>CAMAPE010000038.1:39085000-39397500 GCA_945859875.1 Cuscuta europaea
CGACACCTCCATCTGCGGCTGGCTCATCGGCCTCAGTCTCCTGGCCGGCAGCGGCTGCAGCACTGGTGGCATCATCCAGGAAATCAAATTCAGTGTAATCCGGCTCGCCGAGGCCGGAGCTTTCAATTGGGGACTCCCGCTCCGACACCGGAAGCTTTGCCTGCTCTTCTGGATCCTTCATCAGCTTCGGCAGCTTCAGGTTCCGTCTAGCCCACCCAGACGTGTAGTTCATGGCCTTCAAAGCACGAGAGAGCCGCCGACACAGGAGCCTTTGCATCCGCTCCTGGCCAAGGTTATAATACACGGACATCTCTCGGCTGAAATACTCCTGGCCGGCGGGGGAGTTCATCCCCCAACTCTCAAGCCTGGCGGCCACCACCTCGTAGCACCAGGGAAGCCTCTCATCGGCCTTCCACCCCTCGGCCAGGAACTTCTCAACGGCCTCATCAGCAGCCCTCACGACGGCGGCCTCGGCCTCAGCTTTCGCCTTGACGGCCTCCTCGCTCTTGCGCCTCTCGGCCTCCAGCGCCCTTTGGGACTCCTCAAGCTCCCTTCTGCTCTCCTCGAGCTTGGCCAGGGCATCGTCCCTGGCTGCGGCGGCCTCATCGGCCTTGGCCTGCAATGCCCTGGCATCCTCCCGGAGCCGGTCTAGGCAAGCAACCGCCTCGTCGGCCGAGGCGGCCTTCTGCTCCAGCTCCTTCAAGCGAGCTATCTCTCGGTATTGCCTCTTGTGGCTCTCCATTAGCATGAAGGCACTCTGCAGAAACAAGGGAAACAAAAGTCAGGCAAATGGTTTTACACAGACGACGAGAAAGACAACGCATAAGGAAGGTAACTTACTTGGACGAGGAGGTCCATGCCGCCCTCGTAGATATTCACGTCCCCGAGCTTCCTCAGGTAAGCCCGATCCTTGGCCGGCATGGCCTGTGCCAGGACGTCATGGCCAAGGACGACGTCATCAAAGACACCCCCGCTGACGGGGTATTCTACCATCTTCTGGTAGGTGGCACCTGCAATCTCTTTGCCGGCCCTCTTCGTCCGTGGCTCCTGGACGAGAGGCAGTGATGGAGCAGCATCACCAGCAGCAGTAAGGTCCACGACAGGACCACTATCGTCCACGCTGGGGACAGCCAGAGTACCGGCCTCAGCAGCCGGAGAAGGGGAAGGAGCCCTCTTCGTCTTCTTCGAGACGCTCAGGCCGGCCTCAGTTAACTTTTTCTGGCCGTCAGTGGCCGGCCTTTTCTTCTTCGATGGAGCAGGCTTTGGGGCCGCATCAGCAGTAGCCCCGCTCCCACCGGCCGCGGCACATCTGGCCGCCTCGGCCGCCTTAGCAGCCAACTCCTCGGCCGCTTTGGCCTTGGCAATAGCCATTATGGAACGACGATCCATCGCAAAGTCTACAAAGGAAAAACACAACGGATTAGTAAGGCAAAGGACAAAAACATAAAGACAGAAAGCCGAAGAAAGAATTACCATCGGCCTCAGCAGGAATGCCCAAATCCGGGCCGTCGGCCTCTTCAAAGGTGGTGGTCATCCTCGGCCAGAGTTGGAGGTCATCCTCCTTGTCACCATAGACATAGTACCTCAAGAAGCCGAGGGCGGTCATCTTGTACTCAGTAATGTACTCCTTCACGCTCCTCGGCCCCCCTTCCAAGAAAGCCTCCACCTGAGCGTCCAAAATAGAGCTCTTCGGCGGGTCATGCAGGTTAAACCTCCCGGTGTGGCCGAGGGAGGGAAACTCGGTGCCACTCTCACCAATGGACACAAACACGAACTTGCTCTTCCACCCATGAATGGACATAGGCAAATCCGTGAAGCTCCTCTTCTTCGGCAGCTGCTGAAGAGTAGCATAGGCCGCACAGTTCTTGTGACTTCCTCGGCCGATCTGGTACAGATTCATGAATAGTGCCGTTGTCGGCATGTAGCCCAACTCCTCACACCGAAGCAAAAACCCCACCATCAAGGAGTAACTGTTCGGCGTCAGCAAGGTCGGAGGAAGCCCTACCATGTCCAGGTACTCAGTAATGAAAGGGTGAAGGGGGAACCTCAACCCCTTAGCAAAACTCATCGGGTATACTCCAAAGTATCCCGGTGGTGGAAGAAGAACATGGTCCGTCGGCTTGGGTGCCCTAACCCGCCCGAACGGCCCCACGTACATCTGGGCAACAAGATAGTCGGCCGCACTGCTCTCCGGCTTGATCAAGTAGATGTTGGTGAGATCCAGGTAGGAGATGTCGGGCCCACTCTTCGGCCTCCTCACTCTCCTCGGCTTAGCGGCTCCCTTAACGGCGGACACCGGCCTCGGGCACGGAATGACAGCAGAAGTGGACGCCCCGTCCACCACTCGGGACGCACCTACGTCCTCACCCTTTGAAGAGGAGGCGGACTCCTCGTCCTCGCCTTCCTCGTCCACCGGCTCTCCGGATTTGTAGGGACTTAAACGCTCTATCTCCTCTTCAAACTCCTCGAGCACCTCGTAGTCAAGCGACCTCGTGGAGGGCTGGTCGTCGTAGGGGTAGTCGTCTTCGTTCAAACTCTTCATAACTACTACTACGGGCCTAAGGAGACTAACTTAAGATCTAAGGGTGTTCAAACGCCTAACACTAGATCAACAACCTAGGAAGCAAAGTATGAAAAGTGAGGAAGATCGCGATGAACACTAACCTTGAACAACGAAGAACGCGAAGAACAGGCTTGGGAGTTTATCTCTCTAGAAAATCGGCCAGCACTTCGACAAATTCAGAATGCAAATACGTTTTCTCGTCGGACGGGGGGGGGGGGGGGGTATTTATAGAACCCCCCACCCAACGGTCACTACACGTGGCACTCCCCCAATGGCCACACCAACGGCCACCAATGGGGGGCCACCACGTCACCACGGGCCAAACTCAATATCAACAGCCCACTGGCAGGACGGACTCTACGGCCTACACACGCTCACTGGCTTTACAAAATGTCAGCAAGCGCCCACAACGTCCCACTTGCTCGCCAAGATCACAACTGCCAAACAATAAGGAGACGGCAACGGCCAGGAACGTAACGGCCACAAGATCACAGGACCCAAGAGCCCACAGGCCATCGGCTCCTCGTCATGATCTTTGATGATAACTCTCTACAAGCGATCTGCGCACAAGGGTTCTCCCACAGGGTTACCTTGGCCAGAAAATCGCCATGAGAGTTGGATTCAGGGGGACTACGGGGAGGCCGCTTCAGCCAGGGACTCAAGCAACTCCTTCACCCCTCACACTCCTCGGCCTGAAGCAGTGGGGGACTGGGGGACTACACCGGCCTCAACAAAACGAAAGAAAATGCAAACAAGGTAACCACAGAGCATGGCCACACCGGCCACGCATCACACTGCACCTCGTCGACCGAAGGCACACAACGTCATCTGCAACGGCCAACGGGCCACCAAAGGCAAGGACACTCATCGTCCTCCGCCATCACTTAATCACGAGGGGCTCTTCGGCCAGAAACATGAAAGCTAATCAACGACGGCCAAAAGGAGTGCGCAAACACCCTCATCGGCCATCCAAAGGGAAAGACGCCATCGTCCTCGAAGCAAGGACCAACTTCAGTGGCCTCATCGGCCCAAACACAAACTTCAACCATCAGCGCCCAAGCAAAACATGCCTTCAACGGCCACCATTGAAAGAAGGACACTCATCGTCCCAAAACGAAGACATCAAGCAAACAACGGCCTCCCTGTCCACAACGAGGAACAGGTAACGGCCAAGGACAACAAAGCACAGGAATCTACTCTCCTTCACTTCGTCTACGTCTCAGCTTAGAGAGTGGGGGACTCCTGATGGAGTATATGGGTCTGAGCCCCCGGACCCACATACTCGGAAGAACAGAAAGCACAAGACAACGGAGTGGCGCCCTCGTCGGCCAAGACGCCCCCGTCGGCCGAAAAGGGGCCAACTCGGATTATGGTCCTGAGTCCAAGGAACCCGGGTGCCCTCGTCGGCCATGCCCTCGTCGACCGTGCCCTCGTCGGCCGTGCCCTCGTCGGCCAAGAAGACCTCCCAGAATCAGATTTTATACTTACTCATTTGTACAGCCCATTAGTGGCTTTGTATTCGGCCCAGTAGCGGTCCAGTTGTAAATGGGCCTCCCAAGCCCAAGACTTGGGAGCCCAGCCCTAATTTTCTCTATAAATACTCCCTTTGGGAGTAGTTATAGGGGTTACAAAATCATTCTATTGAAGCATATTATTGCACTTCTCTCTCTAGCTCTCACTTCTCTCTAGATATACTCTATCAGTTATAAATTGAGCTGTATCCATACTTCAAACTGTGAAGAGCTCTTGCTGTGTATGACAAAAATTACCCAATGGTTATTATTATGTAGTCCCCTTCTTTGGATGATAGCAAATCTGATTAGACAGTACACTATAGACTAATACTACCTCCGTCCCTTAAAACTTTGCCAATGTTGACCGGCACGGAGAATAATAAAGTAAAAAATGTGTGGTTGAGGTTTGTCAGTTTGTGCAGAGGAAAGAGAAATAACATAAACCACAAAATAATTGATTAAAAGAGAAAGTGGCAAAGTTTTTTAGGACGTCCCAAAAAGGAAAGATAGCAAAGTTTTAAGGGACGGAGGGCGCAGATTATACCGTGCAACCGGCGCACCATGAGGATGGTGCGCCCGGTTGCAAAACGACGCAGCTTGCCCCCTTTTTTTTTCTTTTTTTGCTTTTGTTGTTAAAAAATGATAATAATTTTTTTATTTTTGATCCGATTTTTATAAAATTTATATCAACATTTTTTATTTTTTATGATCTTTTAAATGAGACCAATATTGCTTATGTAATTTTAAGAAATTATCGAACTATTATATTAATGAGTATTGGATTATAAGGAAAATCGAATCTGTTTGGGAGATGATAGGTTTGTGAAATAGAAGATCGAATCTGTTTGGGAGTGGATCAGTGGCCTCAGTTACATTTGATAATACATTGAGTTACATCTTTTTATGAGCGAGTTACATCTTTTTATAAGCAAGTTACCTCTTTTTATAAGCAAGTTACATCTTTTTATAAGCAAGTTACATCTTTTTAAAAGCGAGTTACATATATATAAACACGAGTTGCATTTGACATGCTTGAACGCGACTTACATATATTTACACGTAAAGTTACATATTTTTACACGTAAAGTTACATATTTATACACGCGAGTTACATATTTATACACGCGAGTTACATATTTATACACACGAGTTGCATTTGACCTGTCTGAACGCGAGTTACATATTTTTTTACGTAAAGTTACATATTGTTACACGTAGAGATACATATTTATACACACGAGTTGCATTTGGCCTGACTGAACGTGAATTACATATTTTAACACGTAAAGTTACATATTTTACACGCAAATGTTAATATGTTAAAATTACATAGGCAATATTGGTCTTATTTGAAAGATCATGAAAAATAAAAAATGTTGATATAAATTTTATAAAAATCGGACCAAAAATAAAAAAGTTATTACTATTTTAAAAAAAAAAAAAAAAACGTACTGGTATTTGGCAGGCATTTGTCTGCAACACGCCATCTATTTCAAATTTCAAATAATGTAAAAATCACTCGTCAGTTGTGCAGAGCATTAAATATTGCAGAAAAGTTGACCTTTTCTCTTATACCCGACCCGACTCATACTGTTGTGGTAGTTGGGGCGGGAAAAATGCCCTGAAATCCACCTCTTTTTATATAGAGATAGATAACACCATCTCTATGTCTGGATCTGTAGTCATAAATTAACAAGTTGTGTGGATTATAATGAAAGATAGTTCATACTAAAATCAATAAGAGGCTTTGGGGATTGAATGACTTATTGGATCCATTTTTTGTTCTACTTCGAGGCTAGGTTTTCATCTTCGAAATTGATAATTGATGATATAGAAGGATCAGATCTAATCTAAACAGTTAACATATCACTACATTTGCCCTAAGCAAAATTAAGAAGAATTGCAAGTGAAATTTTGAGCGCTACTGGCAAGAAAAAATACCTCGATCATCGGCAAATCCCAAGCAGCACCGCCGCCGCCGAGCAAAGTAAACCATAATCCAGCCTCCAGTAAACTCAAGTGGAGACACCTATGACGGCAAAACCTCCGGGGTTTGGAAAACTTGAGCGTCACTAGCGAATTGCAAGGGAAAATACATTTGCCTCATTTCTCCCTACGTTGTCTGTAGCACACCAACACCGTCTTCATTTCTCTCACGTTGCTTCTATTTCATTTAAGATTCTTGCATTCAATTTTACTATCAAAATAGGGCAAATTATACCGTACAACCAGTTGCAAAACGAGACCAATATTGCTTATGTAATGTTAAGAAATTATCGAACTATTATATTAATGAGTATTGGATTATAAGGAAAATCGAATCTGTTTGGGAGATGATAGGTTTGTGAAATAGAAGATTGAATCTGTTTGGGAGTGGATCAGTGGTCTCAGTTACATTTGATAATACATTGAGTTACATCTTTTTGTGAACGAGTTACATCTTTTTATAAGCAGATTACATCTTTTTATAAGCAAGTTACATCTTTTTATAAGCAAGTTACATCTTTTTAAAAGCGAGTTACATATATATAAACACGAGTTGCATTTGACATGCCTGAACGCGACTTACATATATTTACACGTAAAGTTACATATCTTTACACGTAAAGTTACATATTTATACACGCGAGTTACATATTTATACACACGAGTTGCATTTGACCTGTCTGAACGCGAGTTACATATTTTTTTACGTAAAGTTACATATTGTTACACGTAGAGATACATATTTATACACACGAGTTGCATTTGGCCTGACTGAACGTGAGTTACATATTTTAACACGTAAAGTTACATATTTTACACGCAAATGTTAATATGTTAAAATTACATAGGCAATATTGGTCTAATTTGAAAGATCATGAAAAATAAAAAATGTTGAAATAAATTTTATAAAAATCGAATCAAAAATAAAAAAGTTATTACCATTTTTTAAAAACAAAAGGAAAAAATATATAAATCCGTACCGATATACGGTGCTCACCGTATACCGGTCGTACGGTATAGGCACTGCAAAATAGAGGCTTAAGGTAGGGGCTTAAATGCAAATAAATTGGTTTTATTTGCGTGTTTAAAGATTCCATATGTAGCAATTCTATTGGGCCAACGGAGGAGGTATGGTACCCTCTTAATATTCAATTTTGCTATACGTACCCTAAATTTACCCCATTTCCTACCCCATATAAAAACCCTCTCCCCTTCCCCACTTTTCTTCTCCCCCTCCCCCACTTTTCTTCTCCTTCCCTCCCTCTCTCCTCCCTATTTTCTTTTTACGCAGCCCCTCGTCCCCCATCTTCTCCCCTTTCTTTCTCTTTTCTCCACATCTTGATTTCTTCCCCATTTCAACATCTCTCTCCATTAAATCTTCCCATTTTTACAATCTTTTCTCCCTCCAAGCTTCTTCTCCTGCTTCTCGCCTCTTCTTCCTTTTTTCTTATCAAATGCAAGAGCTACAGTAGATCGGACGAAGGGGAGAGCTGGGTGACGTTGGATAGCTTGAAATGGGGAGACAACGACGAAAGTGCAGACCCAGAAGCTTTGAATGACTTGAGAAGATCTACTTTTCATGATTTTTTCTTGATTTTTTGGTGTGTTTTCGAAAAAAAGGGTTGTCTGTCTGACAGACAATTGTAAGTGCAGTGTCTGTATTTGTTAGTAAGACTCGTGAAGTTGTCTGTCATTTGATCGTTAGTTGTCTGTATTTGTTTTGAGTTGTCTTTATTTGTTTCGAGTTGTCTGTCATGTTGTTGTGAGTAGTCTGTAAGAGTCATGAAGTTGTCTGTCTGTCTGTAATTGATGGTTAATTATCTGTATTTGTTTTGAGTTGTCTGTATTTGTTTTGAGTTGTAGGTATTTGATTGTGAGTTGTCTGTATTTTGTGATGTTTATTTTTTGAGATGTAATTAGTATAACGATGCAGACATTAAATATACACATCCAGACAATAAGTATACACATACAGACATTACTTTATTGTGAATTACCATTTTGGAATATGTTTCATAAAGAAGACAGACAATACGTATGACTACACAGACAATAGAGATAACGAGACAGACATTATTTTCACCACAAATTACATACAACTCACAATGAAATGACAAACAAGTATGAGTTACAGACAATTTCACAACTCAAAACAAATACAGACAACTAACAAACAAATGACAAACAATTAAATATCAATTACAGACATTTATTTTTCAACTGACAGACAATTTCATGGCTCTTACAGACACTGCACTTACAAGTTGTCTGTCTGACAGACAACCCTTTATATTTCGAAAATACATCAAAAATGAAAAAAACAAAATCAAGAAAAGAAGATTTGCCGCTCAAGTTATTCAAATCTTCTTGGTTTGCCTTCGTCGTTGTCTTCCCTTGAGGTTGCATCCGAAATAGCAACCAACGTAGGCCCGCCGTCGGAAACCGGTGTAGACCCACCGTCGGCAACCAGCGTAGACCCGCCGTCGACAACGTCACCGCCGTCGACAACATCACCCAGCTCTCCCCTTCGTCCGATATACTGTAGCTCTTGCATTTGATACAAAAAAAAGGAAGAAGAGTCGAGGAGCAGGAGAAGAAGCTTGGAGGGAGAAAAGATTGTAAAAATGGGAATATTTAATGGAGAGAGATGTTGAAATGGGGAAGTAATCAAGATTTGGAGAAAAGAGAAAGAAAGGGGAGAGGATGGGGGAGGGGGGGCTGCGTAAAAAGAAAAGAGGGAGGAGAGATGGAGGGAAGGAGAAGAAAAGTGGGGGAGGGGGGAGAAGAAAAGTGGGGAAGGGGAGAATGTTTTTATATGGGGTAGAAAATGAGGTAAATTTTGGGTACCTATAGCAAAATTGCTTAATATAAGAGATACAGTAGAAATCTCCAACTTACAAATTACAAAGTACTACTCTTTACAATATTCATCGTGTTGCAAAGACTTAATATACATCAAATTAATTTTGTGTTGCAAAGTTAAAATCTTGACTAAATTGTTTTAATAAAAACACTTATTCTATTAAACATTAAAGAATGTTTAAGACGAATGTCAACTTCCCCGGAACACATTCATTCACTTCCATTGTAAGATACAATTCGATTTGGTGCATGTTTAAAAACAAGATAAAGTGATTGTTTTATTATTTTAAAAATGCAAAGAGTAAGAAAATGTAAAATGTATCCAAAAGAAGTAAATTATAGATAAAGAACAAAGTGAAAAATAAAAAGGTAGTGTCAATTTAAGAAAGTTTTCATACTCCGTATTTTTTAGGCACACAAAAGTGAAGCGTGTGTTACAAAATAGGACAGAAGAGTAACAAAATCTGGTGGAAGAAATATTTACCATAATTTTGAAATTACGGACCGCAACATGTGTTGCAGCTGCAATATTGCGGTTATGGTCTGCAGTACAACTGCATCGAGCCGCAATTGTGGTGAGATTTTGATTGACAGGAAAAAGCCATGACGTATCCGCAATAGGGCACTACCAGGCCACATCAGGCTGCATCGGACCTCATTGGGATGCACTGGAACCGCAACACTAATTTATCTTTTCTCTTATTTTGTTTGAACGTAAAAATAATTCACATCTCAACGGTCGCAAAGGCAACCGTGGCCACAAATAAAACGTTGATATGGACTAAAGTGTAAATAAAAATATATGATGATGAATAATTTAATAATCATTTCACAAATATGAATTTATATTTGGTTGTGGTTAGTTCATAATAAAAATTTATTATATTCAACTTGATTGATTCTATAAACAATTCAAAATACCTATTGCAAAATACGTAGTACGGAATAGTATTTTTCATTTCATTCGTATCAAAATGACGTGCTACCAAGGCATGCCCGGACTTCACACCAGACAACTTAACTTTTGTGGATATGATCTAAAGTGATGATAACTTACAAATTACAAAGTGCTATAACATTCTCTGTGCGAAATCAATACACTCTGAGACCTAATCTGGAAATAATTTAAGCATAGTGCGAGCAATAATAAATAAATTTCTTTAAATATTAAACTGAAAACTTTATACATATAAGATTTTTGAAGTAGATACATTGTTTTAAAAATATATTCAACTCCACGTACTGATTATCCATATCCTTTCATTAAAAGATTTATTAGTTTCTATCTTTTGTCTCACCTTGAAATTGCCAGCCTCTATAAATATCGCTAGCTATAAAGACAAAAATATCAAGTAACTTGATATCATGGCTTTGAGAATCGGTATACTTATTTTTACTCTTATTTGTCTTTGCAACAACGTTACACATGGAAAAAGGAGAACACATAGTCATAACTTCGAAAGAAAAAGGGGATATCGCAGGAGTTCAATCATCACTACTCTCAAGGTATTCTTAAATAAGTCCGATTTTACCTCAAAAAAAAGAGTCCGGTTTTGTTTATCTTCTTTAAAGAGGGTGATGCCAACCCCTCTTCTTTGTTTGTCATGTGAAATTCCAATTTCTATTATTTTTCAAATTATTACCTAGTATAATTTTATTATGTTGCACTTTTGTCCAGAGTAATGCACTCTTTGTGATGATGATTTTTTTTTATTTATGTACAAAAGTTCCATCATATCTAACGTACACACAACCACTAATTTTTAATGCACATTTAATTAAAAAGTACTGTACTATGGTGCATTAAATATTACCAGTATTTAATGATCGTCAATTTAATCATAGTTAGGATATAACACACAACAATTGGTAAATGATTCACAATAAACTTATAGAAGATAAATCATAATTTAATGCGCGAGTTAATAATTAAAATTTCATGCACTAAAATTTCTAAATAATTAAATTTATTTTAGAAATAATCTTGATAGTTTACATATTAAATGATATAGTTCAATATTTGGGGAAGGAAGAAACGATTATAAACTCACTATTTCATTGCTTTTTGTTTTGAAATAATTAAAAGTTACGGTATACATGTAATTTTTACATCATTGTACTGAATAAAAAGAACACTAGAAAATCACATATCAATATTTGATGAAATTAATATGAAATGATAAATATTTTGTTTTGGATAATTAAGTAAGAACATAAAATTAAAAATATAGAAATAAGCGTGTGATTTAAGCAATGTCATGTTTTGAGGTGATACAAAGAAGAAAATTAAAAGAGTCATACGTTGTTGTCAATTGAAACATTATTTAATTGAAGAACTTTTTAGTGCAAACCAAAATAATATTATATAAAATGCAATAATACCTAAATGACTAAAATAAAGATAATAGATAAAAATGTTACATTAACTCTTATATTGATTTTAATTATGCTCAAATTCTACTACAGATGAATTTAGAAGGGATATGCCAAATTTGTCCCAAAACATGTTTTGGCACGAGCTATTTGACATGAAATCGTTGATCAGTCAGTGTCAAATATGTGTCAATTCCGTAATTGTTTTGTAGTAACATAGATTGTAAGAATATACTAGTCACTGTAATCACTGTAATCACGATCGATCTTTTATATTTATGATTTTGCCACAATGTGTTCTAAAAATGAACTCATCTATCCATTTTTGTGATAAAAAAGAAAATATTTATTTTTTATTTTCATGGAATGATTGCTTTTCATTTAAACCTTTCTATATATATATATATATATATATTACGTAATAAAGTCCACATTTTGATTACAGACTATCTCCGGAGATACTTATGACTGCGTAGATATCTATGAGCAACCTGGCATGGATGATCCTAAAATGGAGAGGGACAAACTTAAGGTATGTATGTTTGCTATTGTACTCCATCAAAAAAAGGCTTTCTTTTTTAGTTGGCATGGTTATTAAGGCTACGAATTAAACTATTTAGATTAGAGCATCTCCAATGCCACAATGTGTACAGTGCAGATGTGACATTAGAGATAGAAACATAAAAATAAAGCATTGACATTCCCCTCTTTTCACAGTTTTATATAATTTTTTAATAATGTCAACCATAATGTCTACACTTACTAAAAAATTGACATTGTGGAGAAAAACTTACCACAAACATGTATGTGTGTTTATTTCTCTCATGCCACAACTGCACCGGTTCCAAATGCAAAATTGAGGCCCTATCTATTTGGTTTTAATTATTACGTAGTATTATTAATATTGTAATACTATATAATATAACTATATTATAAGAAATGATTTAGTCAGGCGTGATGTATATTATGTCAATAAATTTTAGCTTAGAATTTTGCTGAAGTGCATGCGTAGTGTTTTTCAATAATTTATTTAACTGAATTCCCGATTTAACTTTAAGCTAAATTTTTGTGGACATATAATGAACTTGAAGGGCCCGGTTCCAAATGGTGAATTGAGGCCCCCTAAAACAAGAAAGAATGTAAAATTTAACAATGAAATACAAATAGACTTGATAGTTCATTGAAAGATAAGTGTTATAATGTTGAAAGTACACAAATTAGACAATCTAAAAGTTATACACCATTTGGAATGTAGAAAAATTAACCTACAACTACTATTACATACTAATTTGTTTGGAGACCCTATAAAAGTGGGTCATAGTGCCAAACACGTTTTGCACGGTTGCACCTCCTAAAAGACAGCCCGCCAGTGTCACGCCTTTTCGCACGATTATTAAAAAATGAAATTACCTCGTTGACCAGTAATTATTAGAAATGATAAAAAACGGATGAAGCACGAAATTATGATTATTCCTTAATAGGAAAATGGGGGAGGGGGTGCCATGATGAATAAAAAATAAAAATGCAAAGACTACACACAAACACACACATATATATATATATATATATACACACACATATATATATATACATACATATATATATATATATATATATATATATATAGAGAGAGAGAGAGAGAGAGAGAGAGAGAGAGAATTAGGTTCAAGTGAGAAAATGATCTTAGGAGAGAAATGAGAATGAATCTGGACCGTTAGATTGTATTCTGTGAAATTTAATATGCCTTGGGTGAAACTCAATTGTGCACAAAAGGTACAACACAGTGGCTTATGTGAATGTTAGTTGTGTATTAGGTGAAATTGAAATGTGCATAATAAAAGTTACAATGTGGTGACATTTTTGTGTCTTTTATTATGCACATTTCAATTTAACATAATGCATATTTGAGTTTTACATTTGATTCTGCACACTTTAATTTTAACTAATGCATATTTCAGTTTCACAAAGTGCACAATTCAGTTTTATATAATACGATTCAACGGTCCAAATTCATTCTCATTTCTCTCCTGGGAGTCCTTTTCTCATTGGAAACACTCACTATATATAGGAAACGGTTCCAACCATGCTTAACGTGGGAATGTGTGAACCATGCACTTTTAACACAATTTAATGGACTATGAGCATCATGTATTACACTTTTTAAGGTGGCGGATTCGTAAGTATTTTTTCAACACGAATATGATTTCGTAGAACCATCATCCACACACACATATATTTATAGGATTTTCCAAAAAAATAAAGTTATTTACAAAAACATAAGTTACTATGACTAAGTTACTACCATAGTCACTACATTTAGTAAGTCACATTTTTGTAAACAACATTTATGTTAGTCATATACTCCGTATATGTAATTATTTCGAGCTCGTTTGGAAACACTGTAATTGGCTGAATCAGCATGTTGGTTGAAGTTATCGGATTTGCTGATTCTGCTGAATTATGAAAAATTTATATTTTATTAATCAAATAAAGAAAAAAAATCAAATAAAGAAAAACTTATATGAAAATAGGTCAAATGATCCTCTACAGTAACTTTGGCCAATTGAGCTAAAAAAGTAACTTTGACCTTACGTATTTTGGTTACTACACAATTCAGCGTACGAAATCAAAAATTACGTGTTTGGTTAAAAAGTTGGCTGATAAGACTGATAAGCTGGAAAAATAGATTCATTAAACGGTCTCTTTATATTCCCTCAGCCCATAAAATTCTTGTTTGATTTGGATCGGAGTTGAAGAAAGTGAGAATAAAGTGAAAATGCATGTGTGGTTGTGGTTGAGTAAGAAAAAAATAAATGAATGTTAGCCACACAAAAAATTTCAAAAAAGGAAATACAATTTTTTATGGGGCATCCCAAAATATTTTATGGGACAGAAGAAGTTACAATTTTCTAGTTTGTTTCTCAATAATTGAAATCTAAATGACAATGTTAATTGTGTACAGATGCTTATTGCTAAGGAATTAGAGAAGCAAAATGCTAAACTTGCCTCAGAGGAAGACCAAAGTTTAACGACTAATTCGACAGAATATTACAATTTCAACCCCAGAGACATATGGGTAAACAAAAAAGGATGTCCTATGGGAAGTGTTCCCATTCGTCGATTGTCTATGAAACAATTAAAAAAGATTCAAGAGCTGCACAAAGTCCAATACATTCCCTTTCAAAAGATTGAAAATCAGTCCTACCTCAACACAGGAAGCTTTCTTGATGTAAGAAGTACTAACTTTTAAAGTTTCATATTACTCCCTCCGTTCCCATTTTATCTTCCGTTTCCCATGGGCACACAATTTAAGAAAAGTAGATATTGTGTGGTGGAGAGTTGTGCAGAGGAGAGAGAAATGTGTAAAAATGTTGTGAACCACAAATTCTTTACCAAAAGGGGAAAGTGGAAGTTTAATTGGAACGGATGAAAAAGGAAAGTTGGAAGATATAATAGGAACGGAGGGAGTATCATATACTACCAGCATGGGTAGGTCAACGATGACATTTGAGTTGAGGTCTCACGTCGAATCCTAATAGTATTTGAAGGTTTATCCAATGTGGTGCCTCTGTGGGCGCATCACGCTTTAAGTCACCTCATTCAAAATTGCTTGGATTATATCGTGATTTATTCCTTTATTCTATCAGGTCGGATACGCACGCATGGGGTGTGTGATTCCACCTTTTGGATTGAAGTTAAAATATTTATATTTTAGTCTTACATGATAATTTTGTCACCAGTTTGCAGGTATTATCGTGCCGGAAGCTCCTTCAGGGCACTTTACAGGTGCAAAAGCTACCATGACTATATGGAAACCCAAACTGAGGGGGATCACCAATATAGTTCGGCCTCCATATATGTGGAAAGTGGAGATAATCAAATAAGATCTGGATGGATAGTTAGTTATTCTTCTATTGATATTCAGTCGGATTTGTATATTTTGAAATCACTCAAGTGATAAGTTTATGTCTATTCTAATTTATTGTGTTATGTTCAATTTACTCTTTAGGTATACCCAACATTATATGGTGATTACAAAACTCGACTGTTTAGTCGATGGACGGTAAGTGTCTTTTTATTTCTTCAAATTATACCATTATTACTAGCTATTTTATTTTAGTTACTATTTTAATAATAATTATTTTTATCAATATTTGGTTGCAACAAATAACCCACTTTTATCCTATCGTATTTACAGAGTGATAATTATGGAAAAACAGGATGCTATGTCAACCATTGTCCAGGATTCATAATACTTTCTAATTTTATACCACTAGATTACGCATTTCCAATGTCGTCTGTACCTGAAGGAACGCAATATGATGTTACCATTGAAATTATCAAGGTAAGATTTGAATAAATATTTTATGTAACATATATCAATGAAGAATGGTAATGATTCTC
The DNA here is from genome assembly GCA_945859875.1 of Cuscuta europaea. Lineage (NCBI taxonomy): Eukaryota > Viridiplantae > Streptophyta > Magnoliopsida > Solanales > Convolvulaceae > Cuscuta > Cuscuta europaea. The sequence continues at coordinate 39,100,703 of CAMAPE010000038.1, forward strand.
CAAAAAATGAAGAATGGTAATGGTAGAAATGATTTTATCTTGATATCCTAACCCAATTTTTTTTTGTTGGCAAAACCAATTGTTCTTTTTAAAAAAATGTGATTTCATCTTTTAGCAAAAATTTACTCATATTTGGAGTTGTAAAATGATAAGGAGATTTTTCAGTTGCTGAACCGATTGCATCCGAACAATTATAAAAATGTTGGGTTTATATATACATGGCTATTATTTGAAAAGGTTTCGCTCTTGTTCCATATAATGGTTAAGTTTTTTATTGATGAATTTTTTTTGTTACTAAATCATTAAAGAACCGTTAATTGATTAAATAACTACGTACATGACATCTAGGTATCAAACATGTAAGCATAACCTTTTATATTGGGTATTTATAAATTTAGACATTTGAATTTGTAAATTTGGCCAACTAATCTACTTTTTCTTAGTTGCTCATTTGTTCTTGTAAATGGGGTTTAAATGTTTAATTCACTTTTTAATGATTGCTATTTGTGTACAATAAATTTCTTAATGTTGAGAATTTAATTGTTACTATCTAGTTAACTGAAAGAAATAGACCAATACGATATATTAAATATTTTTACATTAATTTTCAATAAAATTGTTGGTCACAAACTGATTTGCATTACGTTTTCTGGACTACTTACTAAAAAATTCATCAAACTCAGGGGCGGAGCCAGGGGAGGGCCAACCCTGGCTCTGACCCAGCCTAAATTTAAAAAATGTTCATATTTTTAGTGTAAAAAATTTTGTGTGAATTTTTTTCCAAATATATTCTTTGTACAGGCCCAATCTGGCCTAGTGCTCTGACTCCGCCCCTGGTCAAACTAATATAATGTAGTGATTGAGATGTGAATAGTTATTGTAAGTATACAATAATAATACAATATAAAAACTCAAGTAAACAAACAAGTACTCTTAATAAACATTTGATTGATAACAATTTAATGTGCGTGCAATTGATATTTGCTTTATACCACTTATTAGTTGTAAGTATTAGAAAACTAAAGATACAAAATGAAATAAAAATAAAATGATAAGTTTTATTTGTCTAGAATTTCCTCTGAATTAATAACATGTAACGAAATGACAAAAAACTGTAACCCATATTTTAGCATCCCAAAAAGCCTACTTGACTACCCAATGCATGAAACAAAAACCAACCTTACATCCTACTACATCTTTAATCGAAATCGGTGGTTCTATTGAAATGACATGTGCTGCTGACTCGCAATAATAATGACAACTATAAGTGAAATAAACACATTATAGTTATGATATCCTAGAATATGTAATGGACCAATTTTAAAAGTAAATAAATGCAAAACATAGCAGAATGCAATAAGTTAAAAGAACTTAACACTTCAATTTTAAAATAAATAGGTACTTTTATTTCCATTCGATGCATGTTTGGTAAGTATTTAAAAAGACTTTAAAAGCTTTTAATTGTATGTTCGAGCCATGATAACTTATAATAGCTTTTTTCAAAATTAAGGATGCATAAAAAACTTTCTAATTCTTCAGGTGTGGGAGTAAGAGAGAGGAAAGTAAGTTAGCAGTCATTTCAATTCATTTCATATATTCTACTCCGTATTTTATAATAGAATAACAAGTAGAAAATCATTATTTTAACCGGTGGCTACTCACCCGTCCGCCACTGGTTTGAGAAGCTACGTACACTACGTAACATCTAAGAAAAGTCTGTAGTTTTTTGCATTAATTAGTCACAATATCTTATATATAAAAAAGAAACTCAATCAAACGGTCAACTATTTTATCAAACAAATGTCACCTTTTTGTGAAGATATTTTCGGTAACTAAAAGTTAACATTTAATAAAAAATTCAGAAATATATCATTTCACCTACTTGTGCGAAACATACCCTTCATAGAAATAGAAGCTTACTAATGACTTTTTATACGGGTGTTGTTTATTTATATGTTTCGTAAAATATGTGCATAATGTTATGTTTCAACATAAATGTTCGATCATTAGGTTTCATCTGATCCACCCGGGTGGTACCAATTGTTCAATGGTCAAAATCTGGGTATGTGGACATCTAAAATATTTTCCAGCATGAGTGAAAGTGCCATTCAATTGCGATTTGGAGGGGAGTGTTTCAAACCCGAAGGTGAAGAAGCTAGTGCTGAAATGGGAAGTGGTGTATTTGAGAATGCGCAATATGATAAAACTTGCTACATGCGACAAGTTACTTATACTGATCCTGTATATGGTGGAGCTAATCTCGACAATTCTAGGGTTCAAGTCCATGATTCTAGATGTTACTATGGAGGTGGTAACACATATAATACTAAAGATCCATGGCATGCATACAATTTTTTCTTTGGAGGGCGTGGCGGTGAAGACATGGAACGTTGTGTGTATTAATAAGATTAGCAAAGTACGCACTACGTGCAACTGATGTCCAATGTATGACTCAAAAGCATTTACATTTTAATATTTTCTAGAAATCTTCCATAAAATAATGTTTTGGTATAATAATTATTTTGCATAAGATGTTCTCAAAAATGAAAGCAAACATCCTTAGGAAAATGAATAGATATTTCTGACTTTTGTGTTTCGAAAGCACCTTTGATATTTTAAAGCCGGCTCTAAACATGTACTTCCTGTTATTAAAAAATGAACAATGGAAGAGAGGTGTGCTTAGTCATGATGCTTTTACAATATCTTAAACACTTAATATAATAGGGAGGGTGAGGGGGGCACTTGCTTTAGAAAATTAAACAAATTGTAGTTTATATTGAAAAAATAAGATAAAAGCTTGCGTAAGACATGCATGCCACTGCAAATTTGACCTTACTCCAATTATGCCTTTTTTGTTTATCAAGATAGTCTATTGGTATCGCAATGGAAGTGTTTATGCAAAACTAATTAGGATAGTTCTAAATGTCTGTAATACTTATGTCAACACCAATAAGAACTTTGTCTTTCACACACCTTTCTTCTCTTTCTTGCATATTCAGAAGTTTCCAATAAATATCATCATATATATATCTCTATACCGTGAGGTCAATCATATATGCATGCAAGTGAGAAAATGATAAAGTACAAGACCATTTAGATTTATTTTACTTATTTACTTGCATATGCAAGTGCAATTGGGTAATGTAATAGATAAGTCCAATGTTTTTAAAATCGTAATTTTTTTTGAATCGAATCGACTTATGTTTTTGAAAATCGAATCGAAAATCGTAAGATTTTATCGAACATATCTTAATAATTATAAAATAAATAATTATTAATATTAAGCCCCAAGTTAATGGTATTATATCATTTCATTATATAAAACTATACCTACAAGGTCCAAAACAAGACTTATAAACTATTTTAATAATGTAAATGTAGTGAATAATAACATTAAATATATGTAAAACATAAAAATAATTAAATAACACAAGAATCCATTACTTTTTTAAATATAATATTGGTATTAATTATTATTTTAATTATGTATCAATTTGTAGTAGTTAATTTTAATAAATTTGAACCATTTTCACTAAAAAAAACTTATTACGATTTTGCTACGATTTTAAACGATTCAACACAATTTTTGTATGATTTTTTACAATTTTGTACGATTTTATGATTTTACGATTTTACCTGCGATTCGAATCGATTTATTAAGGTAGAATCGTAAAATCGTATGATTTTACGATTTAGATCGAGATTTTAACAACCTTGGATAAGACAATTTGATAGTGCAAATTGTGTTTTGAAACAATTAAGTTTCTCTAGTTCATGAGAAAATAACCTAGATTCGTTAATGTAAAATATTAACGTAAAATTACAATTAGCGGAATATGATACACTATGTTAAATCTCGATTCCCTAAGTAGACTCACAATTGAAATTATTACATTTCATTTCATTTTCTTCATAAAGTTGAGACCTCAAAGGAAGCTAAGGATTGACTTAGATCTCTAAATTCCATACACAAAAACTCAAAATATGAAGAAAGTATACACTCTGTGAACTCAGTATAGATATGAGTCATATACTCATATATATTACAAAAGAATTGTGTTTCATATAACAAATTAAATCAAAATAAAACAACTCATATAACTATTTCCCTACATGAGACATGTTGATTTTAGATTTCCTCTCTGTGTGTCTAAGATAATGATCAATGTCACCATGGCCGGCCCTGAGCAAGGGCAAACAACCCACTCGCACATGACCCATAATTTTTGAAGGCCCAAAAATAATCATTTATGGGAAGTTCTATTAACAATCACCCTTTTGTTAAACACAGTCATATTTTTTTAAATTAATCAAAAATAATTTAGGATTCCTAAGATACCCTTTTACGTAACCTTGCGTCGAATCCATAGTAAGCAATCTATTTGATGCGTGTTTGAGATCGGGTTTTGATGGTTTTTCAAGCTTAAATGTGTCACAAGGTTCATAGATGTTTTTTAGTGAACAAGTTCATTGGACAGACCCAACTTGAGAACACTGCTAGGTTATATGTCATCAATGTAGTTCTCAATAATGATGAGGTGTTATATTCTTATACCTGAGATAATTAATCATGTTTACTTACATGAGAATTAATACTTCCTCCGTCTCTTTTTAGTTGCAACCGTCAACATTTCACGTTTGCCAATGCACAATTTTGACCATCATTATATTTAATTATGTATTAGTAAAAATAAAATAAAAATCAGATTATAAAACTTAGTAATGAGATGAATTTAACAATATTTTTTTTAAAAATGATTCACATACATCAATAAATAAAATGTAGTCAAAGTAAAGTATATGAATAGTGTATATATTCCAATGTTGCAATTAATGGGATACGGAGGGTAGTATGTATTAACACCATTAAATGTTATCTTTAAATGGGTAATTATTGATAGTCCCGGTATTTAACAGTCACACAATCATAAGCAATGAAAGAAGCAGATAGAAAGATATCGAGATTAAAACCAAATATGGTATACCGTGAACATGACCGTTGCTTTCCCTAGAGAAGGAGAGCAGCGGCAAACCTGTCTCTCTATCTTGCCTCTACGCACTCTCAAGCCTTCACGTTTTCTGTAAGTTAGCCTCCTTTTATAGGAGATGATGGCTAACTTACGGGTTACAAGGAAGTCCCCACACTTAAGCGTTGCTTGTCCTCAAGCGACAAATTGGTTGGAAACACACTCACCAAAGGTAACACCTGACTGAATCACAATCGAATTGCTATTAAATAAATAGAAACAAAAATCTCCTTTTTTTATTTTCAACCTTTAATTTTTTTAGAAAAATCACCCAAAATACAAGAATTTAAAATTATTATTACTTTATAAAAACTATTGATTAATTTGAACATTTATCTTATTCACAAACACTTTTTTTTGCCTCTTTTCCACTACTCTTGTTGGCGGTGTTATCCCATGGTAGATGCATATTTCATTCTCACAGACTGTGATTAACGAATGAAACAGAGCCCCTTTTCGGAGATGGAATTGTACTATAACAATGAGGTTTGAAGAGATTTATTAATAATAGTATTTTTTGCCTCTTTTCCACTCTTGTTGGGGGTGTTATCCCATGGTAGATGCATATTTCATTCTCACAAACTGTGATTAATGAATGAAACAGAACCCCTTTTCGGAGATGGAATTGTCCTATACCAATGAGGTTTAAAGAGATTTATTAGTAATAGTATTTTTTTATGAATAAAATGAATGTCCTATTAAAACAAAATTAGCCCTTTACATTCGCAACCAAAAACCCATAACAATTTCAAGTTTTCTAAAAATAATAATAAAAGTAAATTCTTATAATAAGGGTGATTCTCTAAGCCATTATGTGATTGATAATAATTGAGAAGTGAATGTTTCATATCAAAATAGTAAAAAGATTGATCTAAAACAAGGTTTTAACTTTTTGAGTGTAAAACACAACCTCCTCATACTTGAGCTGAACCTCGCCCTCGAGGTCTTTTAATGCACAAAGGTTAGAAATAAAGGCACATTTTTTGTTTTTTTTGTTCTTTCCTCACACTTGAGTTTTGAAAAGATTTTGTGAAGAGGAATGATGAAAACAGGAATAAAATTGTTTTAAAAATCCATACAGCATCCATAGTCAGTTTGTATGAGCAATCAAGTCAAAAGAGCAGCATAATGTCCAACCTGAATAAACAAACAAACAATGTAAAGTGTTAAGGAGGAAGCAAAAACTAATCAGTGCCAATATCATCCTGTGGGCCATAGCGAGACCTGAGCCAATCCTTTATCTCATCGATATCCATCTGCTGAGCTTCTATATGCTGTCGCATCTGCCCGATGGTGACCTCCTGTGCAAGTCGATAATCCCGGAACTCAGTTAGGGTCGTAGTCTGTGTCTCCTGCATCTCCCTGATGGCGGCCTCCTGTGCTGATCGGAAGTCTCAGAACTCTGTCACGTGTGCATCCCGAAACTATGAGAATGAGGTCTGAAGACTCCTCATCCCATCCATCATCGCTCTCCAATCGGGTGCACCGGGCATGTTGATATGCACTAGTTTATAGTGCATAAACGTATGTTTTTATGTTGATTGAGTGTGGATTTTCCATCACTTTTAGTTAGTTTGTAAGTACTTGTTTTATTTTGTTTGTAATTGCTCTCTCCTTCTTTTTCGGAGTTTTAGAATAGTGATAGAGTTTGTAGCAAGGAAAAAGGGAGAAAAACTGAAGACAAAAAGATCCAGGAGCACAAAAACCCGACCGGGTCAGACCTTGAACCCGGTCGGGTCAGTTGAGGAACAGATCTAAGAAGGAAAAGTAAGACCCGGTCGGGTCCCATACCCGACCCGGTCGGGTCCCATACCCGACCCGGTCGGGTCAGACATGACCCGGAACACCAGAACATGCTGAAGATCACAAAGATTTTGGAAAAAATCTGATTTAGACCAAACCCGGTCGGGTCCCTCACTTGACCCGGTCGGGTCTGACTTGACCCGGACAAATTAACGTGCTGGAACAATGAAACGTGGGAGATTATCTGATTTTGACCGGTACCCGGTCGGGTATGTACCTATACCCGGTCGGGTACCCGGCCAAAGGTGTTGAAAAACACCTATAAATAGCACTCTTTTTCTCCTCTTAAAATCATCCCTTCTTCCATACTCTTTAGCTCAGTTTAGAATAGCATTTCTTTATATGAGGAGCTAAACTTCCATTCTTGGTGTTGCTCTTGAAGCTTGTTGATTATTAAAGTTGTGAGTTATTTTCTTAACTTCTTTCCTTGAATATTAATTAATAGTTCTTTCCTTAATATCATCTCTATATTAATGTTGGGGAGTGTTGCTAAGATGACAATTAGTTAACATCTCGACATTAGTTAGAATGGTATTTTCTTCCTCTATATTAATATTGAGGAGTGTTGCTAAGATGACAATTAGTTAACATCTTGATATTAATTATAGTAGGATTCATCTTCATTAATAATATTCTTCCTTGAATATTAATTAATTCCTACTCTTATTTCATATTAATATTTTGAACATTACTTAAAGGATCAACTAGTTTTGTTTCATATATTAATTATTACTAGAAACGATCAACGAACCGATGGTTAATCGTTGATGGTTTCACAAGTAAGTAGCTTCGGTTTATTAATGCACGGTCGTGGTTAATAAACTTAAGAGGGATTAATTTTGTTGGTTAAACCGAAACCGCTTGTGTTGAGGTTATCAATCTCAATTGATTTCATCAAGGAGTTAGAAAGATTAAATGCTACTATTAAATCGGTATAAGCCGTTGTTCTATATTTGATTAATAGTAAGGGTTATTAATGAACGGTCGTTGTTAATAACTACCCTCGATGAAGTGGATATACTCCCCGATTGAGTATTCGAGAGGGAATAAGTTATAGATATAACAATGATCGACTAAAATATATCAACAAGTGGAAAGTAGCAATGCCAAGTCCTTTTTATCTTTGAATTAAACACATATAGGTTGTTCATCTTAGTTCTTAATTAAATTAAATCTCTCAAACCAAAACCCCCCTTTTTATTCATTAAGTTCATAGAAAGAGAATTATACCTTTCCCTGTGGATACGAACTCTACTACACTATACTACGTATAAGTGTTTAGTATTGAATTTATTTTGACGCACCTTGACAAAGTGCTCGTCACATGTCGTATGATGGAGTACCAGATCCCCTATGTGGTGGTGCCCGTGAAGAGCTGCTCTGCTCAGCTGCCTGCTCAATGCCTGGGAGCTCCTGAGTATTCCGCTTCTTCTTGATCCTCATGTTCGCAAAGGATGAGGACCGAAGAACGTGGATGCTATCCGGCACTGGTAGTAATCTAGGAATGTCTAGGTCAGGGTAGAATGACCGAGCAAGAATCGTGACGAAAGGCCCCGCCTGAATAGTGCGGCGGACACACTTCCCTTGGCTCCGGAAGAAGCGAGCCATAAGGACTGCCATGTTCACCGGGCTTTGGTGAATCAAACTCCAAAAGAAGAATATGTCCTTTTTGGACAACCAGTTTGTGTTGTTAGGTTGTCCAAAAAAACCTCAAGATAGCACGAATGAGAGTATATACCAGTGTGTCCGCCTCCATCTGGCTGCCAAGGGGTATGCACGAAGAAAGGCCCCGGTGTCGGTAGAGTGTGTGTGCCAGAACTCGTCAATGTCAAACCCCTCCGGTAGATGGGTCGGGAGAGTGCGGAACTCGTCCGTCTATGTATAAGCCGGGGCATAGAGCCCCATCCTCCATCCGAGCTCAGCCACAGTGATGGAGTGTTCGATGCCCAAAATAGTGAATCTCATCCGTGTCTCCATCCCAATGGCACCTGCTACCTGAATGATGTGGCCATAATGAGTGAAGTGCAGTGAGCACATGAACTCAATCGTCAGCGGGAAACTGACCCTCTCCTCTATAGATAGAATGCTCCGCCACAACGAATCTCCTAGCAGCGTATCAATGTCGTCCCAGTATCCCCATGTCTCGAGCATCCCCTAATCCAGAATCATGGGAGGTAGAAGACTGCGGAAATGCCCCCATGTCTGGAAGCGTCTGCGGTCAGCATCAGTAGCAAATGGGATATATGGCACATGCAATGAGTCTTGCCTAGCCAGTGGTGGCTTCTGAAAGATGGGATCGTCGCTTCCTCTTCTAGACATCTGCAAAAATCAAAATAAACAATTTTTTAAGGTTAGTTTTTTTTTTGAATGGGTTTCCTCCCAATGAGCGCTTCTTTAACGTCACTAGCTTGACGAATTTCCTCCTTTAATTTGATTCAAAATTTCTGGAGATAGAGAATCTCCTTGCTTTTTTCCGACCGGTCCACCGTGGTAAAGTTTGAGTTGGTGGCCATTGACTTTAAAGGGACCCCCGTTTGCATATTCGATCTCGATGGTTCCATAGGGGTAAGTTTTCACAACCGTGAACGGTCCGGACCATCTTGATTTCAGTTTTCCCGGAAAAAGTTTTAACCGGGAGTTGAACAGTAGCACCTTGTCCCCATCATTGAAATCACGGGCCTAGATGTGTTGATCATGATAGAGTTTGGCCCATTCTTTGTAAAGTTTGGAATTATGAAAAGCTTGTGCTCTCCACTCTTCCAGTTCATTCAGCTGGTAAAATCGTTCTTTCCCTACAACGTCAAGTTTAAAACACACATTTTTCATCTCCCAAAGTGCTTTATGTTCGAGTTCAACGGGTAAGTGGCAAGACTTCCCGTATACTAGGAGAAATGGTGTGGTTTCGATCGGGGGTTTTTATGTGGTCCGAAATGCCCAAAGAGCGTCGTCAAGTTTAGTTGACCAGTCTTTCCGGGTCTAGGCAACAGTTTTCTCTAAAATGGACTTCAAATCCCTGTTAGCGTTCTCAACCTGCCCCTGAGTCTGGGGGTGGTACGCTACTCCGCTTTGATGATGGACTCCATATTTGGCCAAAAGTCTGGCCATTGGGTCATTATGAAAATGAGTCCCTCTGTCACTGATCAAAACCCTAGGCACTCCAAACCTAGCAAACAACGTTTTCAGAAAATTGACGACTACTCGAGAGTCGTTGGTGACGCAGTCCTGGGCTTCAACCCACTTAGAATCATTATCAATGGCCACAAGAATGTATTTGTTCCCTCTTGAGCTGGGGAAAGGTCCAACAAAGTCGATGCCCCGAACATCAAATACCTCACAAGGTAAGATAAAGTGTTGGGGCATCTCATTGCGCCCAGAAATGTTCCCGATTCGCTGACAATTATCACAAGAGGAAACGAATACATTAGCATCCTTAAAAAACGTGGGCCAGAAGTACCCACACTCCAGAAACCATCTGGCAGTTCTATTCCCTGAAAAGTGGCCCCCAGTAGGACCGCTGTGACAATGTTTCAGTATGTCTCTTCCCTCAACTTCAGTAACACATCTTCTCACCACCTGGTCAGCACAAATTCGGAATAGATATGGATCATCCCAAAAATAGTGTTTTGCTTCTGACACGAACCGCCTCTTCATATGCCTTGTTAGGTCGGTAGGCTCGACGTAACCAACAAGGTAGTTGGCAATATCGGCATACCATGGTGTTTTTTCATTGGCGGATATTGCCATTAACCTCTTCGCAGGAAAAAGTTCCTCCACCTCACATCTTCCAAAGGTTTCTGCTAATTCGACATCTAACCTTGAAAGGTGATCAGCTGCCTGATTAGCAGACCCTTTCCGGTCCCTGATTTCAATATCAAATTCCTGCAACAAAAGAACCCATCGTAACAGTCTAGGCTTAGCATCATGCTTTTGGAGGAGATATCTAATGGCCGAATGATCGGTATAGATAATAACCTTCGAAAGAATGAGGTAAGTCCTAAACTTCTCTAAAGCACAAACAATAGCAAGGAATTCTTTTTCAGTGGTGGCGTAGTTCAGTTGTGGCCCAGACACAGTTTTGCTAGCGTAGTAGATCGGGTGGAAGTTCTTGTCCTTCCTTTGGCCGAGAATGGCTCCCACTACTAAGTCACTAGTGTCACACATGAGTTCAAAAGGTAAACTCCAATTCGGGGCCACAAATACTGGAGCATTGATCAGTTGTGTTTTAAGTGTTTGGAAAGCTTGGTGACATTCATCAGAGAATATAAAAACCACATCTTTTTCAAGTAACCGGGTGAGAGGTTTTGCGATTTTAGAGAAATCCTTTATAAAACGATGATAAAAGCCCGCATGTCCCAAGAAACTGTGGATGGCTTTTACCGTGGTTGGTGGAGGGAGTTTCTCTATCGTTTCAATTTTCGCACGGTCAACCTCGACCCCGTTACTTGACACTTTGTGTCCAAGTACTATATAAGGAAGTGACATTCCTCCCAACTTAAGGCTAAGTGGGTTTCCTTGCAGCGGATAAGTACTTTTTCCAGGTTTTCAAGACAGTTTTCAAAGGATTCCCCAAAAATAGAGAAATCATCCATGAATACCTCCATGAAGTGGCCAATGTATTTCTCAAATATGGCGATCATGCACCTCATGAAAGTGGCAGGGGCATTACAGAGACCAAAAGATATCCTATGAAAAGCAAAGGTCCCAAAAGGGCATGTGAATGTAGTTTTATCTTGGTCTTCCGGGTTGACATGGATTTGGAAGTATCCACTCATGCCATCCAGGAAACAATAATGACTATGGCCTGCCAACCTCTCTATTAATTGATCGATGAAAGGGAGGGGAAAATGGTCTGTCCGGGTGGCTTTATTCAATTTTCGGTAATCAATTACCATTCACCACCCGGTAACAGTTTGACTGGGCAGAAGTTCACCCTTTTCATTTTCGTGACAGTCATTCCCCCCTTTTGGGGACAACATGAATCGGGCTTACCCATTGGCTATCAGAGATGGGGTAAATGATACCCGCATCCAGCAGTTTGACGATTTCAGCACGCACTACTTCCATCATGTTTGGGTTCAGACATCGTTGTGGTTGGACAACAGGTTTAAACCTTTCCTCGATCTTGACGGTGTGGGTACAAAAGGTTGGACTTATTCCATTGATGTCCTTAAGTTTCCAAGCAATTGCTTGTGTGTCTTAAGGACTCCAAGTAATTTGTTTCTTTCTTCCTCACTTAAGTGTGCGGCGATGACGACAGGGCATTTGCCTTCGTCATCCAAGAATGCGTGTTCTAAATGGTCAGGGAGTTTCTTTAGTTCGAGGGGGCGGTCATTTCTTAAGTTTTGTTCATTTTTCTCCCCCCGAACTCAGACAATACTTCGTGAGAAGCTTGCTCAATTAGCGTATCCTCACAACTCTCACATGCATCACTCATGTCACTGTTTGCTTCTTTTAACAGACATGCTTTATCACTTACATGTCCATTCTCTTCCCCAAATAGATACCCTTCAATTGATTCGAAAGTATCAAGAAAATGACATCCTTGAAAGGAATCTGTGGGGTCTATCATAACATCTGAGAGTCGGAAGGTGCATAAATCATCTCCAACTCTTAGAGTTAATGAGCCATCAGTGACATCAATCAAGGCCCTGGCAGTAGCCAGCAAGGGCCTTCCCAGAATAAGAGGTGTTTCCGTATCCTCTTCCATGTCCATTACTACAAAGTCGACTGGGAAAATGAATTTGTTAACCTTGACCAAGATGTCTTCAACAATTCCTTTCGGATATTTGACTGAGCGATCAGCCAGTTGAAGACACATCCTAGTGGGTTTCATTTCCTCAAGTACTAGCTTCTCGACTATAGAGGAAGGAATCAGGTTGATACTCGCCCCTAAGTCAGCTAGAGCATTATTGAAATTGAAATTGTCAATAGAACAAGGGATAGTGAAGCTACCTGGATACTTTAGCTTTTCAGGTATTGACCTTAGAACCACCGCTGAGCATTCTGCATTTAGGTCCACGACTGAGAGCTCCTGCAGCTGCCTCTTGTTTGTCAGCAAGTCCTTGAAGAACTTAGCATATTTTGGCATCTCCGCCAAGGCATCCATCAGCGGCAGGTTGACGTGGAGTTGTTTGAGTAGGTCCCGGAATTTGTTGTATTTCCTGCTATCGTCATCATTTCTAACCCGTGAAGGAAACGGGAGAGAAGGTTTGACGATGGTGACCTTTGTGTTAGGGCGTGTTGGTTCCATGCTCTTCTCAAGTGGAGCATCACTATGTTTCTCAGGTGTCATACTAGGTGTCTCCTCCTCTTCACTGTTTTTCTGCTTGTCCTTGGTTGTTTGTCTCCCACTTCGGAGAGTGATAGCTTGCACATGTTCACGGGGATTTGGTTCTGTAGTGCTAGGCAAGTTGCTAGGCTGACGACCGGGAACATTATTCTGATTAATTTGCATCATCAAAGATTTGATCTGATTGTCAGTGCTAGCCCTGTATTTTGCCATCTCCTCCCGTGTCTTTGCTAGTTCAGCTACCAGCAAGCCTATCTCCGAAGTTTGGGCCGCCTCTGTTTATCGTATATGTGGAGGGACATAAACCTGATTGTTCTGGTTTGATTGGTTTAGTTCCCCTCCCTGGTTCCGCCCTTGGAAGTTGTGCCCTTGATTGTTGTTGTTGGGGTAGTTCTGGTTACCTTGGTAACCGCCGCGAGGGTGAGCATTGTTGTAATCCCCTCGCCATTGGTTACCTTGGTAATTTCTTCCTTGGTAATTTTGAGGAGGGTAATTTGTGTTACCCCCCCTGTTGCCTTGATTTGCCCATGGCCCTTCTTGTTTCGTTCAGCCATATTCCAACATGTTTACCTCCCTGTTGTTACTTAGATTACAATCATCAACTAATTGACATGAATTGGTCAAATGTGGACCAAAACATATCTCACATGAGAGTACAAGTTCAGTTGAATTAGAAATAGGTGAATAAACATTAAATTGTGATGATTGTGGGGCAAAGTTCGAGTTCCCGAAGTATCAGGATGGTTGCTGATTCAGGGCAGCACCAATGTGGTTGACCTGGTTGGTGTGATTGTTGTCGCTTTTAACATTTTTCACTTTCACCACCAACCCTTCAATCTTTGCGGTTAAGGCCGTGAGTTGGTCAACTTCAAGATAGCCTAGTTTTGTGGCCGCTGGAGTTCTTTCATCGTACCAGTATCTTGCGTTGGAAGTGACCTTCTCCGCCAGAGCTTCATTGGCGTCGGTCGCCATATCAAGGAATGATCCCAGCTGAGAAAAGAAGTCAAACTCTTTTTTGCTTCCAACTTGAAGCCCATTATAGAAATGGAACCTCAAGTTGCTAGGGTCCATCAGTGTGAGTGGACACTTGTTTCTCATATCCTTGAAGCGCTCCCATGTTTCATTTAATGATTCCATTGGGAATTGCCTAAAATTTTGGATTGCTGTTTTAATTTTAGCAACCGCCGACGGAGGAAAGTACTCTTGCATGAACGCCTGGTGTAGTGCTTCCCATGTTGTGAAATGACCCGTTGGAAAGCTGTCCAACCATAAAGAGGCCCTATCTCGTAGTGAGAAAGGAAATAGGGTCAACTTCACGGCGTCAGGAGTCACTACGTTGAAGCGGAATGTTTGGCATGCTTGGGTGAACCACAACATGTGGGCCCTAGGATCGTCTTGCTTGGACCCGCCAAATTGTGATGATTAGACATCATGTTGATAATGGCGGGTTTAATCTCGAAGTTGGCTGCCTCGATTGTTGGTGCGCTTATGCTATCATCCTCGATGAAGCTTGGCGTGAGGTTTTGCAGCACCGTCTTTTGGTCCGTCATGATTGGTTTCTTGTGGATTAAAAGATTTCTCCACAAAGTTCGTTCAGGTTCAGGATTAAGTTCAAGTAGACCTTCCACTCCTTTAGAACGAGTGTGCATTCATTTATCCTGAAATCTTTATACAAGTGTCGCAAGTGCGAAAAAGTCTCCCTAACTAGAATTCACCTATGCTAGAACTAGATCAAGATATTACCGTGCCATTCCCCGGCAACGATGCCATTTGATAACCCGCTTACGTGGCGTTGTAGTAAAACGGAGTCTAACCTTTCAGTTTTTCCCCGAGTATCGTGTCTGTTGAGGAATGACGGAGGACTTTTCTTAATTTAGTCTTAGTCACGGGGTATCGCTAATCGTTGGAAGCTTTTTCAATACAAAAGAGGGTGATTGTTTTCTAACTAGGCCAATTTGCAAAATTATAGCTAGGAACAATTTTCAACTAAAGATGAAGACTTAAGATCAAATATTACAAGATTAATGACAAGATTGAGGCAAATAAGGGCAATGAATTGAGTAATTAGAAATGGATATATTCTTGGGCCTAGTAATTAGGGGAATTAAAACTAAAATTGGACTAATAATTTCTTTTCTCATAGACAAGAATAGAAATTAATCTGAACAAGTACCACACATGACGGTTTTCCCTGAGCTCATCATTGGAATTTCAGCATATTGATGATCACATAATGTTGATGAGTTAGGGCAGGCTTCAGTGGTTGATTGTTGATTGTTGTAAAATGACTGTTGACACGAGGTTAAACTTCGAGATTACAATCTCGAGGCTTAAACTTAGAGATTACAGTCTCGAGGTTTAAACTTCGAGATTACAGTCTCGAGGTTTAAACTTCGAGATAACAGTCTTGAGGTTTAAACTTTGAGATTACGGTCTCGAAGTTTAAACGTCGAGATTACAATCTCGAGGTTTAACTCTCGAGATTACAATCTCGAGGTTTAAACTTCGAGATTACAATCTCGAGGTTTAAACTTCGAGGTTAATATCTCGAGTTTAACCCTTAGAAGAACGCCGAAATCCACCTGCAAAAACAACCCCGAGACTTCAAAATCTGCAGAATTTCAAAATGTTTGGAACATCGAAAACTTTGGAGTTTCGAAAACCTCAGAATATCGAAAACTTTCTGTTTGAAAAACATCAGAACATCGAAAACTTCTAAAAACTTTGAAAAGCAGAGATTCATCCAAAAATCATATAATTTAAGTTTCGAAATGTTCTGAAAAAAAAGATATCAAGCTTCGAACCATTTTGAGTTTCAAGAAACTCCGAACTTTGAAAGATTCAAGATATCAAGAAATTTCTAAGATCTCGAAATATTCAAAACATCGAAATCTTTCCTCACATTGAAAAACTAGAATCTCGAGATCTTTTCTTTCAAAATTTCGAAATCCTTCAGAATATCGAAATCTTTTAAAACATCGAAATCTTTCAAAATTTCGAAATCCTTCAAAATATCGAAATCTTGCAAATTGAAAAATTCGAATTTTTCAAAAATAAAAACAGTTTTGAATAGCCCTTGATCTTGAGATTCCACCATTATCAAATTTGTATCAAAATTCATCATGCAACCTGTAGAAACTTGAGTATCGAGATCTCAATGTAGAGATCTTCAAAAATGAAAGTTTGCAGAAATTGAAAAAGAAGGTATACTGCTGAATCGTTTCGAGAAGACGATTTCAACGGTATAAGTTTTACAAAGTTTCGACCAAAAACAAGATAACTAAGGCAAAAATCGAGATTATGAAAAACTTGAGAAAAACAAAGTCTGTCAAACAGCAGATACTTAAAATCGCAGATGAATTCAATTGATAGTCCCAGTATTTAACAATCACACAATCGTAAGCAATGAAAGAAGAAACAAATAGAAAGATATCGAGATTAAAACCAAATCTGGTATACCGTGAACATGGCCGCTGCTCTCCCTAGAGAAGGAGAGCAGCGACAAACCTATCTCTCTATCTCGCCTCAACGCACTCTCAAGCCTTCAGGTTTTCTGTAAGTTAGCCTCCTTTTATAGGAGATGATGGCTAACTTACGGGTTACAAGGGAGCTAATGGGCTGATACACATTTGTGGCCCATATTACATATTTAATTAATAACTACACTAACACAAAGATACAAAGATATTTAATTAGATTGGACACCATAAAATATTCCTAACAATTATAGAGGTGGTGATTGTGCATATTATGAACCATGTAGTGATATGTGAATTATCAAGATAGTTTTGTCACTCTCATATAGCGAGAGAAAAGATATCTATTGGCCCCCTTGACAAGTAAGACTAATCAGAATGACCATGCTCAAATGAAGTGTCATTTGTTCAAGATTAATCTTAATTGGTAATCACGAAATATTAATTGAGAATAACAAGGATGACATGACGTAACCTTGTCTCAATTAAGATATCATTTGACAAAAGAGAATTATTAGCACAAATTAATCATTAAAAGGTTATGTCAGATTTAATTGACTTTTATATATCTTGGATAGTCATAATGCCTTACTAGAGACCGCTTATGACTTGTGAGGCTCGAATTGATTTTCTAGCCCACTGCCAACGATATATTAACCTACATGGTCACACAACTAAGTGATATGGATCATTAATGTTTGTTAATAACATTAAAATAGCCTGACTACCCCAGTTCAAAATAGATTTTCGAATGGTATTGGGATCGTTGGCCTCTAGGAGAGTTTTATTAGCTATAAAACTCTTTTACTCCTCTTATAAATAAGGCTAAAGAGAGCCACAAATTTAAGAGTTAAAATTCACATCTAATAAACCTAAAGAGAGAGGGGGGGGGGGGGGGGGGGGAGAGAAGAGAACGCTAGCACGTTCTCTGCAGGCGATCCAGTCACCTGCGTGTGGATACTAGTAAAGTTTGGGATCGTTTTCTCGGACTGTCTGACATGCTTGATTTGAGATTGATATGTAAGTCCCTCTTATGTCTTGTAATTTCGTTCTTAGTAAAAACCTCATATCCGGTTCCTTACTTTGGGCAGAGAGTTTTTTTCATTTTGCCGCTGCGTTTTCTGCCTGAACCCAACACGATTATGAAAGACGAAGTTACGCACGACGTGCGTAGGAGGATGCACGCCGTGCGCAGAAAGCCAATTTGCAATAAACCCACTGGAGGCCGCTCACGCCGTGTGTTTCATTTTTCGCTACCCGTGCTCCAGACGCTCAGACGCAACGCACACCATGCGTGGGCATCATGCGTGCCCCCTGCAGTCCTTATTTTGCTCGGACTCCACGGTTTTCTATTTATACAGCTTGTAAACCCTTGTTTACGGGTTGCAAAGCTTAGAGAGAGGTCTTGGATGAATTTTGAGTATTTTTCCGCTTTGATATTCAAGACCCTGAGATTATTTGTAAGTTCTATCTTTTTAATTAATGACAATGATTTCTTTTCATCTCAATTATGTTGATTCCTCAATTATGAATTGTGAGTAGTTTTAATTAGGGATTTGAGATTGATGAATGGGTTAATCACGATCTAGGGTTAAATTCTTGAGGGATTAATTACATGATCTTTATTTAATTTGTGTTTGAAAATTTATTCTAGGACACTTTCACACACACTTAATCGTTCACTAAGAGATTAGTAACAGTTAGGGAGCCGTACGTGATGGAATTAATTAACAGATCAAACTTGTAAGGATCATCTCTAACCAAATCAAACACAAGAAATATACCAAGTGTAAGAACAAATTTTCTTACTTGGAGGAAAGCCTGACTTGATTGAGGATGAAGATGCCATTTGATTCCCGTTATGATGCCTTCGGTTATGATGGTGGAAAGTATCGTTAAACTCACAGGGAAGTAGAAGGTGTTATTTTATAGCCCCGGGGAATTATGGTAAGAGACACGACTAATCATCGTATCTTTCTATTTAGACACAATGAATAGATATGTCTTTTCATAATTAATTAAATAATAAATTAATCATTTAATTAATTAATTAATTAAAAGGCATCTAACGGAAAATCAATTATTCCGTTTAATAATAACAATTACTCCCATCAAGTAATGTTTAGGTAAACTATGGAATTTATTACATCATGTTGGTATAATTACTACAACGATAGTAATAATTAAATAATTATTATAAAATGGTCCTAAGGCCACACATAAGTGGAATACATTCCAACATTCTCCCACTTGGCCGAGTGACCATTTATGATGAGTATCCATAAGTTTGGCCAAAATGATACTCACCAAGTTTTATATTAAAGTCATAATAAAAAGATACAATCACTAATGTTGTCATCAACAAAAGGACCCCCATCAATTATATTAAGACTTTAACATAAAACACTTAGAGAGTTTGAGTTAAGATGACGAGAATATACAATATTAATTTGTATATATTTGTCTAGAGAACAATAAGTGTATGCATACAATAGTATAGACAAATAAGTAATACTTTTGAGGAAATTCATAATTACATAAGGATAATATGCTTTCATATAAGATCTCTAGTAAAACCCATCTTTGTTACGAGCTCTTGAAATACTTTGGGTGGTAGACCTTTTGTCATCGGATCCGCTAGCATATCATGAGTACTAATGTGCTCAACACAAAGATTATTTTCCTCTACTCGTTGACGAACGAACAAGAACTTTGTGTCAAGATACAATCCAACCCCACTCGAACTATTATTGTTTGAGAAATTAATGGCTGCAGAATTGTCACAATATATCTTCAATGGTCTCGATATAGAATTCACAACTTTGAGTCCACTAATAAGGTTTCTCAATAACATCCCATGGCATGTTGCATAATAAACAGCAACGTACTCCGCCATCATGGTTGAAGTTGTTGTTAGCTTTTGCTTATGACTTCTCCACGAGATAGGTCCGCCTGCTAACATGAAGATATACCCCGAAGTAGATTTCTTATCGTCTTTGCATTTTGCAAAGTCGGAATCAGAAAATCCAACTACTTCTAAGTTATTAGTTCTTCTATAAGTTAGTTTGTAATCCTTTCTCCCTTGAAGATATCGCAACACTTTCTTTGCCGATTTCCAATGATATAGGCCAGGATTATGTTGATAACGGCCTAAGATTCCAGCAATATAAGCGATATCGAGATGAGTACAAACTTGAGCATACATGAGGCTTCCTACTACAGAAGCATAAGGTATCAATCTCATTTGTTCCTTTTCTACCTCTGTTTTCGGGCATTGAAATGAACCGAAAACATCTCCTTTAACTACAGGAGCAACTGAGGGAGAGCAATGTTGCATTTTATAGCGTGCAAGAATACGTTCGATGTAAGCTCTTTGAGATAGTCCTAACACTCCATTGGATCGATCTCTATGTATTTCAATGACAATTACATAAGAGGCTTCACCGAGATCTTTCATGTCAAAATGGCGTGAAAGTAATCGCTTAGTTTCATGCAACAAATTCAAACTATTACTTGCCAAAAGAATGTCATCAAAGTAAAGGACAAGTATGGCAAAATTGCTCCCACTCACTTTAAGGTAGGTACATTGATCCACCTGATTCTTACTGAAACCATTCCTTTTAATGACTTCATCAAATTTCAAGTACCATTGCCTTGAGCTTGTTTTAACCCATATATGGATTTCTTCAATTTACATACTAGGTGTTCTTGACCTTTGGGTTTAAAACCTTCGGGTTGAGTCATGAACACATTTTCATGTAAATCACCATTAAGGAAAGCCGTTTTAACATCCATTTGATGTAACTCTAAATCAAAATGTGCCACTAAGGCCATAACGATCCGTAAGGAATCTTTTCGGGAGACAGGAGAGAAAGTCTCTTGATAATCAATTCCCTCCTTTTGAGTGTAGCCTTTAGCAACCAAACGTGCTTTGTATCGTTCGATGTTTCCATTTCGGTCTAACTTGGTATTATAAACCCACTTGCATCCTACAGGTTTTACCCCCTTAGGTAGTTCAACAAGTTCCCAAACATCATTCTTTTTCATGGAATCAAGCTCATCAATCATAGCCTCATTCCATTGAGCGGATTGGTCACTATTAATGGCTTCACTATAAGAGATAGGATCATTATTCTTCCCTATATCCAATTCAACTTCATTAAGATATGTTATGTCATCATTAAAGTTAGTAGGCCTTCTAGACCTCGATGACCTTCTTAATGAATTTTCGGGTTCTTGAGGTTCAATGGTAACTTCAGGGATTTGCTCCTCTAAATTCGGTATACCTTCATCTAATGGTATATTTGGAGCAACATTTTCCTCGGGAAATGTACCAGGTGGGAAAATTTCATTTACAATAGGTGCAATAGGATAAAGAGGTAATTGCGTCATGGGCCCAACCTCTTGCAATTCTTGTAAATTGACAACACGGTGTGTATTGCTCCCACTAACAGTAGAGATTTCAAGGAATTCGGCATGACGAGTTTCAACTATGCGAGTAGAATTAGAAGGGCAATAAAATCTAAATCCCTTAGATCGTTCAGGATACCCTATAAAGAAGCAACTGGCTGTTTTCATGTCAAGTTTTCTTTGTTGAGGGTCGTAAAGCTTAGCTTCAGCAGGGCAACCCCATACTTTCATATATCTCAAACTCGGTTTCCTTCCCGTCCAAATTTCGTAAGGTGTCTTAGGAATAGATTTAGAAGGAACTCTATTGAGTATATGGACTGCTGTTTTTAATGCCTCGGTCCATAAGAATTGAGGCAAGGTGGTGTTTGCTAACATACTTCTTACCATATCCATTATGGTCCTATTTCTTCTCTCAGCAACACCATTTTGCTGAGGAGTACCTGACATGGTAAATTGGTTCACGATCCCATGTTCTTTACAAAAATCAAAGAAAGGACCGGGAGCTTGACCAATATCAATATGTCTACCATAATACTCACCTCCTCTATCCGATCTCATTATTTTTATCTTAAGGTCAAGTTGGTTTTCAACCTCGGCCTTAAAAGCTTCGAAGATATCTAGTGATTCGGATTTCTACTTAATTAAATACAAATACATATAACATGAATGATCATCCATAAAAGTAATAAATGATTTATGTCCAGATATTCCAGTGGGAAAAGGTCCACAAATATCCGTGTGTATAAGTTCTAATAAATTAGAACTCCTTGTGGCACCTCTTTTATTTCCCTTTGCCATTTGCCTTTAAGACATTGTACACATGTCTCAAAATCATTGAAATCAAGAGTTGGTAAAACTCCATCTTTCACGAGTCTCAACATTCGATCTCGTGATATATGGCCTAAACGTTGATGGCATAACATAGATGAGTTCTCCAAATCCCGCTTCCTTTTAGGTAAATTTTCATTTACATTATATGATAACAATGATTTAGAGAATTGGTCATCTATATCTAATTTATAAAGCTTCCCATCCAAATAATCATAACCAATAATGCCGGAATTTAACCTAATAGTGACTTTATTATTACCAAATGTTACATAATATCCTTCATTGTCTAACTTTTGTACAGATACTAGATTCCGAGTCATCCTCGGTACATAAAGAGTATCATATAAGTTAATACAATAGCCTCCTTGCATAACTAATTGAAAAGAACCAACGGCTTGAACATTTAGATCATCACCATTCCCGACTTTAATGGTTCTTTGGTTTCTTTCCAGCCTCCGGATTGAATGGAATCCCTGTAATGAGTTTGTAACATGTACCATAGAACCAGAATCAACCCACCATGTGTTTGTGGGAACATTAATATTAAAGGACTCATAAATTATATATAGATGATTACCTTTTTTGCTAGCCACTCCTTGAATTTTGGGCAATCTCGTTGGCTGTGACCTTTCTTACGACAGAATTTACAACGAAAATGACCCTTAGGAGCGATTGAGCCAGGAGTTGCATTTGCATTTGTCTTTTGGACCTTGGAACTCTCTCCATTATTGAATTTGCCTTTCTTTTTCCCGGTGTTTGTGGTTGTGATATGAGCACAACGGGGTTTTCAATCTTTAGGCGTTCCTCTTCTTGCACGCACATAGCTATGAGTTCGCTCATTTGTCATTTTTCCTTTTGAGTGTTGTAATTTTTTTTAAAAGGACCAAATTGTGCGGGAAGAGAGATCATAATGAAATGTACTAAAAAACCCTCACTAATCTCCATGTCCATGCCTTTAAGTTTATGGGCCATGCCATTCATCATCATGATGTGCTCACGCATACCACTAACACCATCGTACTTTGTAGTCAACATCTTCAGAATCAAAGTACTCGCATATGCCTTGGAGGTACCTTTAAATTGTTCTTCAACGGATTCCAAGTATGCTTTTGCATTTTCTGAATCCGCTATGGCTCCGCGAATGGCAACCGAGATGGAGTTCTTTATAACCATGAGAGACATTCTATTTGACCGCTCCCACTGTTCATACACTCGTTTTTGCTCTTGAGAGCTTTGTTCAGTGAGCGCAGGAGGAGGGTCATGTGTCAAAGCATAGTATAAATCCATCATTCCAAGGGTTAATTTAATGGCATCTCGCCATGACGCGAAGTTAGTGCCGGTTAGAGGTTCAATCCCATAATTAGGACTTAAAGTGGATGCTGAATTGTAACAATTAGAGCATAAATTTAGAAGAACATAAATGAATTAAACATATGGGGTAAATCACATAAAGTAAGCAACAAATAACATATTGAAGATTAAGTCTATTATAACACCAAAAATAATAGACTAAACTAAGGTCCTACGTGAGTGTTGGATTTGCGTTGGCTATATCCAATACTCAAGTGCTTCGAACATTTTAATAAATAAATAAAAATACGCCACATGAATATCGTAAGTCACCTTTGGGTGAAAATTACAATAATCATGTTAATTCGGCTTGAAAATAATTTTATAATATGTGTAACTTAACGACTCGCCTTTGGGTTTGTCATTTTGCTACACATACATCAAAATATTGTGATAACTTATTTAGACTTATATAATATTTAATAATTTCCGTTGGGATAATTACATAAATATGATATAAGCATCAAGTCATTAAGAATTATTTGTGTGTTAATATTGACGATCGTAATCAACAAAAACAAACAAAACAAAGTTATATGCAATTCTAACAGATTCATAATTAATTAAATAATAAATTAATCATTTAATTAATTAATTAATTAAAAGGCATCTAACGGAAAATCAATTATTCCCTTTAATAATAACAATTACTCCCATCAAGTAATGTTTAGGTAAACTATGGAATTTATTACGTCATGTTGGTATAATTACTACAACGATAGTAATAATTAAATAATTATTATAAAATGGTCCTAAGGCCACACATAAGCGGAATACATTCCAACAGTACGCTCATTCGTTTTTACAATAATTTAGGCAGTTGTCGCATGAGACATAAGTCTGGTTCCCTAAGTTATTGTACTTTACGGCCTACGCCGCGAGTCCGCGAGAGCGGTAAGAACCTGTATTGACCAACGTTGCTCAATTAAATAAGTTTCATGTGATTAAGCCTGATCAGTCCCGAAATCCGATTACCCCAGAATCAATCATTGTTCCCTTCCGTTATTAATTAGAAAGAACTCTTTAACTTAGCTGCTTATTAGAATTTTTATTTTCCAATAATCCAAATCTCGCACATCGCATTTATTTTATTTATTTTAATCGCTGAATTTTTTTAATTCGCGATTCCTTTTTCTATCCCTGTGGAGATGATACACATACTAAAACCCTTTACTACTACATTTTTAAGTGCGAAAAAACTCACATCTGTTTTTGGCGCCGTTGGTGGGGACGGTGTTGGTTTTAAGGGTTAATTAATTTAAGCGACTAGTTTTTTGTAGGATGTTTCTCTTCTAACCGTGCATGTTAGATTTGTTTATGCATACACGTTCTAAGAGGAGAGAACCACTTGTCCCTCTTAATCTCGAGATAGAGAAACTCGCCAGACAGAACCAAAAGGCTGAGCGAGAGCAAAGAGTAGATATGGAGCCATCATCATCTGGAACCGCTGGGACATGATCTGGTGTCCCCATCACCACCATACAGTCCGATTTCTATGTTAACGCCTCACTCCAATCCACATCGCCAGTTTCACCAAGAAATTATCCTTTCGAGTTCCAAAAATTTTGCCCTCCTTTCTTTCCCCAATATACTCAAATAAACTCCACAGCTCAACCTTCCTCCCTTATTCAAGTTTTCCCGGAACATCTCTACTACTCCTGAAACCACTTTTCAAAAACAAACTTTTGGGATGCATGGAGTAGGTCAGAACATTCCCAATCCAAATTTTCAGAACCCATTCCAGAACCAGCCACCTTACCAAAATCCTTTCCAGAACCAGTATCAAAATCAGCCCCACGTACCTCCTGTTCAACCAAGGCCAGCCAACCTATCCAGCCAGACAACAAGCCCTTCCAGTCAATGCGTATGTCCCGCATGACAACCCTCTTTACTGACGTGCACTTTGTCACGGTGCGTCAAAATAAATTCAATACTAGCACTTATACGTAGTATAGTGTAGTAAGGTTCGTATCCACAAGGAAATGAATACTTTTCTTTTTAATTAAATTCTAGTAACAAGGGGGGTTTTAGATTTGATTTGATTTAATTTAATTAACACTAAGATGAATGACTTATATGAGATTTAATTCAAAGATAAAAAGGATTTGGGCTTGTTACTTTCCACTTGTTGATATATTTTAGTCGATCATTGTTGTATCTATAACTTATCCCCTCTCGAATACTCAATCGAGGAGTATCTCCAACTCATCGAGGGCAGTTATTAACAACGACCGTTCATTAATAACCCTTACTATTAATCAAATATAGAACAACGCCGTATACCGATTTAATAGTAGCATTTAATCTCTTAAACTCCTTGATTAAATCAATTGAGATTGATAATCTCAATACAACGGTTTTGGTTTAACCAACAAAATCAATCCCTTTTAAGTTTATTAACCACGACCTTGCATTAATAAACCGAAGTTACTTACTTGTGAAACCATCAATGATTAACCATCGGTTCATTGATCGTTTCTAGTAGTAATTAATGTCGGAACATTAACTAATCGTCACTTAGCAACCCTCCAACGTTAATATAGAATGAGATTAAGGGAATAATTAATAATCAAGAGAAGAAGTTAAGAAAATAACTCACAACTTTAATAATCAAAGAGCTTCAAGATCAAAACCAAGAAATGGAAGTTTAGCTCCTCATTTGGAGACTAAACATAGCTAGAAAAATAATAAAAGAATGCTATTCTAAACTGAGCTTAAGAGTATATGTGAATGGGTGAATTAATGAGGAGGAAATGAGGTATATTTATAGGGTTTTTAGGCTTGCAGGGTCGTGTACCCGATCGGACAATAAGGGCACTCGATCGGATACTCGGTTGCTTCGCGGAAGTATAAAAAACTGGGTCATACCCGATCGGGTATGTCAGCCACCCGATCGGGTATGAACACTCGATCATGGTCAAAATCTCCCCTGCTTGTTGCCTTGTTCCCGGGTTGATTCGATTTGATTTTTCAGCGACTTACCCGATCGGGTATAGGTCATACCCGACCGGGTACAACACCAAAAATCAGAATCTTCAATTTGTCTTGAGATTTTTGCACTTTCCTTCCATTTGTGATGTTCACCAATGGTCCCTAGAGTGATCTTGGACTTGTTTGAGCTCAGAATAAACCTAATCTAAACAAATTACAAACATTTTTACAAACTAAACTATTACACCAAAAGTGTGTAATTTCCAAAGTAACAATCAATCTAAACTAGTTAAAAACACAAACATAAACATGGAAATTACATGAATGTCAACTCCCCCACATGAATGGAAATTACTCAACCTCGAGTAAAACCAAATGTTTATACAATGTTCATCAAAAGATCATAAGTTCAAAGATAGTAAGAAATAAGAAACTAAGACCATCAGGTATTGTAAATGAGTTTACAGAACAACATTTCCTTGGGTTTAAGGATCTTCTATGTTCCTTACTTCTTCTTTTACTCTTCTTCTTTTCTTCTTCTTCTTTTCTTCAATAGATGATGTCCTGCAAAAAAATCAAGTTTCTCTCATATCTCTCATTTTGCCTAGGAGCCTTTTCAAGTTTTCATCCGAGCATCTCTTTTCTTTTTCTTTCCTCACCACTCACTCATCATTTTTCTTTTTTTTTGTAAGCCCTTCTTGCTTAGATTGCCCATTTTTTTGGGTTTTCAACCTAACTAGCATTTCATTTCTTGTATTTATTTATTATTGTTATTTTTTTGTGTGTACAACTAGTACAAGAAAGTAATGCTTAGCATAAGGTAGAAACAAAGGGAGTGTACATACCAAGAGATGAATTTCCCTCCCCCACACTTGAATCATGGAACTATCCCTAGTGCCCGCCTTCATTGCCCCCTTCACCCATGGTAGTGTCGTCTCCCATCCCGCCATCACATACCCCACCACCGGAGCTCGAACCTCCAAAGTTACCCCATTGAGAGGGGTCATAGCAAGACGGTGGTGGAGGAGGAGTGGCCATAGAAGAGAAATTCCCGTGATGGGCCATATATGAGTACATAGGACCATAAGTCCTACGATAGTCTTCTTCATAGCGGTGGAGGTCGGCTTGCCGTAGCTCCTCCATTCTTTGGAAACCCGCCCGTTGCTCCTCTCGAACTTGTGCAAGTTGTTCACCCATGTTTGTGTAGTTGAGGTTCATTGTGTTGAACCCGACAAGTAATGCTTGTTGGCCCTCCAAGAGTTGTTGGAAGAAGTCTTGTGGTGGTGGGTTTTGAGGGGGATCGGGTATGTGATGTTGGGCATGTTCATGTCCCTCTTGGTGCTCGGCTTGATCTGGTTGGTGATCGTGTTGTTGCTCGGCTTGGTGGACTTGAGGTCGGAGGTGTGGTGGGATGTTATTGGGGAGGAGGTAATGTGGAATGTCGAAAGGCTCCAATTTGTACCTAAGTCTAGGTAATTCGTTGCATGGGAGAGGAAAGTATTTGATTGGTTCGGGGTACTTCATGTGCCATTTATAGCGTTGGGTTCCATTGTGGTCTTTATCACCCAAAGAGATCAAGCCTGCATTGGATAACCATCCAATATGCATCAATGAATCTTTG
The DNA here is from genome assembly GCA_945859875.1 of Cuscuta europaea. Lineage (NCBI taxonomy): Eukaryota > Viridiplantae > Streptophyta > Magnoliopsida > Solanales > Convolvulaceae > Cuscuta > Cuscuta europaea. The sequence continues at coordinate 39,128,441 of CAMAPE010000038.1, forward strand.
GAAATTGGTGCATGATCTATATCCAAATTTGGAAGCCAAATGCATGATGACCCCCCATAGGACAATGTTCCCCCCTTTCTTGGTAGTCTTCTCTAAATGATCCCAATTAAGTTGCAAATGTTGAACTCAACGGGATTTCGGAAGAGAGCAAGAGTGAGTATGGCTATATCCCCTATTCGAGTGTCATGGTTGTTGGGTCGGCCAAGCAAGGAGTTGCATATAAACTTAAGGAAAATCCGGAGAAGGGGATGTTGCACATGACTAATGTATAGTTGGGACGTGCTAAACTTCCGTTCTTCGGTCATTTTGCCCCATAAGTTAAATGCATCCATAGTATTGTCCGGGATTTCCCGTTCATGTGGAAATCGGAGCCTGAAATGCTCGGCAAAATCACGTCTTGTTATAGAATGTTCGGTGTTCATCAATCGAAACGAGAGTTTATCATCATAAAAGTGGGTCTCATCCGTCACAAACTTGGCCGAACTAAAAAATTCATAGATGACCCTCTCAACACAATTGCATTGCAATTTAAAAATCAAGGCCATATGCAATTCATCAAATAGCTCTCTCATACCATTCAACAAGCCTAGAGAAGTAAGAGCATCATGGCATAAAAAACGAGAGGGAGTGACTCTCCTTTTAGTATAGCCACGAAGCGCTTGCGATGATTCCCCGGCCCAAAACGAACATCCTCATAGACTCGAATAGGTCCCCTTATGTTGGAGCTCTCCGGTTGGTTCCTCTTTGGTGCCATTGATGAGCAAATTGGAAGCTTGGATTTAGACTTGGGATTTGGGGGGTAGGGTTTCGGTTTTCTGAAAATAGGGAGGGAAGGCGGGGTTGATTAGTATGAGGTTGTAGAGGAGAGTGAGGGGAGTGTTTTGGTGGTGGTTTGATGGAATTTGGTTGAGTTTTGGTTGAGTTGTGGAAGAAATAAGGTTCGAAAGTGGAGTTTTTAGAGGGAGAGTTCGAGTTTGGGGTAGGAGATTTGGGGAAGATGAACTGATTTCGGCTTCAATTTTAGGTTTAAAACTCATGTACCCGATTGGGTACCCCGATTACTCGATTGGGTATGCTTAGCTTTGTTCTTGTTCCAGGATCGGGTTCGATCGAGCATACCCCATACTCGACCGGATTTTCCTCGCCGTAGTTTTTTCCATAAATATACTCGATCGAGTATATTAATATACCCGATCGGGTATAGTCCTTTTTTTTCAAAATGGTTCAAGAGTTGTGCCCCCGATCGAGTATGGGGTATATGCGATCGGATTTTCTTTGCCGTAGGATTTTTTAGAAATATACTCAATCGAGTATATAAATATACCCAATCGGGTATTTCATCGGAATTTCAAATTGGCTCCAGGGTCGAGTACCCGATCGCGTATGGGGTATACCTGATCGGGTATTCGATCTTTTTTCGTCCTATTGATCGATCGAGTATATGGTACTCGATCCCCTTTTTTCCTTTTTTACCTTGTACCTGACCGAGTAGGGATGTTACCCGATCGGGTACATGACCCTGGAATTATGTTTGTTCCATTTTTTAGCTCATATCCAAACGAGTGGTTGATTATGCCCGATTGGATGTTTCCCTGGGTTTTGAAAGCCTGTTTATCTTCCCTTATTCTCTCAAAGTTGACATTCAAACAAACAAAATGAAAATTGCGTACCTTAGCTTGGGTTGCCTCCCAAGAAGCGCCTTATTTAACGTCGTGGCTCGATGATATCTTCCGTTGCTCCTCATTCATAGACCGGTTCAGAAAGGTCTATGACTTCTACTTTCTTGGATTGAAAACCCTCAAAGAAGGGTTTTAATCTTTGTCCGTTCACCTTGAGCACCTCTCCCGTCTCCAGGTCTTGAATTTCCACCGCCCTGTGTGGATATGTTTTGACCACTTTGTATGGTCCAGTCCAATGGGATCTCAACTTTCCTGGAAATAAACGAAGGCGTGATTGAAATAGGAGGACTTTGTCATCAAGTTTAAAGTCCTTCCTTATTATCATTTTGTCATACCACTCCTTCGTTTTTCTCTTGTAGATCTCCGCATTGTCATAAGAGTCCAGACGGAGTTCTTCCAACTCTTGCAATTAGAGCTTTCTATGTATACCGGCCTCGTCAAGATTGAGGTTGAATTTTTTCACCGCCCAATATGACTTGTGTTCTAGCTCCACGGGGAGATGACACGCTTTTCCGAACACAGGTCCATATGGGACAAACCGATTGGAGTTTTGTAAGCGGTTCGGTATGCCCATAGTGCATCATCAATGCGTATACTCCAATCCTTCCTGTTCGGGTTCACTGTCTTCTGGAGTATAGATTTCAAACTCCCGATTTGAGGCCTCCGCTTGGCCATTGGTTTGAGGGTAGTAAGCTGTGGTGATTTTGTGAGTCACACCATATTTCTTTAGTAGGGATCCCACAATTTTATTATAAAAATGTGTGCCTCGGTCGCTTATTTAAATTCGAGGGACCCCAAACCTTGAAAATATGTGTGATTTGAGAAAATTTGCAACCACCTTTGCATCATCAGTTCTGGTGGCTTTAGCTTCCACCCATTTTGAAACATAATCCACCGCAAGGAGGATGTAGATGTTACCTTAAAATTTTGGGAAAGGTCCCATGAAGTCAATACCCCATGCATCGAAAATCTCACAGAAAAGCATGAGGTTTTGTGGCATCTCGTTCCTCCGTGAAATGTTGCCCGCTCTTTGGCAGTTGTCACAAGATTGACAAAAGCCATGTGCATCCCGGAAAAGATTCAGCCACCAAAAACCACTTTCAAGGATCTTCATAGCCGTCCGTTTCGGGCCGAAATGTCCTCCACAAGCATAAGAATGACAAAACTCTATTATGTGGGCTATCTCATGTTCGGGGATGCATCTTCGGATTATTTGATCCTTGCAATGCTTCCACAAATATGGGTCATCCCACACATAGAGTCTTGAGTCCATTTTTAATTGTTCTTTTTGAGTTTTTGAGAATTGTGGAGGAGATTTTCCGGAAACAACGAAGTTTACAATGTTTGCGTACCATGGTTATATGACTTTGATGGCGAAGAGAGTTTCGTCAGGGAATTCGCCTTTTATGAGATTTGTGTGGAGGTCTTCAATGTCTTTGTGAGGAATGAGGCGGCCTCAATGATCGGCCACTAAGTTCTCCGCTCCTTTATTATCTTTAATCTCCACATCAAACTCACTTAATAGAAGGACCCGTCGAATGAGTCTTGGTTTGGCTTCCTTCTTTGTCATAAGGAATCAGAGGGCGGCATGGTCGGTGTAAACAATAACTTTCGTTCCAAGACGGTAGGAACGAAACTTCTCCAAAGCAAAGACCACCGCTAGCACTTCCTTCTCAGTGGTGGAGTAGTTGTTTTGAGCTTCATTGAGGGTTGAGGAGGCATAGTAGATGACATGAGAAGCCCTTCCGATCTTTTAGCCTAAAACAGCCCCCATCGCATAATCACTTGCGTCACACATGATCTCAAAAGGAAGAGACCAATTGGGAGCTTGTATGACGGGGGTGGTTACCAACCTTGCCTTCACAGTGTCAAAAGCCTCCTTGCATTCATCATTGAGATCAAATTCCATCTCCTTTTGCAAAAATTTGCATAAGGGGGGTGAAATTTTGGAGAAGTCTTTGATGAATCTTCTATAGAATCCAGTGTATCCAAGGAAAGAGCGGATGTCCCGTACATTTGTTGGGTACGGGAGTGTTTGAATGACATCAATTTTTTCCTTGTCCACTTCAATGCCCTTTGAGGAGATCACATGCCCAAGAACAATCCCTTCTTCCACCATAAAGTGGCATTTTTCAGAATTTTGAACAAGGTTGGACTCAATACAACTTTTGAGCACAAGAGTGAGATGATAGAGGCAAGTGTCAAAAGAGTCTCCATGGATCGTGAAATCATCCATAAAGACCCCAATGAATACTTCCACAGATTCGGAGAAGATGCTCATCATACACCTTTGAAAGGTGCCCGGTGCGTTGCATAATCTGAAGGGCATTCATCGGTAGGAAAAAGTGCCACATGGACATGTGAAGGTTGTTTTCTCTTGGTCCTCCGGGGCTATAGGTATTTGGAAATACCCGGAGTAACCATCAAGAAAACAATAGAACTTGTGCCCCACTAACCTCTCTAGCATTTGATCAATGAAAGGCAATGGAAAGAAGTCTTTTCTAGTTACCGAATTGAGCCTTCGGTAATCAATGCAAACTCTCCACCCGTTTTGAACTCGGGTGGGCACCATCTCGCCTTCTTTGTTCTCAATGACCGTCACTCCGGTCTTCTTTGGCACAACTTGGGTAGGACTCACCCATTTGCTATCGGAAATGGGGAAGATGATTCCCATTTGTAGCAATTTAATCACCTCTTTTTTCACCACCTCCATCATGAGTGGATTCAATCTTCGTTGTGGTTGCCTCACCGCTTTGGCCTCGTCTTCAAGTAGGATCCGGTGCATGCATGTGGATGGACTAATGCTTTTGATGTCGACACTAGACCATCCAATGGCCAATTTGTATTCCTTGAGAACTGCAATCAATCTTTCCTCTTGTTCTTGGGCCAAGGCATTTGAGATAGTCATCGGTAGAGTGTGATTTTCGCCCAAGAACACGTGCTTCAAATTTTTCCGGGAGTGGTTTTAATTCCACCTCTGGTGCCTGCAAAACAGATGGTAGCGGCTTCTCGCTCGGAATGGTTAGTGGGAGGGCTTTAGAGCCCGGTGGCAAAAGTGGGAGTTGATTTAACTCCGCCACCATAACCTTCATGTTATTTGATATAGAGTATTCCAAAGTGAAATCCTCTACGTCGTTGTCAATTGAGCTTAACAATTCATCTTTCCCCTCAACTTCAAACACATCTTGGACCCAAGTGTCACAAGTGTCTATAGCAAAAAGAGAATGATTATCGGTGGGGTATTTCATGGAGTCATAGATATTAAAGTCGACTTTTTAACCATCAAATTCCATGGTTAATACTCCACTAAATACATCTATTTTTGCTTTGGCCGTTTTCAAAAAGGGCCTTCCTAATAAAATCGGGACTGCATTTTTATCGTTCTCCATTTCAAGAACGTAAAAATCAGCAGGAAAGATTAGATTATCCACCATGATGAGCACATCCTCTACTTCACCTTTTGGGTAAGCTTTGGATCTATCGGCAAGTTGGATAACAACCCCCGTCTCATGTAAAGGTCCTAGTTCTAGGGACTTATATAGAGAATATGGAATGACATTAATTGATGCACCCAAATCTAACATAGCCCTAGAAAAACTAGCATTTCCTAGTTTACATGGTATAGTGAACATTCCCGGGTCACTATACTTTTTAAGCAGTTTCTTTTGGAAAACGGCTGACACTCTTTCACTCACTTGGATTTTATGCTTTCCATTTAATTTGTGTTTCCTTTTAATTGTGCAAAGCTCTTTTAAAAATTTTGCAAATCTAGGAACGCCGTTAATTAAATTGAGAAGGGGGATATTTACGTCGCATTTCGAGAAGGTCTCATAGATGTCCTTGTCATTGTTGTATTTGCAGTTGTCCTTGAGAGCCTTCGGAAAAGGTGGCACCGGCTCGTATGAATCGAGCGGTGGGAACTTTCTTTGAGGTGTGATCTCCTCCTTTTTTTCCTCTTCATTTTGAGGATTTGTGCGTGGCACCAAGATATCCTCCTCTTCTTCTCCAACATGGCTCTTTGCTTTTTCCTTAGCCATAACCAATTCTTTGCCACTTCTCAAAGTGACCGCATGAGCTTGTTGCCTTTGATTCGGCTCCATTTGAGATGGGAGTTTTGCCGAATCCTTAGCTTCAAGCCTACTCACGGCATTTGATATTTGGCTCATTTGGCTTGCCAAGATGTGGATGCTAGATTTTGTTGTTTCTTGAAATTGGGCCACACTTTGTTGCATCGTAGCCATGTTCATGGCTAGTGCTCGAATCATGTCTTCGGTGGACATGTTCGAGTTCGATGTTTGGCCTTGTTGTTTATATTGTTGAAGAGGAGGGTTTGATTGTTGAGGAGGTTGAGAGTTTCCGTACCTTAGATTTGGATGATCCCTCCATCCCGGATTGTAAGTGTTGCTATGAGGATCGTACCTCCTTTGACCTTGAAACCCCAAAGCAATGACTTGCTCGGAGTTCTCCTCTTGTAACATTTAGCAAGAATCGGTGGGATGCCCTTGTGTCGAGCATATGCCGCAGACCTTAACTTCTTGGGTTTTTGGATTTAATAGGAAATCTTTAACCAAAGAAGTCAATCCGGCCACTTGACTTTCCAACGAGTTGTTGGATTCCGCCACCATGACTCTCTTTGTTGACCGCCGATCATAGTGTCTACAATTTTCGGCCAACTCCGAGATAAGATTCCTAGCTTGAGAAGGAGTTTTGTTGACTATTCCTCCTCCACATGCGGCATTAATCATTCGTCTATCATCATCGCACAGACCATCATAAAAGTTAAGGATGAGGTCTTGCTCCGAATAGCCGTGATACAGACAGCTTGCACAAAGTTTCTTGAATCGTTCCCAAAATTCGTAGAACGATTCATCATCTTTTTGCTCCACATTGCTGATTTGTTTCTTTAGGGATGAGGAGACTGAGGCAGGATAATACCTTTCGAGGAAGCACTTCTTCATGGCCGCCCAAGTATCTATGCTTCCCGAGGGAAGATAGAATAGCCAATCTTTGGCGGTGTCTTTGAGGGAGAATGGAAAGGCCCTCAACTTTATTTGCTCTTCGGTGACACCATTTGGACACATGCTTGTGCAATCGATGTGGAATTCCGAGAGGTGTTTATTTGGATCTTCTCCTCTTAGCCCGCGGAAAGATGGAAGTAGATGTATGAGTCCGGATTTCAACTCAAATGTAGCACCCGCATCAAGAGTGGGGAAGGTGATACATAACGGTTGTTGGTTTAGATTAGGAACTGTGAGCTACCTCAACATTCTTGTTTCAAGAGCTATAGTTATTGGCTCTTCGGACTCGCTCGAATGAGAACTAGCACTTGAGGATTCTCCCGAGTCGGTGTTTGAGAATTTGTTTTTCAACCGCTCGAGAGCTAGTTCTATTTCAGGATTTGTTTGGTAGGTGAGTTGGTTTATGGATCGGGTTTTTACCATATACTCAAACAAAGATCAGAAAAATAGAAATCTTTACATATATATATATATATATATTTTGATTTTTCTTGAAATAAAATAAAAAGAAAAATTAATTGCCTTTTCTCGGCAACGGCGCCAAATTTGACGTGCAGTTTGTCACGGTGCGTCAAAATAAATTCAATACTAGAACTTATACGTAGTATAGTGTAGTAAGGTTCGTATCCACAGGGAAAGGAATACTTTTCCTTTTAATTAAATTCTAGTAACAAGGGGTGTTTTAGATTTGATTTGATTTAATTTAATTAACACTAAGATGAACGACTTATATGAGATTTAATTCAAAGATAAAAAGTACTTGGTATTGCTACTTTCCACTTGTTGATATATTTTAGTCGATCATTGTTGTATCTATAATTTATCCCCTCTCGAATACTCAATCCAGGAGTATCTCCAATTCATCAAGGGTAGTTATTAACAACGACCGTTCATTAATAACCCTTACTATTAATCAAATATAGAACAACACTGTATACCGATTTAATAGTATCATTTAATCTCTTAAACTCGTTGATGAAATCAATTGAGATTGATAACCTCAACACAACGGTTTTGGTTTAACCAACAAAACTAATCCCTTTTAAGTTTATTAGCCACGACCGTGCATTAATAAACCGAAGTTACTTACTTGTGAAACCATCAACGATTAACCATCGGTTCATTGATCGTTTCTAGTAGTAATTAATGTCAGAACGTTAACTAATCGTCACTTAGCAACCCTCCAACATTAATATAGAATGAGATTAAGGGAAGAATTAATAATCAAGAGAAGAAGTTAAGAAAATAACTCACAACTTTAATAATCAACAAGCTTCAAGAGCTCCTCATTTGGAGACTAAACATAGCTAGAAAAATAATAAAGGAATGCTATTCTAAACTGAGCTTAAGAGTATATGTGAATCGGTGAATTAATGAGGAGGAAATGAGGTGTATTTATAGGCTTTTTAGGCTTGCAGGGTCGTGTACCCGATCAGGCTGTAAGGGCACTCGATCGGGTACTCAATTGCTTCGCGGAAGTATAAAAAACTAGGACATACCCGATCGGGTATGTCGGCCACCCGATCAGGTATGAACACTCGATCGTGGTCAAAATCTCCCCTGCATGTTGCCTTGTTCCCGGGTTGATTCAATTTGATTTTTCAGCGACTTACCCGGTCGGGTATAGGTCATACCCGACCGGGTACAACACCAAAAATCAGAATCTTCAATTTGTCTTGAGATTTTTGCACCTTCCTTCCATTTGTGATGTTCACCAATGGTCCGTAGAGTGATCTTGGACCTGTTTGAGCTCAGAATAAACCTAATCTAAACAAATTATAAACATTTTTATAAACTAAACTATTACACCAAAAGTGTGTAATTTCCAAAGTAACAATCAATCTAAACTAGTTAAAAACACAAACATAAACATGGAAGCATGGAAGAGATTCAAGGTGCTGAGAAGATCTTGTACTCAGGGCAAGATGACTAACTATGAGGTCATATTCTCTTTCTACAGTGGCATTAATGACAAGGCAAGGTTGATGTTGGATGTTTCTGTGAATGGTGATTTTCCTAAACTGCAAGCTGAAGATGGCAGAAACACTTATAGAGAAGATAGTCACCAATAATGCGTCATGGTACAACTTAAGGACTCCAGCTCAGCAGAAAGCTCGAGGCTATATGAGATCAATGAGAGTTCAGTGCTTTCAGCATGTGTGGATACATTGACCATCATGATGCAGAAGCTGTCCACAAATATAGAGGATCTAAAGAAGATGCAACTTGCTTTCTCGGTGCCTAGCGTGAATATGGTGGCCTCTGGACCTATTAGTCTATCTTGTACTACGTTTGGGGGCCTCCATTGACCAAATGAATGTAATATGATGACCAACACCTTGCCAACCCTTGGAGTGGAGCAAGTAGATGTCATAAATTTTCAAAGACATAGCTATTAGAATCAGCCCTATAACCAGCGGAAGCGGCAGAGTTACAATCAATGGGGGAACTATATGCATGAGAACCAACAGAAGCGGCAGAGTTACAATCAATCCAGGCATCCCTAGGCACATCAATCCCCACCTCAAGCACATCAACAAAGTCAAAGGAATGAGGCAGAACAAAAGATGTCTGAATGGCAGCAAGCCCACATCAACTTAGAAGAGACACTCAAGAAGTTTATGCACACAACTGCAACAAGTTTTCAAAATCTGGAGAATCAAGTGGGTCAGCTTGCAAAAGCTCAAGCTGAGAGGCCTAGGGGATCTCTCCCTAGCAATACTGAGAGTAACCCACGAGAACACGTCCAGGCAATCACCTTGAGGAGTGGAAGGGAGCTTGAACCCGCTGCCACGAAGAAGAATCCTGAAGAAGTTGAACTTGCTGAAGTTGTTCAAGAAGAAAAGATTGAGAAAGAAGAGGAGACAGAGGTAGTGGCAGCCCCAAAACAGCCCGATCGAGTCAAAACTTGCTTCCCACCTCTCCCTTTTCTGGTGCGTTTGAAGAGGAAGAATGATAGTGACTAGTTTGGTAAGTTTTTGAACTATGAAACAAGTTCAAATTAACTTATCATTCATGGATGTGTTGTCACAAATGCCAAAGTACGCCAAGTTCATGAAGGATCTTCTCACAAACAAGAGGAAGCTGGAGGAAGCAGCAACTATGATGCCTAATGATGAGTGCTCAGCCATGCTCAGGAAGGATCTACCGAAGAAGCTTAAGGATCAAGGTTCATTTACTATTTCTTGTTTTATAGGCGATTTGAATTTTGATAGGGCCTTAGCTGATTTGGGTGCAAGCATTAATTTGATGCCTTCTGCTTTGTATGAGAAGCTTGCACTGGGTCCACTTAGATCAACATGTATGTGCATTCTGTTGGCTGACCGATCAATCAAATATCCCCAAGGAATTGTTGAGGACATGTTGGTTGAAGTTGACAAATTTATGTTTCTTGTTGATTTCGTTATTTTGGACATGGATCAGGATCCCGAGGTACCTTTGATTTTGGGTGACCATTTCTGGCAACTTCCCGAGCACTTATTGATGTTGGAGACGCTAAGCTTGTCCTCCGCGTTGGGGATGAGATTGCCACATTTGAGATGTCCAAAATAATGAAGAGTGTTTTTATGTGGATGTGGTTGATTCTTTGGTGGATGATTCTTTCGAAATATCTTTCAAAGACATTTCGAAAACCTGGTTGTATTAGAGAATTCACGTTGAGAGTGTCTCTCTCATAGAGATCCAAGAACGTTCTTGTGAAACCTAGCTGCAAATTTGGTTCTGGTTTGATGTTGGGTACAATGGGTCTGATTTGCTGCTTCAGATTTATCTCTTCTCTTCAACGCTGAAGTGGAAGTACGGAACTTGTTTTGGATACATTACCACATCCAATAACCATCAAATCCGAAGAAGAATCTTAAGAACAAAATTAAAAGTCGCCAAAGATGTTGCAGATGTGGTGTTCGGTGATACTCCTCAACCACAAACCAGAGAAGCACCTAGAACACTTGGGCAGGACTAGTCCATGATAATAGAGATACCACTCGGGGGATGCAACTGGAATATTTCCCTCCTAATGGAGATGATGTGCTGCTCATTGAAGACAAAGGCATCTTCCCCTAGTTCAGACATAGGGCTACTGTCTCGTGGTTTTTTACCGATAATTTCCTTGGTCTCAAAGTTGTGAACTCATTGGCGGATTTGTTGGGTGTGCCATGTACTATGAGGCCTTATGATAGAGGCTGGGTAATTTTCCAATTCAAAACTTAGACTAGATCGTAACTAAGTCCTCCTGGGAGGACCATATGTGTTATATGGAACACCGCTGATTCTCGGGATTTTACCTGATTCACTTTTGAAAGCAGTGCATATTAGATTGTGGCGATCTAGATACAACTACCTTCCATACCTTTGGAGTGTTGGAATAAAAAAGGAAATCACCAAAAATGCATCTTGGGTTGCTAAACCTGATTGTTCTGATAAGGTAATTAATGAAGGATCTACGCTGGGATTTGCGAGGGTCTTGGTTATAGTTAATATCTCGAATGAACCAGTTATTTTCTTCAGAGTGAACAGATCTTCTCGACTGTCATACCAACAATCAGTAATTTTTGAATCATTTCCCAAGAGTTGCTTCTTCTGTGGATTTGACGACCATAGCCCTTTTGATTGTGCATAATGGGATAGCTATAAGATCCAGATGGCAGAAAAAGCTAGATTAGCATGCAAGCAGAAGACTCCTACTGAGACAGAGAAGAAATTCAAGAAAAAACAATCTGTCACCCTTACTGTAAATAACAAGATTGTCTCAGAACCCTCAATTGAGGTGGTGGTAGTTCCCAGTAATGTGGTGGACCCAAAGATTATCACTCCTATTGTGGATAATGTTATTGCGGTTAAACCCCCTATTAAACCCCAAAGTCAGCGCACTGTACTACACATTAAAGATTATGATCTGAGGCATGAATCTTTGGGTGAAAATAGGACAGGAAGATACATGCAACACTCCTCTGGTCACTCTTTTAGAAATGGGCAACATAGTTCATACTCTTTCCAGGACATAAGGAACTACAAGCAAAACCAGTGCGAGTGTGGGGATAGAACAGAGATTCAAGGCAAGGCTTTTATCAAAGGGGTAGAGGACCCTCTCCCTCCGGGTATCAATGGAGGTCCTATGTTGGAACGTTAGAGGCCTAAATCGGGCCTCTAAACTACAAGCTTTTTTGAATTTATATAGGCATGTGATGGCTCATTTTTGTTGTGTTTTGGAAACAAAACTCTTCACTAATAACTTTTACTTCATGATCAAATCTAGATGGCCGCTGTTGACTTCTTTTTTTTGGTATCATGTGTTGGTCCCGGTTATACTGGATACAGTCTAGAGGGGGGGGGGGGTGAATAGACTGTATTGGTTTTTGGCTTTTTAAAACTAAGTACCAGTTCTTCAGAATAGCCTGTTCTGTTGAGAGAACAGACTGGCAGCGGATGGGGTTCTGGCAGGGAGTTCTGTTAGCCTCAGAGAAGCAAAGGCAGAAGGCCTTCTGTTAACTCGTAGAACGAGTTCTGCTGAACACAGATACCAAGTTCAGGGAGTTAAACGGTTCTAACTAAATGCAAGTATTAAAAGCAGTAAGTAAACGACACCAGGGATTTTTATAGTGGTTCAAGGAACAACTCGTTCCTCTAATCCACTGTTCCACTAAGCTGTAAAAACTGCCGTTTACAAAGCCTTAGTCCTAGCACTTAAGAAGCACTCCACGTCTTCTTCAAGCCTAGATGTGTCCTGGGATGCACTGCCTGGCTTCCTTTAACACTGGTCCTTTCACTGAGTCTCCTTGAAGTATCACCACTTCACTACTCCAGTTATTCGGACGTCCTTCTTGTAGCAAGAAGAGTTTCTGTTGAAACAGAGGTTCCTCCAACTAGCTTCGTTACAAAATGTATGTATGTGAAGAGCTTGAAGAGTTGAAGAACACTTGGAACTTTGCTTGAGTAGGAAAGAGTATTTTTCCGACTTCTGCCTTCTCTTGTAGAGGATAGTAAGTTTGAATCTCAAGGAGGCTTTTGCTTTTCAGAGTTTGAATATCTTGCTTGGTTAGCAATGTGATAGCAAAGTTATGGCAAAGTTATCCGGTTGTTCTTCGTAGTGTATCTTTTATACTGAGGTTGTCTTCCCGTTGGAGGAGTAGGAGGACAACTGCATTTAATGCGCGAGCAGTTGACTTGACCAGTAGGACCCGGTAAAGTTGGCGGGTTACTATTTTGGGATAAAGTACTCCTGACATTGCGGCCAATTATCTGCAATTACTCCACGGAGCATGGGGAGCATTAAATGAGCATTTAATGCGAGCACTGTAGCTTTTCCGTTTCATACTCCTAGTCGTTTGAAGGAATCTTTATGTTGACTTCCCGGCTTTGTGGATTTCTTCCAAGTGTCAGACCTTCTGGTGTTACTAACAGAGAACTGAATCAGAGAAGATCATGAGCACTTCTGTTGTTGGTAGCTTACAGAGAACCAGGAGGGTTTCTGTCACGCTAAAGGGTAACAGAGACCCTGACGTTTTCTGTTCCTAGACAGAGAACCAAGATCTTTTGTCTGGAGGACTTCTGGTAGAGAGGCCTTCTGGTAGTCGAATATGCTAAGAATTTTACAAGGGAAAATTCTAATACATAATTTCTAAAGGGGTACTCTACAGTCCTAATTAATATAGCATCATCAAAATCTAAATACAATTATTCCTTACAATTTCCCCCTTTTTGATGATGCCAAAACCCTTTAACTATTTCCAGAGAAGTGCCTTCACCACAAAAAATTAAAGTTTAAAACTTTTCATTTAACATCTTGGTGGGCAACTTGGCATAGGAAAATAGTAAGAGTACGATACATTCAGATAGCAGATAAAATATCACAAAGCAATCAAACAAACAAACACAAACAGAAAGTAAGGAAAAAAAAACAGAGATTGGGGAATTGCCTTACAACGTGTGAGGCAGAGATGTTCTTTTATTAAGGTGGATTACAAGATTGTCTGATTACATAATAGCCTTGGCTGCTTCAGCTCTTGCTTGTTCATCCAGTCCTTGTAGTCTCTTTAATTCAGCATTCACCTCTTTTCTGATTCCAGCCAGATTTCCAGTTCTCTGGTAGGAGGCCCAGACAGGTGAGAGTTTGCAGTCTAAGTAGTTAAGAACACCTTCATGGATATCTTTTCCTGGTACTATACTGTTGTGAAACCAGAATTCTGCTTCCTCCAGAGATCCACCATGTCTGACCTTCACTTGACCATCATGGTCCAAGTAGAGATTCTGTTGTTGAGTAGAGGTCATCTTCTGCTTCATTTCATCAAATTGTGTAGTAGTCATCACCTGAGAACCTCCCATTCTCCATTCTTTAAAGCTTAGAGCTTTCTTTTTCTTAGATCCTTTCTTCAGTGGGGATGGAGGTCTAGGAATACCAGCTAGCCTTTTCTTCTGAAGAGCAGCCTCAAAGTAAGGTGTTGGATCCACACTTGGTTCAGCAGATGTTGAGGTTCTGGAGGTTTTGGGTTTTGATAGATGAGGGCCTTCTTCCCCCTTTTTGGCATCATCTAGATCACCAAGCAAAAGGGAGAGCTTCTGGAATTCTGAGGCCTGAGTAGAGGCAATCTGTTCCAGGGTTTCTGGTAAGGTCTGAGTCACAGATGTGAGACCTTCAATAAGCCCATGTTGCTTCTGAAGTGCAGATAGGATATCTTTATTACTGGCTTCTAAGAGAACCATCTTCTGGTATCTCTCTTTGTCTTGGGCAAATAGAGTCCTGGCTTGATCACGATGGACTTTGCACAGTTCCTCTATGTCCAGTAGCTGTTCCTTTGTCTTGCTATCAGCCCATTGAAGTTCCTCAATATTGGAAGAGATTGTTTCAATAGCTTGTCCCTGAGCTATCAGAGTCTGATGAAATGTGAAGAGGGTCTTATGGATACTTTCCACTTCCCTTGACAGTGTATCTGTTTTAGAAGTTGAGGAGGCCATGAAGTCGTTGAGAGATGTTGTCAGATTCTCAAAGCGGTCTGAGATAAACTGCATCCCAGAGTTGAGATTATCATTCACATGAGCAAGGTGCCCATAATGCTTGTCATTTATCTGTATCAACTTATTCATGCCATGGAGGAGTTGGCCACCAAAGTCTTCAGCTGCTTCAACGAATTTGTTGAAGGGAATTTGGTTCTCTTGTTCAACAGATGGAGGCATCTCTAGACCTCTTGACTTAGGCACAGGAGGCCTTCTGGATTGTTTTTCACTCTGAGGAGGTGTCTTCTTCCTCTTGGAAGTTTCATCAGCAGCAATGGAGGATGTAAGAAATCCATCATTGTCACTGGAAGAGGAGGGCACCCTGAAGATAGGTTTTCTGATGGGGGTGGAGGCCACAGAATGTTGAGGGGAGATAGGTGTGGCTGCATCTTGTGGTGTATGCTGAGGAGAGGCAGTTTTGGATTTGTTGATGGAGGGGTTTTCTTGTTGTGAGGGAGCATTCTGTTGTTGTGGAGGAGAGGGTGGAGGTGATGGTGATCTGGATCGGATTGTGGGTTGGGATTTGCAGAGAGATGGATTTTTGGTTTTTGGTGAGGAGGTTTTCTGTTGGGGTGAAGTTGTAGAGGAGAAGATCTGTTGGTGTTGATAAGGGATAATTTGTCCTTGAGGGGATGGGGATTTGGATTTTGAGGTTTTCTGGGGTGTAGGGGTTTTCTGTGGAGAGGAGGGTTTCTGAGGAGTTGAGGAGGTGTTCTGTTTAGTGATGGTTTTCTGTGAGGGTGAGAGGGATTTCTGTTGAGATTGGGGTGAAGTGACTTTAGGAGAGGGAGGGGGAGAAGGAATGATTGTGGGAATTACCTCTAGAACAGTTTCAGTGAACAGAGAGTCTCTCCATTCTTTGATAAGTATTTCCATGACTAGAGGTAGGTCATTTGCAGTAGAGGGTTCACCTTCTCCATGTGCACTGTGTCGAAACTTGATCATTGACTCCTTCCTCTTCTTCTCAACTAGCCAAGCATCAAATGCGTCCATCTCATGCTCTTGAAGAGCCTTCACATGGTCTTCTGGTGAGTTTCTGACCAGAGGTGCTTTGCCTTGAAGTTTCTCCTTCTTCTTCTGTAGGACAGAAAGAAGAAAATCCTTGTTTAGGCAGGACTCCACATCTTCTGTGTCAGCCCATCTGAGTACTTCTTCTTCTTCAGAGATGAAGTAGGACAAGTTCTTGAGGAGGTCAGTGAGAGGTCCCACTCTCCACTTTCTCCATGCCAGAATCCTGATGAATTTCCTATCAGGGTTTGAAGTACTGCTTCCTTCTTGGTGTTCTGGTGAAGGAACGACCATAGGTTGATCATTTTCAGAGGCAGGAGGAGAAGAATGTAGTCCCCCCTGAGAAGTGGCATTCTGCACAACTTCTTCTTCTTCTGAGTCACTTGACTCAAAGATGATTCTCTTGCCGTGCCAAGCATTTCTGTTGGCTGGGGCAGAGGTGACAGAGTCCTCCAGTTTCTCCTGTGCTGCAGGTGTCAAGATTTTGGCCTTCTTAGCAATGGGGGAGGCAGAAGGGGTGCTTGCTGAAGAGATAGGTGAAGGAGCCTTTCTCTTAAGTACAGATTTCTTTGCCACCAACTTGTGGACTTTGACAGGTGTGATCTTTTTCCTGGGAACCTTCTGTTAGGAAATTGATGTAACGTACCTCGAAAGTACGGCAGCGGAAGTTTAAAATTTTCCCAAACAGATCTTCCTGATTATGACAAAATAACGAATATGATAATAATAACAGATCTGAGTTAGAACTTACAGATCTTCCAGCTTAGCGGTGATAATCCTTGACCTTTGGTATCCACGTGATTTATCCTTTCCGAAAGAACGGTTAGATCTTCCTAAGAGAAAGACTAGGAAATCTCTTCGCAGGGAAATAAACTGGTAATACTGAATCTTAAAACTGGTCTATTAATTATGAAGGAGGAGGGTGTATTTATAATAGTTCTAAACTAGTTTCCCAATCACAATGAAAGTGTTCTTCATTAATGAGTTCTAATCCTAACATGACTAATATCATTTATTAATTAAATAAAGATATAAATAATAATAACAAAACTAGTCATACGTATTAAAGAAGAATGGGGGTTGCCGCCACCCTCATCTTCTTAAAAGACTTATTATTATCATTTTATATTTTCTTGAACACACTAATTCTAAATTGTGCACAAGCAAATATCAACTTTAATTAATTATAAATACATCTTAATTAAGTATAATAAATCTAATTTATTCCACTTAATTAATTCTATCAAATAGAACTCTCCTTCAACTTCATGAAATAAATATGTTTAATCTAATTAATATTTAATCCATTTTCAGTATTACTAATTAAATATTATTTAATCCAATTAATAATATTTAATTCCTTCTAACAATTCAATCGGAAGGTATAATCACTTGTTGTGTGACCCATAGGGCCTTATATATTAAGCACTAATCAAATTAAGGTCTTAGTAGAATCCCTAGACGATTTACCAGACAAACTTAATATATAAGGACGTTTGCGAGGACTATTCAAACTCCCTGTAATATAGAGCTCATAGTGATACGGTCCTTTCATTCAGCGAACATTCAACTAAGTCTAGAACATGATATAGTGTCTATCCCAATAACTCAGTCTCTGTCTCTCAATCTTTCTAGATGATCCATAACGATCATATTCGATATCCAAAACGAATATATCTTTGCATTGGCCAATGACTTTATGATCCATCTAGATATGAGAAGTAGAATGTTCTCTCTTAATCTATTATGAGGAATGAATCCTTTCTTGGCTCAACTACTACTCCATGTGCTTCGTGATGCACCCAACACATGCCGTATCTACCCCGATTGGAGTGCAAGCGTTGGTCATGGTCAAAGTACATTACTCCGCACATGTAGTACGTATTGACCTCAAGTCGGAGGACTATTACACTACTCTATACGCCGATAATCCCATAGACACATGAATAGAACTTATCAAAAGGTTTCTCGGTGGGTATGCCAATATTCTCTAAAATATCTATGTGACCATCATGAATTACATGAACTCATAGTCGTGAGATCAACTATACTTTCTAAAAGTATGATGCAGTCCACATACCAATCTTATCGCATATCATCAATATCCCATTCTTGATGATCATTGATTGGGGCTATTTTAGGACCTTATGTTATATCATATAAGCTCCCACTTACTTATTGACAACATAAGTCCAAGGGAACACAATTACGAATAAGATATTGACAATTGAAATACTTAATCATCAATGTGTAATACCGTATATATCAAATATATAAAACTCAATGTGATCAAGTACATATATCTCTAAAAAGTGATTGTCGCTAGGACATATATACTAACACCTTCTTGACTACCTTCTTCACCAAAAGTATTTCTTCTTCAGAGTCAGAAGGGGTAGGGGGTTTCTGTTGCTTCTTTGAGACTTTCTTTGGTTGAACAACCTTCTGTTGTTGCCTTTCCCTGTTGAACTCAATGGTTCTGAGTCTTTTCTGTTCTGCCTTGATAGCAACCTTCCTGTCACTTGAGGTGTTGAGGAAGAGCAGCTTGGTGTAGTCTGCCTCGACAGAGTTTCTCAGTCCTATCCTTGCTGTGAGCAGGATTTCAGAAATGAGGAGACCATAACCCATGGGGGTTCTGAAAAGACCTGTCTCCTTGTCTTTCTTCTTGATGAACTCAACAAGGGATTTGATAATTACTTGTCCCCAGTTGATGTTCATCCCATGATGAACTGCAAAGACAGCCTTTGCATTCAGCGCATTCATGTCATCTGTGGAGGTGCTCTTGCTCCAGACGCACCTATGCAGGATGTTGACCAGTTTTTCATAGTCGCTCAGGAGAAGATTTTTCTTCATGTAAAGCTTTGGAACTCTACCCACTTCAGGTCGGCAGTAGAGTTGGACAAAGTTGTCCACAGTGACATTGACACTGTCCAGAGTGAGGAAGCCTTCAGTTTCCTCTTCTTGTGGATCCTCTACCACGCCAAAGAGAGCGTTGAGGTCTGCAGGAGTGAGGGTAATGTTTTCACCATTGACATTAGACCGAATGGTCTCCCCTTCGTATGTAGCATTGAGATAGAACTCTGCTACGTCCCTTGTGCTGTAGGAGTCAAAGTGATAGCCTACCACTTTGCTCAATTGGGAGTCCTCCATTCCCTTGATGATCTTCATCATCGTGTCGTGGTTTGAAGCGAGTTCAGGGAGTGCGGAGAGGTCGCAGTTCATCCCTGTGTAAATGTTCGAAACAAGAGTGTTGATTTCCTCCTTGGTGAGGTCGTTGATGTTGATGAAAGCCATTTGTTCAGAGAAGAGTTGCAGAAAGCTTGAGAACTATGGAGGTTTGAGAGTTTGAAAGTAATGAGAGTGGTAGAGGTTTAGGTTTGCGAAAAGGGAATTTATGTGTTTGGGTTAGTGGACGTTTGGAATTAATTTATGGTTCCAAGAAACCAATAAATGTAAAAAGGGGCGGAGTAAATAAACGGGGGCGCAGTAAATATTATACGGCTTGATACCGTTTTAAGGGTAAAAGGGTAAAAGACCTTTAATAATTTACTAAGGTACCCGGTTTCAGAAAATTTCTAAGTCCAAAACCTTCTGAGGATTTTTCTGTAGAAGGGGGGTTTTCTGTTGCTGAGGTGTTCTGCCAGGGTAGGAATCAGAAGGGTTTGACAGAAGGGGTTCTGCTACAGGTATTCTGTCAACAGCAACAGAGCAACAGAGGGCCTTCCTTTTCATCTTTCCCTTGGAATCTCATCCATCATTCCCAATTCCTCTCTCAGTTTGTTGAACCTAGCCTCAGGGAGAGGCTTTGTCAAGATATCTGCAAGTTGTTCTTCTGTTGGTACATGTTCCATGCAGATATGCTTCTTCTCTACATGGTCTCTGATGAAGTGATGTCTGATCTCAATATGCTTTGTTCTGGAATGAAGAACTGGATTCTGAGTGATAGCAATGGCACTAGTGTTGTCACACAACAGCTTGATCTCCTTTGCTTGAATTCCATAGTCTTTCAGTTGTTGCTTCATCCAGAGTAGCTGAGCACAGCAACTCCCAGCTGCAATATACTCTGCCTCAGCTGTACTTGTTGAGATGGAGTTCTGCTTTTTGCTAAACCAGGAAGCAAGCCTTCCCCCTAGCAATTGGCAGTGACCAGAAGTGCTCTTTCTGTCTAGTCTGCAACCTGCAAAATCTGAGTCAGAATAACCAATTAGTTCAAAGTTACCTCCCTTGGGATACCATAGGCCTGCATTGGGGTTTCCTTTGATATATCTGATGATTCTCTTTGCAGCACTTAGATGGCTTTCCTTGGGCTTTGACTGGTATCTGGCACAGATTCCAACAGAGAATGAGATGTCTGGTCTGCTTGCAGTTAGATACAACAGAGATCCTATGATTCCTCTGTATGTTGTTGCATCTACATCCTTTCCTTCATCATCTGGACCAATTCCTTGTGAGGTGTTCATGGGAATCTTCACTGATGATTTGCCTTCCACTCCAAACTTCTTGATTAGATCTCTGGTGTACTTCCCTTGATTGATAAAGATCCCTTCTGGAACTTGTTTGACTTGAAGTCCTAGGAAGTAGCTGAGTTCTCCCATCATACTCATTTCAAATTGACTCTGCATTACTTGAGAAAATTTCTTGCACAGTTCTGGATTAGTACTACCAAATATAATGTCATCAACATATATTTGTACTAACAGAATATGATTAGTAACAGAGATTTGAAATAGAGTTTTGTCAACCTTTCCTTTAGTAAACCCATGGTTCACTAGGAAAAGGGACAATGTGTCATACCAGGCTCTGGGAGCTTGCTTAAGACCATAGAGGGCCTTTTTAAGCTTGTAGACACAAGAAGATTGAGTAGGAATGACAAAACCTGGTGGTTGTTCCACATAAACTTCTTCTTCAAGATCTCCATTCAGAAATGCACTCTTGACATCCATCTGGTAGACCTTGATGTTGTTGTAGGCAGCATAGGCTAGAAAGATTCTGATGGCTTCAAGTCTGGCAACTGGTGCAAAGGTCTCATCAAAATCTATTCCTTCTTCTTGAAAATATCCTTTAGCCACTAGCCTTGCTTTGTTCCTTACAATGTTGCCGTCTTCATCTGCTTTGTTCTTGAATACCCATTTGGTTCCAATGACATTCTGGTGCTTTGGCCTAGGAACAAGTTCCCACACTTTGTTCCTTTCAAACTGAGTGAGTTCTTCTTGCATAGCATTGATCCAATCTGAGTCTGCAAGAGCTTCTTCAACTGTCATAGGTTCCATCTGAGATATATAGCAGGCAAGCATTGCTTCTCTCCTTGATGTGGATCTGGTTTGAACTCCACTTCTGATTTGACCAATTACTTGGTTAGGAGGATGATCTCTTAACCATGTCAGATCTGGTTCTGTCAGCTGCTGTCTTGGTCTCTCTGGTTCCTCATCTTCAGAGTCTTCATCTTCATTCAACAGAAGGGGGTTTGGTGCAGGTGTTGGAAATGCAGGGTTGTCTGCCACCTCTCCTGTTGGTGTTCTGTCTTCTATGCTGACATCCTTGAGAATCTCTGTTACCTCTTCAACAGAGGTGCTTTCATCAAACTTTACATGAATGGATTCTTCAACATGTAGGGTTCTTCTGTTGAGTACTCTATAGGCTTTACTGGTGTTTGAATAGTCTATAAAGACTCCTTCATCAGCCTTTTCTTGAAATACTTTCAGATGCTCCTTTCCATTATTGAGGATGTAGCACTTGCATCCAAATACATGAAAGTAGCTGATGTTAGGTTTTCTTCCCTTCCAGAGTTCATAAGGGGTCTTCTGGTGATTCTTGTTGATCATGCTTCTGTTCTGAGTATAGCATGCAGTGTTGATTGCTTCAGCCCAATATCTCATAGGCAATCCAGATTCTGCAATCATTGTTCTTGCAGCTTATTTTAGAGTTCTGTTCCTTCTTTCTGCTACGCCATTCTGTTGAGGGGTTCTGGCGGCAGAGAGTTGATGAAAAGTTCCATTCTGATCACAGAAGTCCTTTATGACTTGGTTGACAAATTCAGTTCCTCTGTCTGATCTGATTGTCTTCACTTTCAAGTTCTTCTCAGTCTGAAGTTGCTTTAACAGAGATGGCAACTTCTGAAGAGTTTCATTTTTCTTAGTCAGAAAAACAGTCCATGTGTACCTGGAGTAGTCATCAACCATGACTAGGGTGTATTTCTTACCACCAACGCTTGGAGTCTCAACAGGTCCAAATAAGTCCATGTGAATCAGATTTAGAGGACTTGTAGAAAGATCTCCAGCAATGGGTTTGAAGGAATTCTTCACTTGTTTTCCTTTCTGACATGCACTGCATAGTTTCCCCTTTTTGTATACAAGGTTGGGTAGACCTTCAACAATGTGTTCTCTGGCCAGTTTGTTGATTGTTTTGAAATTCAAATGATTGAGCTTTTTGTGCCAGTCCCAGCTCAGTTTTGAATCTCCTTTGGCTATAAGGCAAACTCCATCTTTTGCAGTGTTCCAATCAACTACATAGATGTTCTTCTTCCTTGATGCTGTAAGAACCACTTCCTTTGTTGTCTCATGCTTCACATAGCAGAAGTCCTTTGTGAATTCAACAGTGTAGCCTTTGTCACAGAACTGGCTAGCACTCAGCAAGTTGAACTTCAGTCCTTTGACATATGAGACATCATCAATGATTATCTGGTTCTTTATCAGCTTCCCTCTTCCTTTTGTCTGGCCATCTTTATCATTACCTCCAAAGGTAACTCTAGGCCCTTTGATTTTCTGGAACTCTGTTAGGCAACTTCTGTCACTTGTCATGTGCCTGGAGCATCCACTATCAATAAACCATTCTTGTTCAGAGATGGCTCCAGCACACAGTTCCTGCAAGATCAAAAGAAAGATTTAGGTACCCAAGCAATGCTGGGTCCTGGGGGGTCATGGAGTTTGGGTAGTTGGTACCATTTTGGTCTCATCAAGTGAAACCTTGGTGGGTGGTACCCATTGTCCACCTGGTAGTTATAGTAAACTGAAGTGTGATTCACTTTGGGCAGATGCTTGTGAGGGTCATGCTTCCTGTTTACATACTTTTGCATAGCTTTCTTTGTTGGAAAGAAGTCCCATATACTATCAAGAGCAGAGGGACGGTTAACTTTGGGCTTCTGAGGTTGACCAGCCAACCTCTTCTGCCTGAAGTTAACTCTCTCTTGATGTTTGCCCTTCTGGTGATCATTTCTGGCACGATTGACATGAGGTTGTCTGTCAATGAATGGTCTTTTATTTTTGTTATTCTGAAAACCTCTTCTGATGTTAGGTTTTCTGCCAGGTTCATTATTTTTCAAAAAGGGTTTCTGTTGAACCTTTATCTTACCCTTTTCTGGTCTGACTTCCTCATGAACAACCTTGGTGCCAGATACACCAGCTTGACAGATGGGGCTAGAAATCAGTGGCTCTATGACCTTATCTGCCTTAGCAACTCTGGTGCTAGGCATTACAGAAGGCTCACCTGATTCTGTTGAGCCATAACCAAGACCAAAGCCAGTGCCAATCTGTTGATCAAGCACAATCTTTTCCATGGAAGACTGGGCCTTCTGGTAAGCTTTGTACTTAATCTCGAGAGGCTCTATTTCTCTTATTCTCTTAAGAAGAGAAACATTTTCAGTCTCCAGTTGATCTCTTTCCTCAATTAGAAGATTGATTTTGATCTCAACCTCCTTTTTCAAGTCAAGAATTTCAGCTTTTAACTTACTGTTTTCTTCAAGAATAAGTGGCTTGTATGGCCTTAAACTCTTCCCAAAATTCTGACATTGAATCAGAATTAAAAGCTAAACCTACCGAAGAAAAACTAGATTCAGAAGTAGAGGTTACCTCATCATCAGAATGGGCCATGAGGCAAAGGTCTTCTGTCTCAGTATCCAGGCAACAGAAGGCCTCATCAGAATCTGAGTCAGAACTGGATTCTGTTTCTGACAGAGGGTCTTTCTCCACCTGTTCTGTCACAAGTGCCTTTCTCCTTCTGGAGTTGTCCTCGTACTTCTTCTTTTCTCCATCCTGTCCTTGCTTCTTGGACACTCTAGGATGGGGACAATCAGCCTTGAAGTGACCAGGTTGTCTGCAGTTGTAACAGAGAAGCTCTCCACTGCTTTCTGTTGATTTGACCTTCTGGTATGGCTTTCTGTTGAAAGATGGACTCCTTCCATCTTTGGGATTCTTCATAAACTTTTTGAATCTCCTGGCAAAGGCAGCCATATATTCATCAGATAAAAGTACTGAAGGGTCAAAGTCATTTACCTTAGATGTGCTGGCAGTGAGGGTTGTAGTGGTCCTCTCTTCTGGTACATCTTCCTTCTCTTCAATCATTTCAAACTCATGAGCTTTGAGATCTGAAATGAGCTTATCAGTGGGATAAGTCTTTACGTCCTTGCTGGCTTGGACAGCAACTACCTTCATCTTCCATGCTGAGGACAGTCCCCTCAACACCTTCAGGTTGATCTCCTTGGTTGTGAGATCCTTCCCAAGCTCAGAGATCTCTCCAGTGAGGGTGAGGAGCCTGTCATACATCTTGGAGATGCTTTCACCAGGGAGAAGTTTGAAGTCATCAAACTTCTTGTTTGCTATGGTTAGTTTGTTGTCTTTCTCTTGCTCATCACCAGCTCCAATGAGCTCAAGAGTATCCCAGATCTCCTTAGCAGTTTTGCACTTCTTGATTCTGTTGAAGTATCTATCATCAATGGACTTGTAGAGGATGTCCTTAGCAATATTGTCTAAGTTGTACTTTCTCCTCTCTTCAGTGGTCCATTCAGACTTAGCTTTGCTGATCATCTGGGGTCTGGTGTTGTCTATGGCATGTTCAGGATTGACCTTCTGGAAGCTAGTGAAGGGGCCAATGTCAAGAACTTCCCACATCTCATCATGCAGGGCACAGAGATGTGCTTTCATCCGGATCCTCCAGTCATCAAACTTAAGATCTGAAAACATAAGATTCTTGGACAAGGAGTGATCCATTATATCAGATAGAGATGAGGTAAAACAGAAAAACAAGTGGATCTTTGTTCAACGAATAACCTAGAAGATTATTAGAACAAGGAGGCTCTGATACCACTTGTTGGTCCCGGTTATACTGGATACAGTCTAGAGGGGGGGTGAATAGACTGTATTGGTTTTTGGCTTTTTAAAACTAAGTACCAGTTCTTCAGAATAGCCTGTTCTGTTGAGAGAACAGACTGGCAGCGGATGGGGTTCTGGCAGGGAGTTCTGTTAGCCTCAGAGAAGCAAAGGCAGAAGGCCTTCTGTTAACTCGTAGAACGAGTTCTGCTGAACACAGATACCAAGTTCAGGGAGTTAAACGGTTCTAACTAAATGCAAGTATTAAAAGCAGTAAGTAAACGACACCAGGGATTTTTATAGTGGTTCAAGGAACAACTCGTTCCTCTAATCCACTGTTCCACTAAGCTGTAAAAACTGCCGTTTACAAAGCCTTAGTCCTAGCACTTAAGAAGCACTCCACGTCTTCTTCAAGCCTAGATGTGTCCTGGGATGCACTGCCTGGCTTCCTTTAACACTGGTCCTTTCACTGAGTCTCCTTGAAGTATCACCACTTCACTACTCCAGTTATTCGGACGTCCTTCTTGTAGCAAGAAGAGTTTCTGTTGAAACAGAGGTTCCTCCAACTAGCTTCGTTACAAAATGTATGTATGTGAAGAGCTTGAAGAGTTGAAGAACACTTGGAACTTTGCTTGAGTAGGAAAGAGTATTTTTCCGACTTCTGCCTTCTCTTGTAGAGGATAGTAAGTTTGAATCTCAAGGAGGCTTTTGCTTTTCAGAGTTTGAATATCTTGCTTGGTTAGCAATGTGATAGCAAAGTTATGGCAAAGTTATCCGGTTGTTCTTCGTAGTGTATCTTTTATACTGAGGTTGTCTTCCCGTTGGAGGAGTAGGAGGACAACTGCATTTAATGCGCGAGCAGTTGACTTGACCAGTAGGACCCGGTAAAGTTGGCGGGTTACTATTTTGGGATAAAGTACTCCTGACATTGCGGCCAATTATCTGCAATTACTCCACGGAGCATGGGGAGCATTAAATGAGCATTTAATGCGAGCACTGTAGCTTTTCCGTTTCATACTCCTAGTCGTTTGAAGGAATCTTTATGTTGACTTCCCGGCTTTGTGGATTTCTTCCAAGTGTCAGACCTTCTGGTGTTACTAACAGAGAACTGAATCAGAGAAGATCATGAGCACTTCTGTTGTTGGTAGCTTACAGAGAACCAGGAGGGTTTCTGTCACGCTAAAGGGTAACAGAGACCCTGACGTTTTCTGTTCCTAGACAGAGAACCAAGATCTTCTGTCTGGAGGACTTCTGGTAGAGAGGCCTTCTGGTAGTCGAATATGCTAAGAATTTTACAAGGGAAAATTCTAATACATAATTTCTAAAGGGGTACTCTACAGTCCTAATTAATATAGCATCATCAAAATCTAAATACAATTATTCCTTACATCATGCCTGTCCCAAGCCAGGATAAAGGAGGAGGGTGCTGTGGTAGGCGTGTGACGGCCAACAGTATCACCTAGTCACATCACATGACATGAATCGAAATATGAATATCGCTAATGCTAGGTCGTCACCCGTAAGTGACGCATCATACCTCCGCCTGGGGGTGGTGTCAAATATGCAAGGGCGCGCTACACTTGTTAGACCTGGGTGTGGTGATAAGAATGCTAAGGTTGCTAGGTCGCCGCCCAGAAGCGGCACGTCATCCCATTGCCCGGGGATGATGTCAAATATGCAAGGGCATGGTGGGGTCCGAGATGGGGCTAAGAACAGAAGGTGGAATGCTAGATTGTGTTTTGGGACATGGAATGTTGGGTCTCTTACATGGAAATCTTCCGAGGTAGTCGAGGTTATGAGCAGAAGGAATATCAGCATTATGTGTCTGCAAGAAACTAAATGGGTTGGAGAGAAAGCACACGAGATTAATCCCAGAGGTTTTAAGTTGTGGTATTCGGGGAGAGATAAGACTAGAAATGGGGTAGGCATTATTGTGGCACGTGACTATGTTGAGGATGTGGTAGAAGTCTTCAGGAAGAACGATCGCATCATGAGCATTAAATTGGTGATAAGAGGTGAGATTGTGTGTGTGGTAAGTGCCTATGCACCACAAGTGGGATTGGATGCATCTACAACTCAACAATTCTGGGAAGATCTTGAAGACGTGGTGCGACGAGTGCCAATGGGAGAGAAGTTGATCATAGGAGGTGACCTCAACGGGCATGTGGGCTCGAGTCGTGATGGCTTTGAGAATATTCATGGCGGACATGGTTTTGGCACTAGGAATGAGGCGGGAAAGAACATTTTGGATTTTGCCTTGACGTATGAGTTGGCTATAATAAACACTTGGTTTAAGAAAAGAGACTCTCACCTTGTAACCTATAAAAGTGGAGCTAATAGTACCCAAATTGACTACTTCTTAGTACAGACCACCTGGAGAACTAGCTACACTGATTGTAAGGTTATTCTAGGTGAGAGTGTTGTCACTCAACATAGGATGCTTGTGCTTGACTTTCGAGGTAAAAACCATAGAAGACAAGTTAAACAACAAGTGGAGCCAAAGATAAAATGGTGGAGGCTTGAGAGAGATCTTCAACAAAGCTTTACACACAAAATGGTCGGTGAAGATGTATGGCGTATTGATAATGAAACACATGTGGATGATGTGTGGTTATCAATGGAGTTGACCATTAACAAAGTGGCAAAGGAGGTACTTGGAGAATCTAAAGGATGTCAGCCACCTAAAAAGGACACATCTTGGTGGAATGATGAGGTGAAACAAGCCATAAGGAACAAAAGAGATTGCTACAAAAAGTTGGGGACAAATTGGAGTGATGAGAACATAGAAGCATACAGGGAGGCTAAAAGACAAGCAAAGAAAGCCGTAAGGGAAGCACGAGGGGAATTGAACAAGGAGTTGTATGAAAAGTTGGACTCTAAGGAAGGAGAACTAGATATTTATAGACTTGCTTGTCTTCGTGATCACAGAACTCAAGATATTGCAAAAGTTAAGTGTGTGAAGGATGTTGATCAGAGGATATTAATGGACGAAGGAGAGATAAAAGAGAGGTGGAGGTCATACTTTGATACACTATTCAACGGGAACAAAACGCAAGATATCGGCGATTTGTCCATACCAGATTGTATGGTAAACCGTGATTTTGTGAGAAGGATCCAAACAACGGAAGTTAAAGAAGCTCTGAGAAAGATGGGACGGAAAAGAGCAATGGGGCCAGATGGCATACCGATCAAGGCTTGGAGAAGTTTGGGAGAGAGAGGCGTCGAGTGGTTAACAAGTTTCTTCAACATGATTTGGAGAAACAACAAGATGCCAACGAGTTGGAGGAAGAGTACTCTTATCCCCTTATTTAAGAATAAAGGTGATGTACAAGAATGTGCCAACTATCGAGGGATTAAGCTTATGAGTCACACCATGAAACTTTGAGAGCGAGTGATTGAGCAAAGACTTCGAAGGACTGTGAAGATTTCAGAGAATCAATTCGGTTTTATGCCTAGTCGCTCAACAACCGAGGCCATTCACCTTCTTCGGCAACTTATGGAGAAGTATAGAGATGCTCATAAGGATCTGCATTTGGTGTTCATTGACTTAGAAAAGGCATATGATAGGGTATCTCGAGAAGTTCTTTGGTGGGCCTTAACTAGGAAAGGCATATCACGCAAGTATATCAGCATCATCATGGATATGTATGAGGATTGTACTACAAGTGTTCGTACTAGTGTAGGGAGGACTGAAGAGTTCCCTATTACTATCGGAGTGTACCAAGGATCGGCCTTGAGTCCTTTCTTATTTGCCATAGTCATGGATGAACTTACGAAGTCAATTCAAGATGATATACCGTGGTGCATGATGTTTGCCGACGATATTGTATTGATTGATGAGACGCAATCAGGTCTTAAAGCAAAGTTGGAAGTATGGCGACAAACATTGGAGAATAAGGGTTTCAAACTAAGTCAGAGCAAGACAGAGTACATGGAGTGCAAGTTTAGTGGAGGTAGAAGTAGTGGTAATAGCGTAATTACTCTAGATGGTAAGGAGATACCAGTCAGCGATATGTTCCGTTACTTGGGCTCCATAATTCAGAAGGACGATGAGTTAGATGGAGATGTATCCCATAGAATCAGAACAGGGTGGATGAAGTGGAAGAGTGCGTCAGGATTTATATGCGACCGAGGTATGCCGACTAGACTGAAGGGTAAATTTTATAGGAAAACAATTAGGCCTGCATTACTGTATGGCGTAGAGTGTTGGACGGTGAAACAATGTCACATTCAAAAGATGAGTGTGACGGAGAAGCGCATGCTGCGTTGGATGTGTGGGCATACTAGGAAGGACCGCGTGAGGAATGAGACAATCAGACAAAGGGTGGGAGTAGCACCTATTGAAGACAAGATGCGGGAGTCACGCCTACGGTGGTTTGGTCATGTGCGTAGAAGACCAAGTGATGCCCCTGTTAGGCGAGTTGAGATGTGTGGAGAAGAGGCAGGGAAGAGAGGGAGAGGAAGACCCAAACAGACGTGGGTTAGGGGAGTTCGAAGTGATATGCTTCTTCTGGGGTTGGATGAGGGCATGACTTTGGAGAGAACTAAATGGAGAGCGGGTATTCACGTGAAGGAGTGATCTTGATAATCTTTCTCCCTCATCTTTTTTTTTCCTAGTTTTTTTATCCTTATATATATATATAAGCATTATTTGCAGCCTTTTTATTTTATCATTTTTATATTTATTCATCTTTTTTTATATTATCTTTTCATAATAGCTTATCTTTTTATCTTTATTCCTTCTTTTCCTTTTGATTGTGATATCATGTATCGATTCATGTTAGCCGACCCCAATATTTTTTGGGACTAAGGCTTGGATGTTGTTGTTGTTGTGATGTGATTGAATCTTACAAACAACACATTCACTGCCGAATATTTTGCAAAATCGCTCAATCATGGGTTTTTGGTACTTTTGTTTATGCCTTATATACCATAGGCGAAAGGAGGAGTCTTTTTGAACATTTGGGTACTCTTTCTAATAATATCATTACCCTGTGGATGGTAATGGGAGACTTCAATTGTATTTGATCACCTACAGAAAGATTGGGGGAAATCAATCAACTAATTATGCCATGAGGGATCTGTATAACTTCAAGGTTTCATGTGAATTGACTAATTCACCTTCTACTGGCCAATTCTTCACTTGGAACAAAGGACAATTATGGGCAAAACTGGATAGGACTCTCTGTAATCATATTTCGCAGGAGAGATCGATCATGTGTACTATGGAATTTCTGGACTTTGAGCCTTTTTTTGACCATGTTCCCTCTTTTTCTTCCCTAATCATATTTGGCAAGAGAGATCGATCATGTGTACTACATAATTTCTGGACTTTAATCCTGATGCGTATTGATTCAAAGAATTCCAAATCGTTCAAATTCTTTAACATGTGGCTCAAGCACCCAGATTTCCAGTCTATTGTTTATAAGGTTTGGGTGCACCGCAACAAACAATTTGTTCTTTGTAAGAAGCTAAAAACTTTGAAAGGATCTCTCAAAGCACTTAACAAATCTGAATATGGTTGTATCTTAGACAAAGCTAAGGGGGCCAAAGATAGCTATAAAGTGTTTCATAATAACCTTCTTCTTGATCCTTTGAATGTTCAGCTCCAAGAATCGGTTGAAGCAGCTAGAAAGAAAGCGGTTTTCCTCTCCGATGTTGAGTTCCTCTTCTACCAGCGAAGGGCCAAGACTAAGCATCTTCTACAGGGTGATCCTTGTACCACGTATTTCCATGCTATAGTCAAGAGGAATACCACCCGAAACTTTATTCCACACATTACACTTGCAAATGGAAGACAGACTACATCTACTAATCAAGTGACCATTTGAATTCCAGAATTTTTTAAAAGAACTCTTCGGTATTGCTGCTGTGAATCAGGTTCTTAACCCCTCAGTGGTTAACGTTGGACAAGTCATTGATCTAGTGATTGCAAATCAGTTGATTACTCCTATGACTGAGGAGGAAATCTGCTCTGCTCTTTTTTATATTGAGGATGATAAAGCATCGGGCCCGGATGGTTTTCTGCTACCTTTTTTAAACACAACTAGAATATAGTTGGTAACGACGTCACTGAAGCTATTTTGGAATTCTTTTTTACTGGTAGACTGCTCACGAAACTAAACCATAATTCCATCTCTCTTATCCCAAAAAGAAGCACTCACCTACTATTGTGGACTTCAGACCTAGAGCTTGCCCGTCTCTCCCTTTGCTTACAGTGTCATGCCCCGGACCTACCCGGACACGTCAACAACCTGCCGTAAAATACAAATAGTCAACCGTAGTCCAACCAACATACTTATACAAGGCGTCTTGAATATCATTCACACGTAGTACATCCATAGACAAATATAATGTAAAATATTAATTAAAGCAGCGGAAAAATTAATAAAGTGTTCAAGTCACACTTGTCAAACTTAGGCATACAAGCCCCCAAATAATTATTGAGAAAACAATATACATGAGCATTATTGTAATTGTTTTTAACATAGAAATGGAGGAAGCACGAACCACGTCTTCCCTCCTTGATCTTCCCGGAACAACGGGTGTTGGTAGCAAGCTTCAACTTCTACCTAAAACTGTGAGGTGGCCTCCCCCGTGAAGGAAAAGTCAGTACATTGAAGCATTCAGAAGTACAATGACAACTACACTGTATAAAATGAATGGTTCAATTCCTAAGACCCTCAATCTAGTGTGATATTATATTATAGGGCATAACCCTCGGTTACCCTGTTTGAAAATATACTTACTTTCTATAAAGTCAAGTAGTCGGGCTGTGGGCCCATATTCATTTAAAATGCCAATCCACATCCCACGTGACTACTATTCATAATTATCATATATTCATATTAAATTATTACGCCATTCTAGGGCTTTACCCTAATGCGTTATTTCACTATATGAGAACCTCGTTCACTTATTATAATTACACCGTGCTAGAGCCTTGCTCGTAGTCACGTTACATCGTGCTAGAGCCCCGCTCATAGTCACTTTACTTTGTGCTAGAACCTTGCTCATAGTCACTCTACATTGTGCTAGAGTCTTGCTCTTAGTCACCACTACACCGTGCTAGAGCCCGACTCTTAGTCACGTTATTAAGTGATGTGAGTTTTCTCGCACTTAAAATATGTAGCAGTATAGGGTGTAAGTACGAGTATCGTCTCCAAAAGGACAGACAAAAGGGAATTAAGTATTATTTAAATTCAACGATAAAAACTAACTAAGAAAAATAAATATATAAATTGTGCGAGATTTGATTTGATGGAAAAGTAAATTGCGAATAAAGAAATTAGACTAATGAGTTCTTTCTAATTAATGACGAAGGGAACATGGATTGATTCCGGGATAATCAGATTTCTGGCTGATCAGGCTTAATTACATGAAATTAATTTAATTGAGCCTCGCTAATCATTACTAAGTTCTTACCGCTCTCGCGGCGTAGAGTACAATAATTTAGGGGACCAGGCTGATCTCTCATGCGACATGATTCTAAAATTATTCCCAAAACGGGTTAGCGTACGGCCCCTTAATCGCTACTAATCTCTTAGCGAACGATTAAGTGTGTGTGAAGGTTTCCTAGAATAAATTAGATCTATCTTAATTTATTCTACAAGTAATTGTAATTCTAGTGGTCGTTCTAGATTACAAGATATATCAATTAAATCATTCAAACACAACTTAAATACATTAATGCAATTAATCCATCATGAAACTAAACATACATCATAATTAACCCATTCATCAATCCCAAATCCCTAATTAAGACTACTCACAACTCATAATTGAATGATCAACAGAATTGGGATGAACAAAATTAATTGTCATTAATTAAAAATTAGGAACTTACAAATAATCCAAGGGAATTGAAGAACAAGATGGAAAAGTAGAAGAAATTTCGTCCATAGGCCTCTATCTAAGCTCCCCCCTAAAACATGGGTTTACAGGCTGTTTAAATAGGAAAAAACGGATAAAATTTGAGCTGGAATAGGATTTTCGGGGTCAAGCACAACCCTGCCTAAGGGTCAATCAATCCCCGTTCTAGACCGATTATAGAATTGTTAGTTGTACAGGCTGCTCAATCAATCCCCGTTCTAGACCGATTGGAAGTGTAAAACTGGACTGCTGGGCAAAAGCCGGGCGGCTTTCACAAAATCTGGGCGGCGTTCGTGCTGCTGCTATACGAGCAACCTCTTTTCTTGGCGATTTCCGGTGATTTCGACTCACCAACCCTTCTAAGTTAAACATCACCACTTTATATCAATATTCTACACTTTAAAACGTGTAGAACTCATGGTTTAATCCACCATATGATTTCTTAAAAATCATACAAGATAGTACTAGCTAAGGAACACTAGTTGAGGTCTTACCTCAATTCTACCTTCTTTCTTCTTGGATTTTCTTCCTTGTTGCTTCCTCCAACTGTGGATTTGGTGAGAGACTTTCCCGGAGCTTTTCTCCTCTTTGGTTTGTTCAAATAGTGCAAGGGAACGAGGAGGCACTCTACTCAATCAAGCATCAAAATAATGCATGAGTAGGGTCCTAGGAGGTGTGATGGTGTCTTTGGCCATCCCTCCTTGAATCAGTCTGCACACACACTCAAATCATGTCACTAATCCTATCATTTGGGAGTTATTTGATTTGTAAAATACCCCAAATGAGTGTAGGAAGTTTCACTCAATTATTCCTGCTAGTTTTGGCAGGCTAGGTCAA
This sequence comes from Cuscuta europaea, assembly GCA_945859875.1. Lineage (NCBI taxonomy): Eukaryota > Viridiplantae > Streptophyta > Magnoliopsida > Solanales > Convolvulaceae > Cuscuta > Cuscuta europaea. The sequence goes on from CAMAPE010000038.1 coordinate 39,161,924, forward strand.
AATAGCACTTGGGTTGCCCAAACATTTTCCTCAACTTCAGTTAGCATTTTATTGAGCTTCTAAAATTATTATGACCACCCAACTAAATATTTGGTAGCCCATTCTCAATATTATGGACCCGTAAATAATTTAATTAATCATTCATTAGTTAAATACACCGTTCTTTTACACATGATTATTCACTAGAAAATTCAAATTCATACTGAATTTTAAATTCAAATACATCCAGGTGTGATGTCACATACTGAGTATCATTGATTAGGCCCAAGGGGCGTCTGTGGAGGGAAGACTCATGACGGAGAATATTTTCCTTGCTCAGGAACTGGCTGGGGGCTACAACCGAAAAAACCCACTCCCCGGTGTATGATAAAAGTGGATTTTCACAAGGCTTAGAATACTATTTCCTCGGCATTTTTAGAAGACATGCTGATTGAGTTGGAGTTTCCTGGACTATTTGAACACTGGATCATTGAATGTGTGTCTACACCTTCGTTCTTCATTGCACTTAACATATCCCTTCACGGATTTTTTAAAGGTAGAAGAGGGCTCGAGCAAGGAGATCCCCTGTCACTCTCACTGTTTGTTATCTGCCTCGAGTATTTTTCCAGATTATTGAAGTTTAAAACAGGAGTCGGAGATTTCAATCTTCACCCGCGGTGTGCTGGACTCTAAGAAGTTTAAAGCAGGGGTCATATGACCTCATGTTATTCTCCAAGGCAGATTCTGGCTCTATTAAAATCTTGATGGATGGGCTTATGGAATTTTTTGATATTTCGGGCTTATTAGTTAACTCCCATAAATCTAAGGGATTTTTTCGCAAACAGACAAAATATGAAAGTAATATCACATTTTTTTGCCTTTTCAAGGTTTTTTCAAAGATAGACTAAAAAGGAATTCCTTTTCAAAAATGGACCTCCACTACCAAGCCTACATGTTAAGTTACGGATTGCACACAGGCGATTGAAAATTCATATCACCTTTTGCACACGGGAGTATAAAATTTTAAACAAAGAAGCCGCAATAATTTATATATATTTTCGTGAAAACTTTAATATATACTTAACAAACGTAAAAAAGTTAATAAAATACAATTAATGTATATAAAATAATAACGTCAAAAATAATAAAAGAATTATTCAATTTTTAAAATACGTAAACTAATAGAAAAAATAAAAAGACAAAGCCCAAATAGGTGAAAACTCATAAAGTGATGAAATCTAAAACTTAGAAACAAATATGTAAAATAAAATAAAAATGTTTTGAAGCAATTTAAAAAATATGAAAAGTTATTATACATCTTCATGAAAGAGTAAAGTTTTCTAAAATCGGTATACATACAACTATACATGAAAAATCATCTAAAAATCATATAAGTATTACAAAATGAAAACATAGAAAAATTCAAATAAATATATAAAATTTGAAAACATTGAAACAATTCAAATAATAAAAAGAAAAATAAGAGTTTAAAAAGAAAATATAAAACATAAGTGAATATAATTCATATAAAAATATAAAGAGTCAAAAAATATATAAAAAAAATTTATGAAAAGTTTAAAATAGAAAAAAAAAACCTAAAAACTATAAACAAAATATCTATAGTAAAATAAAAGTGTTTTAAACCACTAACAATTATAGAAAATATTTTAAATTGATAAAGAAATAAAAAATGATTGAAAAAACTAAAATTGAATATAAATTTAAAAATAGAAATTTTATCAACGGTAACATACACGAATTAAAAAATTAAGAAATACATAATTCGAAAAAATCTTAAAATGTTAAATAGAAAAAATGTAACGTAAAAAAAGATTATTTTTTTAATTAATTTTATTTAAACTAGTAACATTTTAATTTTTTTAAAATTTAAATAATTTGAAATTGTAAATATTTATTTTTAAAAAAACTCTCAATTTTTTTAATACTATTATTTTTGTTTTTTTATGTTTCCTTTTGTTCATCGTTTTTATATGGTGCAACTTTTTGTTGCCTTTTGTTGCATCTTGTTGTTTTTTATTTCTTTTTGTTGATGAATTTTCATATTTTGTTTCTTAATGTTTATATTTTGTTTTTTATTGTTTACTTTTGTTTCTTGTGATTTCATTATATGGAATTTTGTCACTACACACATGTATAGAGTGTCTTTGTACAAAAATAGAAAAATTAACTGGAAATATAAATACCAAATTAAGAAACATAATAAAAATCAAGCATTGATCAATATCAACAAAAAGAAACAAGATGCAACAAAAAGCAACAAGATGTAACAAAAAGCAACAAGATGTAACCCGCACGGGTAGCTCAGTTGGTCGAGTGGTGGGAGATTTGGAACAATGGACCAAAGTTTGAATCCTCGCAGCGACCGGGTGGAGGTCACAGAATTGAACCTGAAATAAGGTTGGGCCTCTGTTGCGCACGGGTGTATAGGCCTACTGCCATTCTGCTGACTGAGTCACCGTGACTAACCTCCCCACCATCCTGTCGGGTCGGGGTGGGGGGCTCCTGGGGTGGGAGATTCCACCTTTTTTTGGAACAACAAAGCAACAAGATGTAACAAAAAGCAACAAAATGCCACAAGATGCAACAAAAAGCAACATAATAAAACAAAGAAAAACAAAAAAGAATAAACAACATACAGTACAATATACACATTTAAATTTGTTTTTTCATATTCATCACTGTGGTCCATGTTTAGGGGTGGATTCGGTTCGGGCCACCCGGCCCGTGACCCGGCCCGGCCCGTTACTGTGCAGGCCCGGGACCGGCCCGGTCTGGCGGTCCGGGACCGGGTGTAGACCCGAACCGGTGGGGATGGGCGGGCGGGCTCGGTTCCGGAAAAATGTGATCCGGCCCGGGTCCAATGGTCCATTTTTTTTTTTTAAAAAAATTGTTTTGGCCAAAGTAGCCGTTGGGGGTGGGCTGGGGACAACCCAAACGGCTATATAGCCGTTGGGTGGGGTGCAGGGGGTCCGGGGGGTTTGGGGGGTGGGGGTGGGGGTGGGGGTGGGGTAAAAAAACCTATAAATACTCCTAATCTTAAACATTTTTTCATATCTCTTCTCCAATTCTTCCTAAATCCTATTCTTAACTCTCTACTCTCTAATTCTCTTATTCTCCAATATATTATATTTATTATTTATATATCTACTTTATATTAATTATCTACTTATAATTTATAAATACACATTATAATATTATATTACATATATTTGTTATCTAATTATATATTACATTATTACTTATACATTTATTATATCTATTAATATAGTTGGAATTATATCTAATTAATTTGAAGTCATTCTATTACTCCCATCCGAAAGACCGAAAGTCCGAAAGAGGTACGAAATTATTCTATTATTTACACTTGTTTAATTTTGTATTAACGTTACTTGAAAAAAAAAACTAGTTAATTCTCATAATAGTTAAAGTTAAACTATAATAATTTGATTGTTAGTAAAAAAAATAGGTTGTACAAAATTCTATAAATACTCTTATTTTCTAACATTTTTATACACATCTTCTCCAATTTCTAATCTCCATTCTCCAATCTCAAGAGTATAGTGTATTGGATCTAATCTATCTACTGCGCTCCGGCAAATAAAGTCAATCTCCATCTTGTTTTGCTTTTGAATCATCATCTGTATCAAACAGCTCAAGGTTTGGAGCCATACTAAAACTCTCTTGCAACAGTTTCTTAAAAAAATCATTCTCATCCTGATTCTCCATGAAGGCTGAATGCCGCCGCCTCGAGGATGGGCAGTTGCACCGCCGCCTCGACGATGAGCAGTTGCACCGCCGCTACTTCCTCGTCGGCGAGTGTCATGAACAACTTCCCATGCTCTTTCTCAAGAAGGAACGAGGTGAGGCAGATGGCGGTGGCAGGTGGGCAAGTGGCCGGGGGCGGGGAGAGTGTTGTTGGTTTAGGCGCATGTGGTAGCCTGGTAGGGGGAGAGGACTACTGCAATACTGTGTCGTTTTGGACCGGCACACCATCCTCATGGTGCGCCGGTCATAGTATATAATTTGCGTATCATATATCTTGGCATACCTGTGGCATCGTTAAAACTTTCGGTTGCCCAATATATATGCACCAGATATTAAAACTTTCGGTTGCCCAATATATATGCACCAGATATAAATCAATATAAATCAGTATATTATTCTCGTGCATCCAAACCCCACTATTAGATGCTACTAGTATAGTACTCGTGCGATGCACCAGATATTATTCTCTAAATATTTACAATCAATATAACTCCTATAGATAAAAGATAATTAAATTCAATGAATAACATCATAAAACTTGAAATATTATGAACTCGTTAAGAAGTTTTGGCTAAAGTAGCCGGATTGATTGATTTTGCTGATTCATGTAAAAAATTAGATTTAAAATAAAGAAAAATTTAATGACTAAATTACATAAAAAATTACTAAAATGACAGTACTCTACAGTATTTTCAGTCAATACAACCAAATAAATAAATTCAACCTTATGTTTTTGATAAAAAAGTTGATTGATAAGTCTTATAAGCTAAAAACATGCTCACCAAAACAGCTCTTATCTATTTTACAAATTCTTAAACACTTTCTTGTATATACTCCGTAATTACATAATACTTCGTACATGCCAAAGAGGCAAACTAGCAAAGAGATATCCAACTTCCACTACGGGCCTACGGCAATGCAAAGTATTGAAAAGTCAAACTTACATAATAATTTAACAATTTTGCTATAGCTACCTCAACCTTACCCTATTTTATACTCCATATAAATACCTTCTAAAAAATTTACCCCCCTCACTTCACCTCCCCTCCCTCACCTCCCCACAACCTTCCCCTCATCTCCACTTCCAAATCTCCCACTCCTCCCACCTTTTTCCTTCCCCATCAACTTTCCATTTAAGAACTCTCTTCCCGCACCAACCTCAACAGTTCACAACCCATCCTCCACAACTGCGTCCTGGCTCCCACGAAACAACCAACCGTCGTCATGGACCCCACGAAACAACCAACCCATGTCCTTTGTTGTCTGGCACAGCCAACTTTTGTCCGACTGTGAGACAGAGAGTAGTTAATTGGCCCACTCTACTAATGTCTGGCCCAGACAAAATTTGTCTGACCGTAAGACAGAGAGTAGTTAAATGGCTCAGACTACTAATGTCTGGCCCAGACAAAATTTGTCTGGCTGTAAGACAGAGAGTAGTCAATTGGCCCAGACTACTAATGTCTGGCCCAGACAAAATTTGTCTGGCTGTAAGACAGAGCGTAGTTAATTGGCCCAGACTACTAATGTTTGGACCAGACAAAATTTGTCTGGCTATAAGACAGAGAGTAGTTAATTGGCCTAGACTTTAAGACAAAACTGTGTTCACTTTAGGCTAGACAGACACTGCAGTTCTAAATTGTCTGTCTGCCAAACAAAATACAAACAAATTACAAAAAAACAACATACTCTTTTCCAAAACATCAATTAAATTACTATATCATATTAAATTGGAAATCCATAAAAATACTCATTAAACATTGAGGTACAAAAAATGGGAAAAAGTCTTGAATTTCAACAAAAACTTCATTGAGTAATTTCTACAAACATGTTATGGGCATAAAATGAAATAGAGAAATTACACTAAAATTTTAATTAGGTAACACCTCAAAATCATTACAATGAAACAAAATAATCATTTATTCACTTTTGCAATCCTACTTTCTTTATCTTCATCTTAAATTATAATTGAATCTATTTTTTTTCTTTATCTATTTTTTGGCAGAACATATTCACTATTTAAGTAAACACATGCTATTGAAACAAAAAAACGAGTTTTTTGCAAGGGAAAAAAATGGCGGAAAAATGATTTTTTTGCAAAAAAATGATTTTTTGGCAAAAAAAAAATTGATTTTAAGGGAAAAAATTATTTATGGTCTTAATATTAAAAACAAAACATATTCTCTATTTACGTAAAGTAATTGAGCAATTAGACTCCTTGTTTCAAGGAAATCAATGTTTTATTTCTTATAGTTCGTATTAGACAAGTTACATTTGGACTTGCCTGCAGTTACATTTCTGATCAGCGTGAGTTACATTTCTTTACACGCGAGTTACATTACTCTGCTACTGGACACTGGAAAAACAAAAAATAAGTTACTGTTCACGCATGAACAGTAACACGCGTATTTTTGTCTGTGGGAGCAGCATGCTCACGGTGGGCTGCTCCCACGGTATAACAACTGCTAACAAATACAAGATATCCATTAAAAACATATACAATACAAATTAATTGCTTTAAAAATATTCCAGACAACCCAATAAACACTACAATGATCTGAAAAATATTGCTTTCGTCGCGTATTTCATTCGTGATTCGAAAACACACCAGTATAACTAAAATATTGAATATTTTAGTTAGGTTCGGTTTTATTCAGTTTTTAAAAATATTAGTTACGTTTTCTCGGCTTCTAGATAAATATGCTTCTTTGTATATGTCTTATTTTAGGGTGGTGTTTTTTGCATTCACAATTTCATCTTTTTGTGTGCATGTAGTCGTGCCTACCGTTGCTTTCGCATTATATTTCTTGAAAAAATCCCCATCCGTTTGGAGTCTTGTTTACGTTTTTGGCTTTTATATTTGTTACTAGCGTGGGTGCGTGCGTTGCGCGACAATTGATGCCCAAGCTCGTAGGAAAACAGTAAATTTGCGGTGCATAATAATGATATGCAAATACATTACCAAAAGGTAACCGATAAAAGAGAGTCAATTAAGTCTATTGCAGCATGAGCGGAATAAAAAACAGTTTAACCATTTAGTTTATAAATATACATCGAAGAGTCATAGTAACAGTTAATCAAAACAAACATCACATGTTTGGAAGTTCAACAAGGACTGGAAGCATAATGACATGCAGTGTTACTGATGTCGTAGGTATTGGTGCGACTCGGTGGTTCCTCTATACCGCAGAAACCATTATATTACCTTTAGTGATTACACTCTAGTCCATGCAAAGTTATATTATCTACGTGCATTAATGGTTTTAGGCTCCATGCAATCAAGAGCTGGTTTAATAAGGGGGCAGTTTATTTAAAAATTACTATTTTCTTAAAGGTCTGATGTTTGTTATTGAATAAGGTCTTCTAAAAGTCTAAGACGGGCATAGCCTATATAATGCATATAGGTTAACAAAGAATAAGATGAAGAAATGATAGGCTTAGATACATACCTGGCTCTGTTTGTGCTCATCCATGTAAAAATCAATGAAGTCTCCCTGCCCCCAGACAATGTTCATGCACAAATCCACCTATACATATTGGATCAACAATAAGACCTTTTCCTGTGCTCTGTTTCTATATCTAGAAAATTAACACAAGAAGCAGATACTCGATTTAGAAAATTTAACCTGTATTATCAAGCACGTATATGCGACTGATGTTGTTTTGGCCAGTACCTGTAAGCATGGAAGAACCAAAGTTAAAAGTTGTAACTACGAAGGAAAGAATCAAAGATAAATCTCGTGCCCCTCTGACTATGGAACCTGCAAGTTGCATCATATAATGAGTGTTAAGTTAGGGTAAAACATCTATAGTGATCATATAATCAGTGTTAAGAAATCTTGGAATACACACTCCTAGGCTATGTTTGGAATGCGATAAAGAGGAAGATGGGAAAGATTGTCGAAGAAACTACTCTCATTTTAATGTTTTATTATACATAGGAAATTAAAATGCAAAGAAAATCAATTCCGATTATAACATTTTAAAGTTCTACATTCATTTTTACTCCGTACTTTTTAGTCTCTATATAACAGAAATATATCAAAAGGGTTGACCTCATAATTGAGAGAATTATATTGAAAAGAACCATTTTTATGTATTCCCTGAATTTCTGTCTCTCACAGTTGTTATCTATTTTTCAGTCTAAAATTACAAAGAAAAAGGTATAAACCAAAAACCGAAAAAAGAGTTTTTATGGATCACCCATATCCTTGAACTATCATTTGATTCTTAGACCAAAGCTCCATTGTTGAACAACAAACGAACATTACCAAGTCACCTTTGGCGAGAAGCCAAGTTCGTCCGTGAAGTGAATCGACTTTAATATCTATTCATCAAATTTCCAACATCAGCCACATATTAATTTCCTACTTTTACTTCCAAATTAATGGGGTGCTTACGTTAGCCCCACCGTCGATGAGCTTATGGACGCAAATGATCTTTCCATGCATTGCAGCCAACATCAATGGAGTCTGAACCATCCAAAATCAACCAAAACAATAAACACCATCAGCCGTCATTATGGAGAAATATAAAGAAAATGCACAAAATATCCAACCAAACAAGGAAGAAGAAAGCAGAAAACATAGTACCTGCTTGTAGCAATTCAACACATCCGGGTTGAAAGATATGTTTAACAGCATATTAAGGATCTGACAAAATTAACCGATACCCATCCATTAAAATTGATTTCAGTAACTAAAGATTGAATCTTTCAAATAAATTAGAGTTGACCTCGAACTGGCAGTTTAGTGAGTCATTTTGTTTTATTCCATCATAACCTCAAGCCAAAAAAATAATGAATCTTTGGCTCCATTGCAAATGACGGAAAACCTCATCGAGCTTTTCTGTATGAATTGAAAAAGTAAAAACGGGCATTTGGGGTGTCCTCAGAGATAGTTTCATCACCGGACAAAATTGGGACATGTGTAAGAGCTGCACAGTCAAACGTTGGATCAGAGAGGTTCTCATCATTTCCAAGTGGAGTCTCTAACGTATCCTTTCCAGCATCACAGGTAACCAATTGATGTCAATCCTCGGTTACCGCCTCGTGGAGGGTGGCCACCGGGGTTTCATCACAATCAGGACTCACTGGGAGCTTGGCATCTGTACTCTTATCACAATTAGAGTCACAAGGGGCCACAGTGTGGGGTGTAAATAATGAAGTGGGACCTGGTTCAAGTATAGCAGTGACATAAAATCACAGCATTACGGACAGTAGCATCATTTTCATGAAGCGAATCATTAACAGAAGAAACCACTCGAGCTTTCAGAATTTTGGCGGCTGCATATTCAGAAAATGAAGCAGCCTTTAAAGGTCTGGCAATATCAGACATTTTAGGGACTGTAACATGAAGAAGATAAATTGCTTGTGCATCGACAGGTCTGGCAGAATTTTCAATTTTAGGGAATGTAACCAATGGATGAAAATCCTCGGTTACCGCCTCGTGTAGGGTGGCCACTGGGGTTTCATCGGAATCAAAACTCACTTGGATTTTGGCAGGTGTAATTATATCACAATTAAGAGTCATCAGTGACATTAACCGCAACATTAGGGACAGTAACATCATATTTAGGAACTGAAACACCAATAGAAGAAACTGCCTGGGCTTCCACAGTTATGGGTGCTGCAATATCGGAAAATGCATGGGCCTTAGAAGGTCTGGCATTATCAACAATTTAGGGACTGTAACATTAGTAAAAGAAACTGGTTGGGCATCTAAAGGTGTGACATTAACAATAGCATCAGTAACAAGTCTTCAATAAAGATGCAAAATAAATAGGACTAATAGATTAAGTGAGACTATTAACGGTTATATTTAAATAGGACTAATCAAGTGTTTGGATTTGCAGAATAGTTAATCCATTACTTTTGGACCGGTTAAGGAAATAAATAGGACTAATAGATTAAGTCCTATTTACTAATGGAGCCGAGCAAATAGCTATACTAATTTGCATCTAAATAGGACTGTTTGGATGCAAGCAACAAATGGAGCCGAGCAAATAGCTATAGTAATCCCAGCAATGCTAAGAATGTGTCCCTGTGTATATAAGCAAACGTAAAGCAAACTATTTAGTGCAGAAAACAAAAGATATATTAACTGTAATAAAATCCCACATTTCAATACATTACCGTTAATGTAAGCTATCCTACAAGGATAAAAACAGCAATCAAGCTATTGATCTCACCAAATAATGGGCTTCTTCCAACGGGATTTGTAACTGTTTTGGCAATAACGGTCACTTTCTGCAAAAAGAAAGGGTGGGTTAGTTAAAGAAATGGTAAGTTAATTTAAAAATTTTAATACATGTCACTCTGTTTCCAGAAAAGAGAGAACTGTTTACCTGAAAGTAGAAGAAGGATGAGATAATTGCACTCAGTCACAGGAATAAGGATACACATTGTAAATATGTTGATGACAAGATAAGCCGTATCCCATCTAATATGACCCAGAGCTGTTGAGGCTTTCCAATTGAGGAAGACAATTATGGAGACGATTTTGTGTGTGTCACATCTGTTTGATCAGTAGGATGATCCACACCAACTAACCTACATTCTCATAAAATAAAAAGTAAGATACAATTTATGAGTCATGCCCCTTCTTATTGAACAACATATTTTGCATGTTAATATATGATTTTAGCATAGCGCCATAGGGACTGTAGAATAAATAGGAACTGAGTAACTTATTCTCATGAAGGCCTAGGTGAACATAAATTATCAATGTATCAGTGTATGTTTGGATCCTAAAAAATGATAGGTGTGTGAGGAGGCTGAGGAAAGTTAGTTTCTTATTTTAAGCTTTACCTGGAAGATGCAAAGTAAACTAAACAAATATTTGGTTTTTTTATCTTTTTAAATACATTTATTTTTTAACGTTTATCTAGTTGAAATAATTAAATAAAAAAGTACTTGAACAAATATCTCAATGTATGTATCCTAGAAAATGATATGTGGGGGGCTACGAAAAGTTATTTTCTTACGTTGGGATTTACCATGGAAAATGCAAAGGTAAAGTTAAAAAATGATTAGCTTTTCTCTTTTTTAAATGTATTAAGATTTCTTAGTGTTTAATTAGTTGAACATATACATTAAATTTACTAGAACAAATATCTCAAATAAATTGATTGAGTTTGAGCGAAATATCTGAAACTGTGAGGTGGCCTCCCCCGTGAAGGGGAGGTCAGCACTTGGAAGCATTTGACAAGTACAATGACAACTATACTAAGTATAATCAATGTTTCAATTTCTAAGACCCTCAATCTAGGGTGATATTACATTATAGGTCATAACCCTCGGTTAACCCTTTATAGAAAAATACTTACTTTATATAAATTCAAGTAGTCGGCCCGTGGGCCCATATTCATTTAGAATTCACCATTTTAATTCCACGTGACCACAAGCCACGACAACCCCATAGGGTTCCATCGAGCCCCGATTGTATAGCAAGGGCTCGGCCCAACTACATTTCTATACAATCCTCTAACTCAATTTAACACGTCAAAGTTGTATGGTAAGGGCTCGGCCCAACTACGTTTCCATACCCACCATAACTTCATGGCAAGGGCTCGGCCCAACTACGTTTCCATGAAGATCACAAATACATGGCAAGAGCTCGGCCCAACTACGTTTCCATGCTAATCACATTACATGGCAAGGGCTCGACCCAACTACATTTCCATGCAATCCTAGAGTCCGACTCTAATTTATTTTCATAGTCAAATTCTCAAGCAAATCCTATGCCTAGAATCAATTCACTTGGGTAGCCTTTAGGCTTACCCCTAACACACTTTAGTGTTCATACAATTCAACCTTAAAGTATCTCTTAAGACTACTTAAGGCATATCTATTCACAACCCCATCTCTTAGGATTAATTCCATCATTTATTTATATTAATCTCCCGACTAGTGTTTCAATACTAGTCGGATAATCTTAGAACAGCCAAGTTTTTAATTCACAGTCAAATAATTCATCTCAATCAATTTTCCAATCCAAATATACTTTAATCTCAATATAAAAAATATCACTTTTATCCATTCATGAATTCCTTACATGAAGTAAAAATATATTTATTACAACATTTCATAGTTAATCCCATCATCATGCCATCACTTTCATATCACATAATCATACACAATTTATTCTAAAATTGTATATCATGCTTCACTTCTCATATCAATAGTATTTTCATTTAGGCATTATTAATTATTAATAATCCATGAAAATCACGTTTAATTACCTTAGGTAATCTTATGAAATTAACTCACTAATTATAAGCAATATAGTCAGTCATCCTCACCTTATGATGTGCTCAACTATTTGCCTTTGCGAAGCTTTAGATCAACCCCCGTTTTTGGCTGATTAAACCAAGAATCCTGGACAGCAGCTGAAAGCCGCCCGGTGTTCGTGTTCTGCAGGTTCGAGCAGCCTGTTATACTTGGCGGTTTCTGGCATTTTCGACTCCTATCAATTCACCAACTCTTCTAAGTTAAATACCACCACTATATATCAACATTCTACACTTTTAAACGTGTAGAACTTCATGTTCAATCCACCATATGATTTCTCGAAAATCATACCATATTAAACTAGTTATTGAACACTAAATGAGTTCTTACCTCAATCCTAGCTCTTTCTTCTTGGATTCCTTCCTAGTTGCTTAGACTTTGAGGGAAGGTTTTCCTAGCTCTCTCTCCCTTCTCTCTTGTGCGTATGGTGTGAAATGAAGGAGAGGATATCTTCTTCTCAATCAATGGGAAGATATTTGTGGGAGTAAGACAAATGAGGGGTGTGGGCTTGTCTCCAATCACACCCTCATGCAATAGTCCGCCCAACTCCATGCTTGGCTGTCCCCTCCCTATTATTTGGGAGTTATTTAATCGGAAGAATACCCCAAGTGGGTGTAGGAAGTCCCTCCTAATTATTCCTGCTATTTCTGGTAGGTTGGGTCAAAATAACGCTTTGGTTGTCCAAATATTTTCCCCAACCTCAGTTGGTTTTTTATTGGGCTTCTATTATTATTATGATGACCCAACTATTGGCGGTCCGCTTATAATAATTTTAACTATCGATTATTTCAGAATAATCCTAACTTTAGGGCCCTTCCGCCAATAAAGGTCCGAGGTGACCGACTATAAATAAATTCCTATAGTTTCTAAAGAGATATAGCAGGTAATCCCTATAAATAATCCTGAATTTTAAGTTTTACGCTTAATTTCAATTAAAAATTCACTTTTTAGAGCAGGTAATATGCGGTTATGGACCATTATTGGCAGGCGGTCCATAGAGTTGGGATTATACAATAATAATCAATAGTTGAGATTATTATTAGCGGACCGGCAATAGTTGGGATTATTATTTTCAATTTTTCCTAAATAATTTAATTAATCACACATTACTTAAATAAATCATCTGCGCACGATTTATATTCGCTAGGAAATTCAAATACATGTTGAATTTTCAAATTCAAATACATCCGGGTGCGGTGTCACAAGTTCACCCCCCTTAACGGGAATTTCATCCCCGAAATTCACAATGCTTATTCAAAAAGAAATGCATACTGTTCCCTCATTAGGGCTTCCGTTTCCTAAGTTTCTTCTTCAACTCGGTCACTTTTCCAAAGGATTTTGACCATTGGAACTTTCTTGCTTCTCAACTTCTTATCTTGCCTATCAAGTATTTTTACCGGTTGCACGGCATAATTCAAGTCTTCCCGTATCTCCATGGGTGGTTTCTCCAGCACATGAGATGGATTCGGCATATACTTTTTAAGCATAGACACATGGAATACATTATATATCTTCTCCAATTCCGGAGTCAACTGCAATCGGTATGCTACGGCCCCAATTCTCTCAAGAATTAGAAATGGCCCTATGTAGCGTGGGTTAAGTTTCCCTTGGCTCTGAAATCGGATGATTCCTTTCCGAGGTGCAACCTTCAAAAATACCTCATCTCAAACCTTAAACTCTAAGGCTCTTCGGCGCTTATCGGCATAGCTCTTCTGTCTATCCTGTGTCGCCTTAAGTCTCTCACGGATCATCTTTACCTTCAATTTGGTGATCTCCACCAATTCCGTGCTCTCGAGTTTGGCCATGCCAACCTCGTCCCAACACAAAGGTGTACGACATCTCCTCCCATACAATGCCTCGTATGGAGGCATGCCAATGCTCGCCTGATAACTGTTGTTATAGGCAAACTCCACGAGTGCTAAATGATTGTCCCAACTTCCTTGGAACTCCAATGCGCAAGCTCTCAACATATCCTCCAAAATTTGTATAACCCTTTCAGATTGTCCATCCGTCCGTGGATGAAAAGCAGTGCTAAATTTCAGTTTGGTTCCCATAGATTCTTGGAACTTCGGCCAAAATCGTGATGTGAATCGTGGATCTCTATCGAATACAATGGTTATTGGAACCCAGTGTAACCTCACGATCTCATCCACATATAATTGGGCCAACCTCTCCAGTGCATAGGTGGTGTTGGTAGGTAGAAAATGTGCACTCTTTGTGAGTCTATCAACCATAACCCATACGGCATCATAATTCTTAACCGTCTGTGGGAACCCCACCACGAAATCCATAGTCATGTGTTCCCACTTCCATTCAGGAATGGAAAGTGGTTCTAATAACCCAGTTGGATGCTGATGTTCTGCCTTAACTTGCTGACAAGTAAGACACCTACTGATGTACTCGGCTATTTCTCTCTTCATACCGGGTCACCAGTAACTTTCCTTCAAATCACGATACATTTTTGTACCTCTCAGGTGCATGGCGTACCCCGATGAATGAGCCTCCTCCAAGATGGACTTTCGGAGCTCATCATCCGCCGGTACACACACTCGGTCTCGAAATAACAATAGACCATCGTCTCTTTCCCTGAAATCCTCCACCGGTCCCACCATCACGCGTTCACGGACCTTCATAAGTTCTTCGTCAGTTTCTTGACCCTTCTTGATCTCATCAAGTAATGTAGGTCTCACCTCGAATCTAGCTAACAAGGCACCATCGCTAGATACCTCCAATTGGGCTCTCAATGCCCTCAAATTAGTCAACAATGCCCCAGGCGAACTCTTTCGGCTCAAGGCATCCGCCACCACGTTGGCTTTACCGGGGTGGTATTCAATAACTAGATGGTAGTCTTTTATCAACTCCATCCACCGCCTCTGTCTCATGTTCAACTCTTTCTGAGTAAACACATATTTCAAGCTCTTGTGGTCAGTGTATATGTGACATGTCTTCCCGTAGAGATAATGTCTCCATATCTTCAGTGCAAACACCACAGCTCCCAACATTAAATCATGAGTAGGATAATTTATCTCATGCTTCTTCAACTATCGTGAAGCATAGGCAATCAACCTCCCATTTTGCATCAACCTACATCCCGACCCTTAGATGCTCGCATCGCTATAGACATTGTACCCCATACCCTGTTTGAGTAATGCAAGTACCGGTGCCTCGGTCAATCTCCTCTTTAGCTCTAGGAATCCCTTCTCGCATCGGTCATCCCATACAAACTTAGCCCCTTTTCGAGTGAGCTTTGTCAATGGTGACGCCAAATCTGAGAATTTCTCCACGAACTTTCTATAATAGCCCACCAATCCGAGGAAACTACGAATTTCCTTGACGTTCTTTGGCCTTTACCATTCGGTGATGGCCTCAATCCTCTTGTTATCAACATCAATTCCCGATCCCGAAACCACATGCCCGAGAAAGCCAATCTCCTTTAGCCAAATTTCACACTTAGAAAATTTAGCATAGAGTTGCTTCTCTCGTAGTGTCTTAAGAACAAGTACTAAGTGTTCCTCGTGTTCCTCCTCACTCTTTGAGTAAATCAAGATGTCATCTATGAACACGATCACAAATCGGTCCAAGTATTTATGAAATACTCGGTTCATCAATTCCATGAATGCCGCTGGGGCGTTTGTTAGCCCAAATGACATGACTAGGAATTCGAAATGACCATACCTTGTGCGGAAAGCACTCTTCGGTATGTCATCCTCCTTTATCTTCCATTGATGGTACCTCGACCTTAAGTCAATCTTCGAAAACACGGTTGCTCCTCGGAGCTGATCAAACAAGTCATCAATCCTAGGAAAGGGGTACCTATTCTTGATCGTGACTTTGTTTAGTTGACGGTAGTTGATAAGTCCGTATTTAGACACACATTTGATGCGTGTTCGAGTTGAATTTTGATGGTTTTCCTAGCTTTAAGGTGTTGCAAGTCTCAATTTTAGCTCAAGTTGCGATTATCAGGCGTTGGGTCGAGTTTCTTTGCATTTGGAGTTAAATTGAAGAAGTTAGAGTCCATTATCAGCGCTTGAGAGACATTCAGGAAGGATTTGAAGGCATTCGAAGAAGATTTGAGAGATTTGGAGGTCATTGGGAGATTCACGACGAAATTATTATGAAGAACGAGTATTTGGATTGACCTCGTACATTCGGGAGCGTTTGGAACAAGAAAACGAAGAAAAAGTGAAGAATAAGGTCACACACGGTCGTGCCTGGCGTTAGGCACGCCGTGCGTGCCTAGGAATGAAGCAGATTAGCTACTGGAACCCAGGCACGGTCGTGCCTGGCAGGCAGGCACGCCGTGCCTGAAGAGAAATGAGGAACAAGGTACTGGACACCAGGCACGGTCGTGCCTGGCAGTTAGGCACGCCGTGCCTGGATACGTTTAAACGGGATGCTTCCGCAGGCACGGTCGCAGGCACGGTCATGCCTGGCGCCGTGCCTGACCCCGTTTTATCCTAATTCAGCCCAAATTGCCTTGTTTCCTATAAATAACACCCCCATAACCCTAATAAAGGGGGATGGACTTTAGAGAGCTTATTAAGGACGAAAATTAGAGAGCTTTTCAGCCAGGTTTTTAAATTCCTTAACATTCTTTGTAAGTTCCTACTTTTTGATTAATGACAATTAATTCTATTCTTCCCGATTCCGTTGATTCTTCAATTATGAATTGCGAGTAGTTTTAATTAGGGATTTGAGGTTGATGAAGGGGTTTATCATGATGAATGACTAGTTTCTCAATGGTTTGATTACATGAATGCCGTTTAATTTGTGTTTGAATAATTTAACTGTTATCTTTTATAATCTGGAATCGCGGCTAGAATAACAATTGCACATAGAATAAATTAAGAGAGATCTAGTTTATTCTAGGACACATTCACACACACTTAATCGTTCGCTAAGAGATTAGTAGCGATTAAGGGGCCATAAGCTCGTTCGTCTTGGCAATAATTTAGGATCCTGTCGCATGAGAGTTCAGCCTGGTCCCCTAAATTATTGTACTCTACACCGCGAGAGAGGTAAAAACATAGTTTTGATTAGCTAGGCTCAATTAAATTAAATTCATGTAATTAGGCCTGATCTGCCAGAAATCTGATTACCCCGGAATCAATCCCTGTTCCCTTCGTCGTTAATTAAGAAGAACCCAAATCTTTACTTTTATTCACTCATTCACATTAGTTTAATTTCAATTCAACCGATCAATCTCGCACGACGCATTTATTTTATTTTATTTCTTTTTAATCGCTGAATTTAGTTAATCTTTAATTCCCTTTTGTCCGTCCCTATGGAGACGATACTCGTACTTTCACCAATATTCTACAATCTTTTTAAGTGCGAGAAAACTCACATCAGTTTTTGGCGCCGTTGCCGGGGACGGTGTCGGTTTTAAGGGTTAATTAATTTCAACGAGATTTTTTTAGTTAGTTTTCTTTTTGTTTTCCGTAGGATTTTTCTGTGCTAACCTTTCAGGTATTTTTTGTAAGAGACATGAGATGAACCCATTCAGCCAAATTCCAGGAGGAATTCCTTACCCTCAAACCTCCATGGAATATTCATCATATACGCGAGACCCTCCTTACACTCCCCCTCAATATTACACTCCTCACCATTATTACTCTCCTTCACCACAAAATATTCCATCTTCCTATTCTTACCCTCCTCCAAATACGCAACATTCCCAGTATCATTCCCCTCATAATTCTCCTCATCAAAATTACTCTCCTGCACCACAAAATTATCGAAGCCCTTATTCATACCCTCCAACCATGCAACCTTGTCTACCTAAGAATAACTTTTGTTCGTAGTGTGGAGGGTGTCACCATATATCTTTTTGCCCCGTTAAACCACCTTATGACCATCCTTACTGGGCAACTGCATACCCCACTTCTTCTTCCCCACAATATACAAACACAAAAAGCTCAACCATTCCTACATCCTTGCCAAGTAATGAGCCACAGAATGAGTGTAAGAATACACTTTCAGAATCTTTTTCTGAGTACCTAAAGTATATAAGGGAGAGCTCTTTAGCCATGGAGCAGAGCACTTCAAACATCATGAAGCATATAAATACAATAAGGAGCCATCTGGTAGAAGACCAATCCGAGGAGACCAATAGGGAAGATCACGTGAGCGAGTCAGACTATGATGGTGGGAATATGATGGATGATACACTTCCTGATGCTTTTGAAGACCCTCCTATGTTTGAAGATGAAGAAGAAGATAATAGAGTCAATTTGTTTTTCGAAGAATACAGGAAAAAGTTTGAAACAGTACATGCTGTAACTGATGAAGTCACAAATCAATGTGATTCTCATACAGAAACCCCCCCCCCCCCAGTCATTTGATTTATCATTAGTCCATACACCTGACGAGGAGGGCAAGGAGTAGATGAGTCATGACATTGAAGGAGAGTTGGGAAAAGATAATCACGAGCTCCAAGAGAGTGGTAGCAAGGTAGATGATCCCCATGATGAAGGATTCCCGCTCCACATGCAAGATTACTCCTCGTACGTTAGTCCAGGTTTGGATTTCTTTGATCCATTCCTCGGTGATGATATTTCTTTTTGTGTGGAGAATGATCACAACTGCTTGGAGGATATTATTAAGAAGAGTGACGAAATGAATTGGGATGCATTCATGGAGAGTGATAGCGAGTCAAGAGGAGGTGCTCAGAATTTTCATGGTACACTCGAACGAAGAAAGGAGGCATTTGTGATACATTTTGAACAAGAGGATGAAAGTTTCATCCTTCACTTATGTGCTGACGAGGGTTATGAAGACCATGCGCTTCCTAAGCGTTTTCAAGAATTTAAGAATCTGCGTCACTTAATGGCATTTGTTGAGAGGAAGCTGGAGACGTTGATTATTAGTGCACCACTGCGGTCTTTGCTATTTGAGAGCATATGAGGTATCGTCGGGCAAACGACGTTAAAAATAGCGATTCTCGGGAGGCAACCCGAGCTTATTTCTACATTTGTTGTTGTTTTGTGTGTTTTGTGTGTTTTGTTTTTGCAGCTCAGGGTCTTGCTTTGGGGATGATGTGCCGAGGATCACTTAGACTCAGTTTAGTTCTGCACCGACCAACGCCTTAGGGATGTTTCTGCGACTCTTTTTATCGCCTGGTTTGTAATAATTGACTTGAATTAAGATTGAGCATGTGTGACCCTTTCCTCTTTACCCCCTTGTGCATAGTGCATATTTGGTCATCGAGGGTGATGTCAAAGTTTAAGTGTGGGGGAGCGAATTGGGCATTCGGGCAGTAGTTGTTACATGTGATTTTTAGAGTTAGCATGCGCATGTGTTAGTTGTATAATCATAGGAAATTCATGTCAAATTTTTGAAAATTTTTCTTTAAACTGTCTTTGTGAGTTGGCTAACGATTGACTGTGCTTTTAGGACACCTTTGAAGTGTTTAGGCTTAAATTGCTTGCAATATAATCTAATTGTTGAAAGGATGAAGGCATTAGTCACCCATTTAATTCATAATTTTTCCATCTCACCTGAAAAAGTCCTTTAGGAAACGCCACTTTGAGCCTGACGATTTTGTTCCTTACCCAATCAATTGAGCTCCATAACCAAATGGCATGTGTTCCTTACCCGTGAATATTTCTGACTTAGCCTTGGCATTTAGGGAACTAGGGGATTTATTTGTTAAGTTTAGGGAATTTGTGTAGGATCCATTTTTGGCACTGTTCCTATGTCCCAAAGTGGGGTAAGAGCAGTCACTTTTTAGGAATTTGATACTTTCGAGGATTGCATTGTAGGCATGGATTCACATTAATAAATGAACTTTAATTGCTATTTTTCCTTGGTGATGCCGAGATTAGAATGGGGTAATGTCTAGTAAGAATCCGAAAGATGAAAAATTAATATAGCTAGACCTCTTACCTTGCGAAAAAGAGAATGGGAGCCCGGGTCAAAAAGCGTAAGTGTTTTGCACAATAAGATGAAACCTTGGGTATCTTTCGAAAGAAATGGCGTTCTCGTGCCAACATGACAAGGAAAACTACACTTAATTAATGAACTTGGAGGCTTTAGCAAAATTAGCTTTAGTCCTCCGCGTACTTCAAGCATACGTCAAAGCACCAATGTGCCGCGGCGGTTTAGCTTAGTTGTACACCATGCCTGCTCTTTGCATAAGTTTAGATGATTGTTCCTAAAATTTTGTCCTTCTGAGTTCCTGGATCCTAAGAATAGCCTTGAAGTTCCTGAATGCATCGAGTCTTTGTTAGAATATTCCAATCTATCAAAAGAAAGGGACTGTCTTTTACCATTCACCATCACTTTCACAAGTCTTTCTGATCAATAATTAGTTTATTTGTGTTATGCTGTCATTACTTCGAGGATGTTGTGAGTACTTCGTCAAATAGTTTAGCTTGAGTACAAAGATGTAGTGTAGGGAAGAATTGTCTTGATTTAGATTGTATGTTCTGTGAATATCCCTTTAACTACGTGTGCATGCTAACTGTTTTAAATTCCATGTGACGATTATCGTAAGTCCCTGTAAGGAATAATTGTATTTAGATTTTGATGATGCTATATTCATTAGGACTTTAGAAGTACCCCTTTAGAAATTATGTATTAGAATTTTCCTTTGTAAAATTCTTAGATGTATTCGACCTGACAGAAGTGCTTCAAGAGCAGAAGTGCTTCAAGAGCAGAAGTGCTTCAAGAGCAGAAGTGCTTCAAGAACAGAAGGGCTCCCAGAGCAGAAGTGCCTCTTAAGGCTTTATTGGAACAGAGGATCTTTGGTTCCCTGCTCCAGAACAGAAGTCCTCAGGACCTCTGTTAGTATTGACTCTGACAGAAACCCTTCTGGGTCTCTGTTGGATACTCCCAACAGAAGTGCTCCAGACCTCCTCTGTTCTACTCTCTGACAAAGACACCAGAAGGTCTGACACTTAGAAGATTTTCAAATAACCGGGAAGTCAACTTAAAGATTCCTTCAACGGCTAGGAGTATAAAACGGAAAAGCTACAGTGCATGCATTAAATGCTCATTTAATGCACCCCATGCTACGTAGAGTAATTGCAGATGATTGGCCGGAATGTCAGGAATACTTTATCCCAAAATAGTAACCCGCCAACCTTACCGGGCTCTACTAGTCAAGTCAACTGATCACTCATTTAATGCAGTTGTCCTCCTACTCCTCCAACGGGAAGACAACCTCAGTATAAAAGATACACTACGAAGAACAACCGGATAACTTTGCTATAACCTTGCTATCACATTGCTAACCGAGCAAGATATTCAAACTCTGAAAAGCAAAAGCCTCCTTGAGATTCAAACTTAGTATACTCTACAAGAGAAGGCAGAAGTTGGAAAAATTCTCTTTCCAACTCAAGCAAAGTTCCAAAGTGTTCTTCAACTCTTCAAGCTCTTCACATACACACATTTTGTAACGAAGCTAGTTGGAGGAACCTCAGTTTCAACAGAAACTCTTCTTGCTACAAGAAGGACGTCCTAATAACTGGAGTAGTGGAGTGGTGATACTTCAAGGAGACTCAGTGAAAGGACCAGTGTTAAAGGAAGCCAGGCAGTGCATCCCAGGACACATCTAGACTTGAAGAAGACGTGGAGTGCTTCTTAAGTGCTAGGACTAAGGCTTTGTAAACGGCAGTTTTTACAGCTTAGTGGAACAGTGGATTAGAGGAACGAGTTGTTCCTTGAACCACTATAAAAATCCCTGGTGTCGTTTACTTACTGCTTTTAATACTTGCACTTAGATAGAATTGTATAACTCCTTGGACTTGGTATCTGTGTTCAGCAGAACTGGTTCTACGAGTTAACAGAAGGCCTTCTGCCTTTACTTCTCTGAGGCTAACAGAACTCCCTGCCAGAACCCCATCCGCTGCCAGTCTGTTCTCCCAACAGAACAGGCTACTCTGAAAATCTGGTACTTAGTTTAAAAAGCTAAAAATCAATACAGTCTATTCACCCCCCCCCCCCCTCTAGACTGTATCCAGTATAACCGGGACCAACAAGTGGTATCAGAGCCTCCTTGTTCTAATAATCTTTTAGGTTATTTGTTGAACAAAGATCCACTTGTTTTTCTGTTTTACCTCATTTCTATCTGATATAATGGATCACTCCTTGTCCAAGAATCTTATGTTTTCAGATCTTAAGTTTGATGACTGGAGGATCCGGATGAAAGCACATCTCTGTGCCCTGCATGATGAGATGTGGGAAGTTCTTGATATTGGCCCCTTCACTAGCTTCCAGAAGGTCAACCCTGAACATGCTATAGACAATACCAGACCCCAGATGATTAGCAAAGCCAAGTCAGAATGGACCACTGAAGAGAGGAGAAAGTACAACTTAGACAATATTGCCAAGGACATCCTCTACAAGTCCATTGATGATAGATACTTCAACGGGATCAAGAAGTGCAAGACTGCTAAGGAGATCTGGGATACTCTTGAGCTCATTGGAGCTGGTGATGAGCAAGAGAAGGACAACAAACTAACCATAGCCAACAAGAAGTTTGATGACTTCAAACTTCTCCCTGGCGAAAGCATCTCCAAGATGTATGACAGGCTCCTCACTCTCACTGGAGAGATTTCTGAGCTTGGCAAGGATCTCACAACCAAGGAGATCAACCTGAAGGTGTCGAGGGGACTGCCCTCAGCATGGAAGATGAAAGTAGTTGCTGTCCAAGCCAGCAAGGATGTAAAGACTTATCCAACTGATAGGCTCATTTCAGATCTCAAATGATTGAAGAAAAGGAAGATGTACCAGAAGAGAGGACCACTACAGCCCTCACTGCCAGCACATCTAAGGTAAATGATTTTGACCCTTCAGTACTTTTATCTGACGAATATATGGCTGCCTTTGCCAGGAGATTCAAAAAGTTTATGAAGAATCCCAAAGATGGAAGGAGTCCATCTTTCAACAGAAAGCCATACCAGAAGGTCAAATCAACAGAAAGCAGTGGAGAGCTTCTCTGTTACAACTGCAGACAACCTGGTCACTTCAAGGCTGATTGTCCCCATCCTAGAGTGTCCAAGAAGCAAGGACAGGATGGAGAAAAGAAGAAGTACGAGGACAACTCCAGAAGGAGAAAGGCACTTGTGACAGAACAGGTGGAGAAAGACCCTCTGTCAGAAACAGAATCCAGTTTGACTCAGATTCTGATGAGGCCTTCTGTTGCCTGGATACTGAGACAGAAGACCTTTGCCTAATGGCTCATTCTGATGATGAGGTAACCTCTACTTCTGAATCTAGTTTCTCTTCGGTAGGTTTAGCTTTTGATTCTGATTCAATGTCAGAATTTTGGGAAGAGTTTAAGGCCATACAAGCCACTTATTCTTCTGTAACAGAAGAAAACAGTAAGTTAAAAGCTGAAATTCTTGACTTAAAGAAGGAGGTTGAGGTCAAAATCAATCTTCTAATTGAGGAAAGAGATCAACTGAAGACTGAAAATGTTTCTCTTCTTAAGAGAATAAGAGAAATAGAGCCTCTCGAGATTAAGTACAAAGCTTACCAGAAGGCCCAGTCTTCCATGGAAAAGATTGTGCTTGATCAACAGATTGGCACTGGTTTTGGTCTTGGTTATGGCTCAACAGAATCAGGTGAGCCTTCTGTAATGCCTAGCACCAGAGTTGCTAAGGCAGACAAGGTCATAGAGCCACTGATTTCTAGCCCCTTATGTCAAGCTGGTGTATCTGGCACCAAGGTTGTCCATGAGGAAGTCAGACCAGAAAAGGGTAAGATAAAGGTTCAACAGAAACCCTTTTTGAAAAATAATGAACCTGGTAGAAAACCTAACAACAGAAGAGGTTTTCAGAATAACAAAAATAAAAGACCATTCATTGACAGACAACCTCATGACAATCGTGCTAGAAATGATCACCAGAAGGGCAAATATCAAGAGAGAGTTAACTTCAGGCAGAAGAGGTTGGCTGGTCAACTTCAGAAGCCCAAAGTTAACCGTCCCTCTGCTCTTGATAGTATATGGGACTTCTTTCCAACAAAGAAAGCTATGCAAAAGTATGTAAACAGGAAGCATGACCCTCACAAGCATCTGCCCAAAGTGAATCACACTTCTGTCTACTACAACTACCAGGTGGACAATGGGTACCACCCACCAAGGTTTCACTTGATGAGACCAAAATGGTACCAACTACCCAGACTCCATGACTCCCCAGGACCCAGCATTGCTTGGGTACCTAAATCTTTCTTTTGATCTTGCAGGAACTGTGTGCTGGAGCCATCTCTGAACAAGAATGGTTTATTGATAGTGGATGCTCCAGGCACATGACAGGTGACAGAAGTTGCCTAACAGAGTTCCAGAAATACAAAGGACCCAGAGTTACCTTTGGAGGTAATGACAAAGAAGGTCAAACAAAAGGAAGAGGAAAGCTGATCAAGAACCAGATCACCATTGATGATATCTCATATGTCAAAGGACTGAAGTTCAACTTGCTGAGTGCTAGCCAGTTCTGTGACAAAGGCTACACTGTTGAATTCACAAAGGACTTCTGCTATGTGAAGCATGAGACAACAAAGGAAGTGGTTCTTACAGCATCAAGGAAAAAGAACATCTATGTAGTTGATTGGAACACTGCAAAAGATGGAGTTTGCCTGATAGCCAAGGGAGATTCAAAGCTGAGCTGGGACTGGCACAAAAAGCTCAACCATTTGAATTTCAAAACAATCAACAAACTAGCCAGAGAACACATTGTAGAAGGGCTACCAGACATTGTGTACAAGAGAGAGACCCTCTGCAGTGCATGTCAGAAAGGCAAACAAGTAAAGAATTCCTTCAAACCCA
The DNA here is from genome assembly GCA_945859875.1 of Cuscuta europaea. Classification (NCBI taxonomy): domain Eukaryota; kingdom Viridiplantae; phylum Streptophyta; class Magnoliopsida; order Solanales; family Convolvulaceae; genus Cuscuta; species Cuscuta europaea. Next base: position 39,186,748 of record CAMAPE010000038.1, read on the forward strand.
TTGCTGGAGATCTTTCTACAAGTCCTCTAAATCTGATTCACATGGATTTATTTGGACCTGTTGAGACTCCAAGCGTTGGTGGCAAGAAATACACCCTAGTCATGGTTGATGACTACTCCAGATACACATGGACTGTTTTTTTGACAAAGAAAAATGAAACTCTTCAGAAGTTGCCATCTCTGTTAAAGCAACTTCAGACTGAGAAGAACTTGAAAGTAAAGACAATCAGATCAGACAGAGGAACTGAATTTGTCAACCAAGTCATAAAGGACTTCTGTGATCAGAATGGAACTTTTCATCAACTTTCTGCCGCCAGAACCCCTCAACAGAATGGCGTAGCAGAAAGAAGGAACAGAACTCTAAAAGAAGCTGCAAGAACAATGATTGCAGAATCTGGATTGCCTATGAGATATTGGGCTGAAGCAATCAACACTGCATGCTATACTCAGAACAGAAGCATGATCAACAAGAATCACCGGAAGACCCCTTATGAACTTTGGAAGGGAAGAAAACCAAACATCAGCTACTTTCATATATTTGGATGCAAGTGCTACATTCTCAACAATGGAAAGGAGCATCTGAATGTATTTCAAGAAAAGGTTGATGAAGGAATCTTTATAGGCTATTCAAACACCAGTAAAGCCTATAGAGTACTCAACAGAAGAACCCTACATGTTGAAGAATCCATACATGTGAAGTTTGATGAAAGCACCTCTGTTGAAGATGTAACAGAGAGTCTCAAGGATATCACCATAGAAGACAGAACACCAGAACCAACAGAAGAGGTGGCAGACAACCCTGCATTTCCAACACCTGCACCAAACCCCCTTCTGTTGAATAAAGATGAAGACTCTGAAGATGAGGAACCAGAGAGATCAAGACAGCAGCTGACAGAACCAGATCTGACATGGTTAAGAGATCATCCTCCTAACCAAGTGATTGGTCAAATCAGAAGTGGAGTTCAAACCAGATCCACATCAAGGAGAGAAGCAATGCTTGCCTGCTACATATCTCAGATGGAACCGATGACAGTAGAAGAAGCTCTTGCAGACTCAGATTGGATCAATGCTATGCAAGAAGAGCTCACTCAGTTTGAGAGGAACAAAGTGTGGGAACTTGTTCCTAGGCCAAAGCACCAGAATGTCATTGGAACCAAATGGGTATTCAAGAACAAAGCAGATGAAGACGGCAACATTGTAAGGAACAAAGCAAGGCTAGTAGCTAAAGGATACTGCCAAGAAGAAGGAATAGATTTTGATGAGACCTTTGCACCAGTTGCCAGACTTGAAGCCATCAGAATCTTTCTAGCCTATGCTGCCTACAACAACATCAAGGTCTACCAGATGGATGTCAAGAGTGCATTTCTGAATGGAGATCTTGAAGAAGAAGTTTATGTGGAACAACCACCAGGTTTTGTCATTCCTACTCAATCTTCTTGTGTCTACAAGCTTAAAAAGGCCCTCTATGGTCTTAAGCAAGCTCCCAGAGCCTGGTATGACACATTGTCCCTTTTCCTAGTAAACCATGGGTTTACTAAAGGAAAAGTTGACAAAACTCTATTTCAAATCTCTGTTGCTAATCATATTCTGTTAGTACAAATATATGTTGATGACATTATATTTGGAAGTACTAATCCAGAATTGTGCAAGAAATTTTCTCAAGTGATGCAGAGTCAATTTGAAATGAGTATGATGGGAGAACTCAGTTACTTCCTAGGACTTCAAGTCAAACAAGTTCCAGAAGGGATCTTTATCAATCAAGGGAAGTACACCAGAGATCTAATCAAGAAGTTTGGAGTGGAAGGCAAATCATCAGTGAAGATTCCTATGAACACCTCACAAGGAATTGGTCCAGATGATGAAGGAAAGGATGTAGATGCAACAACATACAGAGGAATCATAGGATCTCTGTTGTATCTGACTGCTAGCAGACCAGATATCTCATTCTCTGTTGGAATCTGTGCCAGATACCAATCAAAGCCCAAGGAAAGCCATCTAAGTGCTGCAAAGAGAATCATCAGATATATCAAAGGAAACCACAATGCAGGCCTATGGTATCCCAAGGTAGGTAACTTTGAACTAATTGGTTATTCTGACTCAGATTTTGCAGGTTGCAGACTAGACAGGAAGAGCACCTCTGGTCACTGCCAATTGCTAGGAGGAAGGCTTGTTTCCTGGTTTAGCAAGAAGCAGAACTCCATCTCAACAAGTACAGCTGAGGCAGAGTACATTGCAGCTGGGAGTTGCTGTGCTCATCTACTCTGGATGAAGCAACAACTGAAGGACTATGGAATTCAAGCAAAGGAGATCAAGCTGTTGTGTGACAACACCAGTGCCATTGCTATCACTCAGAATCCAGTTCTTCATTCCAGAACAAAGCATATTGAGATCAGACATCACTTCATCAGAGATCATGTGGAGAAGAAGCATATCTGCATGGAACATGTGCCAACAGAAGACCAACTTGCAGATATCCTGACAAAGCCTCTTCCTGAGGCTAGGTTCAATAAGCTGAGAGAAGAATTGGGAATGATGGATGAGATTCCAAGAGAAAGTTGAAAAGGAAGGACCTCTGTTGCTCATTTGTTGTTGACAGAATTCCTGTAGCAGAACCCCTTCTGTTAACCCTCCTCTGTCAACCTCTTCTGTTCTCTACCCTGGCAGAACACCTATGCAACAGAAACCCTCTCTACAGAGAACCCTATCTTGTCAAACAGAAAGTGGTGGACTTGGAAAAGAAAATTTTGTAAACCGGGTGACCTAGTAACTTCTTAAAGGTCTTTTACCCTTTTACCCTTAAAACGGTATCCAGCCGTACAAAATTTACTGTGCCCCCGTTTATTTACTGCGCCTCTTTTTACATTTATTGGTTTCTTGGAACCGTAAATTATCTCAAACGTCCACTAACTCATATCCATAAAACCCCCTTTCGCAAACCTAAACCGTTACTGCTCTCATAACTCTCAAGCTTTTGAACTCTTATCTCTCAGAAATTTTCTAACCGCAGTAAACTCCATGGCCATCTTGAGCTTCTCCGATCTTTCAAAGGAACAAAAGGCAACACTTCTCAAAAGTGTCTTGACTGGCCTGAGATGCGAACTGGACGTACTCCCCAGGATTGCAGAGAAAAAGGAGAGGATGACCTCCATTGTTGACGGACTGTCACAATGCCAACTGAGCAAGGTCATCTCTCATGATTATGAGGCATACAGCAACATGGACACAGTTGAGTTCTATCTCAACGCATCCTTCAAGGATGAAGTCATCTCCTCCGTTGTATAAGGAGAAAAGGTGGTGGTTGATGCTGACGTCATCAACAACATCTTCCATATTCAGCAAAAGGGAGGAAGGGACTCTCTACTTGACTTGGAAGATATTGACATCCCTCTGTCAGAATTCAAGAAGAAGTTCTGCAGAAAAGGGGAAGAAGTTGAGAAGGTCAACATAAAGAAGCACCTGCTCAAGAGGGAATTTGAGCTACTTATAAACATTTTCCACAAATGTTTATGGTGCAAGTACACATCCACAGATGATGTTACCACGGCCAATGCTAAAGCCCTGTATGCAGTGCATCATGGGGTAAATGTCAACTGGGGACAAATCATGGTGAAGTCCCTGATTGAAGTGATCAAGAAGAAGAATCCCAAGACTAGCCTCTACTCTGGGAAGCTAGGGCATGGACTGCTCATTTCTGAAGTGCTTCTCAAACAAGGGGTAAGCTTGAGGAAGGCTTCAGCCTTGGATCATATCAAGGTAATTTTCTTGACTGCCTCTCCCAATAGGGAAAAAGCCATAAAGGCAGAACTGAAGAGGCAGCTTCAACTTGAAGCTAAGAGGAAACAGGGAGAAAAGGTACAGAAACCTCTCTCTGTAGCCACTTCTGCTAAGAAGGCAGAAAAGAAGAAGAAGAAGAAGAAGAAGAAGAAGAAGAAGAAGAAGAAGAAGAAGAAGACTGAAGGGGAAGCACCTCTTGCCCCCCTTAAGGCCGGACAGAAGAGGAAGAGGACCTCCAAACCCAAGAAAAAGGTTGCTCAACCTCTGGTTTCAGAATCTGAAGGAGTGGAAGACACTCAGGGGGAACCAGAGATCCCCACCTCTGCTGCATCCCCTGAACAGAACAGGGTGCCAACTCCACCAGAGCACCCCAGTCCTGTGAAAGATGGGTATCTGTCCTTGCTTGACAGACAGTTTACCCGGGTCCTTGAATGGAGAAGATGGAGAATGGGACCCCTCCACAAGATAATCCAATTCTTTGATCATTATGAGGCAGAAGAGGAAGCCATCCTGAATTGGGTTGGGACTGATGATGTCTCAAAGTGTTTTGCCCTCAACTTTCTTCACTCTGTCCTTGAGAAGAAGAAGGCCAGCTACAAGGGTAAGGCCATTCTCATTTCTTCACCCTCAAAGGAAGCTGTCAAACCTCTTGAAGATGGGGAAATTAAAGCCTTTGAAGAATGGTTGTTCACTAAGATGGCAACTGACTCTGTTCAGCCCAACTTCAACCCAGGAGAGTCCTCTGTTCTCAAGACAGAAGGACAAGCAATGATGGAGCAAATCAGGGAATGGAGGACTTCCTTGCTCGTGGACAACATCATTGAGGTAAACTCTCCAACCCCTTCTGTTTCTATTCCAACAGAACCACTTATTCCCTCACCTTCCACCAGCACAGAAACCCCTCCACCAGAACTCCCTCCACATAAATCTCCTGAACAGAACACCCCCACCCCTCCTCCATCACCCAAAATGAAAATTGCATCTCCTTGCAGAGCAATTGTTCCCTACAGAAACCGCTCACCTTCACCTCCCCCATCTCCCCCTCACCAGAATGCCTCACCTATTCACTCCTCACCCCAACACCAGAACCCCTCACCCCAACAGATCTCCTCCTCCTCATCCTCATCAGAATCAGATCATCAATCTCCTCCACCAGAATCACCTCCTCCACAACAATCTGCAGGAAACCTAAAACCTGTATGGTTTCTAAGGGACTCAGATCCTACCACTATCTCCCCCATCTCTGCACCCAAAGGGTACTCTAGGGACTCTGTTGCTCCCAATCCCTCTCTGAGAAAGAAAACGAAGATAGTACGCAACAGAATCCCTATCTATTCGTCTTATGAAGATTCATCTGACATGGATGGATTCATGATCAGCAAATCTCACAAAGCCACTTCCAAGAGACAGAAGACCCCTCCTCTGACTCAACTGGAACATGAACAGCTTGTTCACTCTCTGTCATCTGTCCAAGAACATCACCCACTACCAAGGGGAAGAGGGCTAGAGATGCCTCAAGCAGATGGACAAAAGCATGACATTCCTTTCAACAAGTTTGTTGAATCTGCAGAAGAGTTTGGAGGACAGATCCTCCAAGGCTTGGACAAGCTGATAGAGGTAAATGATAAGCGCTATGGGCATCTTGCTCATGTGAATGACAATCTGAATTCGGGGATGCAGTTCATCTCTGACCGCTTTGAGAACCTCACTGGGACCCTCAACAACTTCATTGCCTCCTCAACTGCCAGAACAGATGTCCTGACAACAGAAGTGGTAGGCATCCACAACACTTTGTCAATCTTTCAACAGACTCTCCTGAGTCAAGGACAGGCAATCCACCATATCTCAGAGCATCTTGAGGCTCTGAAGAAATCTGATGCCATAACAGAGAGGCACTTGACCTCTATTGAGCAGATGTGCAGAACTCATCAGGAACAGGCTCAAGCCCTCCTATCTACTGACAGAGACCGGTATCAGAAGATGGTGCTCCTTGAAGCCAACAACAAGGACATCTTCTCTGCCATCCAGAAGCAGCAAGGTCTGATTGAAGGCCTTACATCTGTCACTCAGACATTACCAGAGGCCCTGGAGCAGATAGCCTCAACCCAAGCATCAGAATTCCAGAAGATCAGTCTTATGATAGAAGACTTGAATGATGCCAAAAAGGTGGAAGAGGACCATCAACAGACCAGGCCTAGGTCTCACAGAACTCCTACCAGAGCACCCTCCTCTGGTGAGCCTGCAGTAGATCCGGCTCCCTACTTTGAGGCTGCCTTACAAAAGAAAAGGGCAGCAGGCATACCCAGACCCCCATCTCCAGTCAAGAAGAGCACCAAGAAGAAGAAAGTTTTCAACTTTACTGAATGGAGATTGGGTGGCTCTCAGAATATTGACAGAGCCCAATTTGAGGAAATGAAAGCCAAAATGACTCCTACCCAACAACAGCACCTTTATCTAGACAAAGATGGTGTTGTCAGAGTTAGGTATGGAGGATCTCTTGAAGAAGCAGAAGAATGGTACAAGAAGAACATTGTCCCTGGAAAGACTGTGCATGAAGGTGTCCTCAACTACTTGGACTGCTAACTCTCTCCAATATGGGCATCTTATCAAAGGTCGGGCAATCTGTTCAGAATCAGAGCTGAAATAAATGAAGAACTGCTCAGGCTCCAAAGACTAGAGGAAGAAGCTCTACAGGCAGCTAATCTGGAGAATGTGTAAGGCTTAAACTCTGTAATATCTATCTAATAAAATCACATCTCTGCCTTCTTACTTTGAAGTGCTTTTCCCTCAAATTCTTGTCTTTTTGCTTTCTGTTTGTGTTTGTTTATTTCTGTTATATTCTGCTATCTGAATGTATCTTACTCTTACTATTTTCCTATGCCAAGTTGCCCACCAAGATTTTAATGGAAGTTTTTAAACTTAATGTTTTTATGGTGAAGGCACTTCTCTGGAAATAGTTAAAGGGTTTTGGCATCATCAAAAAGGGGGAAATTGTAAGGAATAATTGTATTTAGATTTTGATGATGCTATATTCATTAGGACTTTAGAAGTACCCCTTTAGAAATTATGTATTAGAATTTTCCTTTGTAAAATTCTTAGATGTATTCGACCTGACAGAAGTGCTTCAAGAGCAGAAATGCTTCAAGAGCAGAAGTGCTTCAAGAGCAGAAGTGCTTCACGAACAGAAGGGCTCCCAGAGCAGAAGTGCCTCTTAAGGCTTTATTGGAACAGAGGATCTTTGGTTCCCTGCTCCAGAACAGAAGTCCTCAGGACCTCTGTTAGTATTGACTCTGACAGAAACCCTTCTGGGTCTCTGTTGGATACTCCCAACAGAAGTGCTCCAGACCTCCTCTGTTCTACTCTCTGACAAAGACACCAGAAGGTCTGACACTTAGAAGATTTTCAAAGAACCGGGAAGTCAACTTAAAGATTCCTTCAACGGCTAGGAGTATAAAACGGAAAAGCTACAGTGCATGCATTAAATGCTCATTTAATGCACCCCATGCTACGTAGAGTAATTGTAGATGATTGGCCGGAATGTCAGGAATACTTTATCCCAAAATAGTAACCCGCCAACCTTACCGGGCTCTACTAGTCAAGTCAACTGATCACTCATTTAATGCAGTTGTCTTCCTACTCCTCCAACGGGAAGACAACCTCAGTATAAAAGATACACTACGAAGAACAACCGGATAACTTTGCTATAACCTTGCTATCACATTGCTAACCGAGCAAGATATTCAAACTCTGAAAAGCAAAAGCCTCCTTGAGATTCAAACTTAGTATACTCTACAAGAGAAGGCAGAAGTTGGAAAAATTCTCTTTCCAACTCAAGCAAAGTTCCAAAGTGTTCTTCAACTCTTCAAGCTCTTCACATACACACATTTTGTAACGAAGCTAGTTGGAGGAACCTCAGTTTCAACAGAAACTCTTCTTGCTACAAGAAGGACGTCCTAATAACTGGAGTAGTGGAGTGGTGATACTTCAAGGAGACTCAGTGAAAGGACCAGTGTTAAAGGAAGCCAGGCAGTGCATCCCAGGACACATCTAGACTTGAAGAAGATGTGGAGTGCTTCTTAAGTGCTAGGACTAAGGCTTTGTAAACGGCAGTTTTTACAGCTTAGTGGAACAGTGGATTAGAGGAACGAGTTGTTCCTTGAACCACTATAAAAATCCCTGGTGTCGTTTACTTACTGCTTTTAATACTTGCACTTAGATAGAATTGTATAACTCCTTGGACTTGGTATCTGTGTTCAGCAGAACTGGTTCTACGAGTTAACAGAAGGCCTTCTGCCTTTACTTCTCTGAGGCTAACAGAACTCCCTGCCAGAACCCCATCCGCTGCCAGTCTGTTCTCCCAACAGAACAGGCTACTCTGAAAATCTGGTACTTAGTTTAAAAAGCTAAAAATCAATACAGTCTATTCACCCCCCCCCCCCTCTAGACTGTATCCAGTATAACCGGGACCAACAGTCCCGTTGTTCGATTTGCTTTAGGACAAGCAAAAGCTTAAGTGTCGGGGAGTCTGATAAGTCCATATTTAGACTCGCATTTCATGCGTGTTCGGGTTGGATTTTGATGGTTTTCCTAGCTTTAAGGTGTTGCAAGTCTCAACTTTAGCTCAAGTTGCGATTATCAGGCGTTGGGTTGAGTTTCTTTGCATTTGGAGTTGAATCGAAGAAGTTAGAGTCCGACAATCAGCGCTTGAGATGCATTCAGGAAGGATTTGAATGCATTCGAAGAAGATTTGAGAGATTTGGAGGTCATCGGGAGATTCACGACGAAATTCTGATGAAGAACGAGTATTTGGATTGACCTCGTACATCCGGGAGCATTTGGAACAAGAAAACGAAGAAAAAGTGAAGAATAAGGTCACGCACGGTCGTGCCCGGCGTTAGGCACGTCGTGCGTGCCTAGGAATGAAGCGGATGAGCTACTAGAACCCAGGCACGGTCGTGCCTGGCAGGCAGGCACGCTGTGCCTGAAGAGAAATGAGGAACAAGGTACCGGAGGCCAGGCACGGTCGTTCCTGGCAGTTACGCATGCCGTGCCTGGACGTGTTTAAATGGGATGCTTCTGCAGGCACGGTCGTGCCTGACGCCGTGCCTGACCCTGTTTTGTCCTAATTCAACCCAAATTGCCTTGTTTCCTATAAATAACACCCCCATAACCCTAATAAAGGGGGATGGACTTTAGAGAGCTGATTAAGAACGAAAATTAGAGAGCTTTTCAGCCAGGTTTTTCAATTCCTTAACATTCTTTGTAAGTTCCTACTTTTTGCTTAATGACAATTAATTCTATTCTTCCCAATTCCGTTGATTCTTGAATTATGAATTGCGAGTAGTTTTAATTAGGGATTTGGGGTTGATGAAGGGGTTTATCATGATGAATGGCTAGTTTCTTGATGGTCTGATTACATGAATGCCGTTTAATTTGTGTTTGAATAATTTAACTGTTATCTTTTGTAATCTGGAACCGCGGCTAGAATTACAATTGCACATAGAATAAATTAAGAGAGATCTAGTTTATTCTAGGACACATTCACACACACTTAATCGTTCGCTAAGAGATTAGTAGCGATTAAGGGGCCGTAAGCTCATTCGCCTTGGCGATAATTTAGGATTCTGTCGCATGAGAGATCAGCCTGGTCCCCTAAATTATTGTACTCTACGCCGCGAGAGCGGTAAGAACCTAGTATTGATTAGCTAGGCTCAATTAAATTAAATTCATGTAATTAGGCTTGATCTGCCAGAAATGTGATTACCCCGGAATCAATCCCTGTTCCTTTCGTCGTTAATTAAGAAGAACCCAAATCTTTACTTTTTTTCGCTCATTCGCATTAGTTTAATTTCAATTCAACCAATCAATCTCGCATGACGCAAATGGTGAAATATGGGTTCATCAAAGGCAAGTAGACAAGATACTATTGTAGAAAGTCCCCACACACTCCTTAAATCTTTCAACTCTTAAATCTTTCAACTCTCAAGCCTACCTTGAGGTGAGCCTAAAAGAAGAATTGAACTATTTCTTGGGACTACAAATGGAACATAACTCCACAATGTTCCCACATCAACCAAGCCATTGAATGAAGCTAGATTCAAACATCTTGACAAGAGCTTGGAATGATGATCAAAGCAGGAATACCCATACACCCATCCAGGGGGAACTTGATTCCAAAAATAAGGGGGAATTCCTAGTCACCTGCTGAGGGGGAACTCTCAGGGGTACCCATCTGCCAAAGGTAAGTTATCCAGAATCAAACAAGAAATGAAGCATCAAGATCCAAGAAAGTCTATCTCAGACTTTCAATAAAGAAGAAATCAATAACCAAACAGTGAGCACAGCAGGTGACTGAATTCCAGCAGCACTAGGCTCAGCAGGTGCCTAATAAAGAAGCCAACTGCCACAACTTCTTGATACTTACAACAACTCAGGAGGATAACTACCAAACGAGCCCACAGAATGATTGAGCTACAAAGAAATGATTGCTGAAATACTACTTATTCTTCCAAGAGTATTATATGCTTCACTTCCAAGAGTATTCTATGCTTCATTTCTAGTTAACAGCTAGAATCATATGAGAACGGGATAATACCTCATCATTGTCATTACTTGTTGTTCTTATCAAGGAGCAGCTGTTGGAGGAGATATCAGGATGATGCATTCCATAGAGACAAATCAGAGTCTCCTCCTCACTCCCTGATGAACTGCCTTCATCACTTAAGCATTTTTTATGATCAGCTGATTGGATCATTGAGAGCTCATCCCAGACATAATTGGTTCTCCAGTCATCACACTTGCTTTGGTTGGACAAAAGATTCTTTGCTAACTGTCTGTCCATTGTTAGAAAGTTGTTTTGGGAAGTGTAGTGGTTTTGGATCTTTAGTTCAAATTAGTCAGAAACTGACTCTAGGAACACTCCGCTCTGATACCACTTGATGGTCCCGGATAGAGGTAAAAGTCTAGAGGGGGGGGGGGGTGAATAGACTTTTAAATCTTTTTCGACTTTTAAAACTTTTCCCTCTAAAAGAGTTTATCTATAATATTTTGAGAGATTTATAGATGCACAGCGGAAGTCTTTAACCTCTTAGATAAATGGTGTATAACAACTTTCTATGATGGATGAAGTTTGGGCTTTGTTAGGTGAGCAGTTGGCTAGAAAGCAGGGAACTGCTGAGGCACCTGCTAGTGAAATACTCAGTGTATGATGAAAGTGCACTTAGAATCTTTCTCAGAGTGGGAAGAGTTTTCTGATGATATGACAAGGTAGATTGATAATCAACCTTTAATGAGAGCAGTGGTCTCAGCAGTTGGGTGGTAACTAGTGAACTGCTGAGGCACCTGCTGAAATAAAAGTGAAGGTATGGAAGTATTGATTATATGGTGTTTCTCAGGATGATGTGGGCTTTCTGAAGATGTGCATTAGTTCGAGTAAATGGGGGTTTTACTGGAGCAGTGGTCTCAGCAGTTGGGTGATATTGAGGGAACTGTTGAGGCAACTGCTGGGTTACCACTTTGAACTACAGTGATCAGTTTGAACAGACTTCTTGGAGATAGAGTTGTGAAGGTCTGGTGAAGTGGAGATGTTCAAAGGAAATACTTTTGCGTGAGCAGTGGGCTTAGCAGTTGGGTAGTCACCAGGGGACTGTTCAGGCAACTGCTATGCCTTAAGTAGGATTTCCTGAAATCTAATGGAACAGACCTTATAGTTGTGATATTGTAAAGCTCTTTGTATATCAAAGAAAGTGAGTTATTAAGCAGTAGGATAAGCAGTAGGGTCAAATAAAGACTACTGCTTAGGATGCTGTTGGCAAACTACAATCTTTATGTGAGAAGTGTTCAGTGTGTGCTTTCTTGACTGAAAATAAATCAACACACAGTATATCCTGGTTCAAAGGTGGTGTAATCCTCCTACATCCAGTCCCACCCTCTTTCAGATGGATTTCACTAATGTATTAAGCCCAATACACTTAGTGCCAATCTAGCCTTGACAACTCTGGCCTAGATTGAAGGTGTTTCACGAGGAGTACAACACCGCTCCAAGCTACTCAATCATTTAGGTTTTTCTCAATTGATCCAGTGGGAATCAAAAGGTACCCCTGACCTATCTAACCACACTCAGGCCGGAAAAAACTGTCCTCCTGAAGTGTTTACAACAAAATCTGATTGGTTTACAAGAAAGTTCTAACCTCCAACTAGGAACTAAACTTCTAGGATTTAGCAATTAAGACTTGTGACTGAGAAGTTTAGTGAAGCAAGAGTCTAAGTAGAGAGTAAAGAATATCACTCTTCTTTTGCTAGATTTTTCGTGAAGATTTCTCTCTACTTAGGATGCTCAGGCTTTTTTAGAAACTTTCGTTTCCGCCTATATTTATAGGCTCTCCGATTAATTGATCTCATCCATTGGTTAGGATAGATCAATCTTGTGCGTTGAATTTGTTCGCAGAAGATAAATAACTTGTTGTTTATTTTCTTCTTCGGAGCTTATGGGTTCTTTTGTCTTGCCCGCCTAGCCACTGTTGATTCCTTTTTAGGCTTCAGACTGTGCGCCCATGCTGTAGACCTCTGTACTTGTTTAAGCATTGAAGGCAGGTCTAATATTGTCTTCAATTAATTTTGATCGTTGAAGTATCTCTTCTATGTGCATCCTTAATGCTCCGGACCCCAGTACAAATTTAGCATTCAATGCTAGTCAAGCTTGTCTTCAATCATATATATGATTTTCAAACTTCTTTCCTTTTAAAAATGTGACACACAATTAATCTTTGAGTCAAAGTAATGTATACCGGTGGGATCTAAATATCCTATTAAGGTAAATAAAAATTACTTTATTGCATTTTTATTTTTCCGGTAATATTTCTTTAGTCTCAAAAATTGTACATTTACATTTGTCACTTAAATTTGAATGCTATAAAATGAGAGACAATGTACACGTGCAAAGTATAGTGGCATCATCAAAATCTATCAAAATTGGGTACTAACACATACTATACAAGGCGTCTGGAATATCATTCACACATAGTACATCCATAACAAACATAATGTAAAATATTCATTTAAAGCAATGGAAACAATATTACAAGTGTTCAAGCCACACTTGGCATAACTAGGCATACAAGCCTCCAAATGATTGTTCAGAAAATAATATCCATGAGCATTATTATAATTGTTTTTGAAACAGAAACGGAGGAAGCACGAACCACGTCTTCTCTTCTAGATCTTCCCAAAGCCACGGGCCCTGGTAGCAAGCTCAGCTCCTACCTGAAACTGTGAGGTGGTCTCCCCCGTGAAGGGGAGGTCAGTACTTGAAAGTATTTGACAAGTACAATGACAACTATACTAAGTATAATCAATGTTTCAATTTCTAAGACCCTCAATCTAGGGTGATATTACATTATAGGCCATAACCCTCGGTTACCCCTTTATAGAGAAATACTTACTTTATATAAAGTCAAGTAGTCGGCCCGTGGACCCATATTCATTTAGAATTCACCATTTTAATTCCACGTGACCACAAGCCACGACAACCTCATAGGGTTCCATCGAGCCCCGATTGTATAGCAAGGGCTCGGCCCAACTACATTTCTATACAATCCTCTAACTCAATTTAACACGTCAAAGTTGTATGGTAAGGGCTCGACCCAACTACGTTTCCATACCCACCATAACTTCATGGCAAGGGCTCGGCCCAACTACGTTTCCATGAAGATCACAAATACATGGCAAGAGCTCGGCCCAACTACGTTTCCATGCTAATCACATTACATGGCAAGGGCTCGACCCAACTACATTTCCATGCAATCCTAGAGTCCGACTCTAATTTATTTTCATAGTCAAATTCTCAAGCAAATCCTATGCCTAGAATCAATTCACTTGGGTAGCCTTTAGGCTTACCCCTAACACACTTTAGTGTTCATACAATTCAACCTTAAAGTATCTCTTAAGACTACTTAAGGCATATCTATTCACAACCCCATCTCTTAGGATTAATTCCATCATTTATTTATATTAATCTCCCGACTAGTGTTTCAATACTAGTCGGATAATCTTAGAACAACCAAGTTTTTAATTCACAGTCAAATAATTCATCTCAATCAATTTTCCAATCCAAATATACTTTAATCTCAATATAAAAAATATCACTATTAAATACCAATTCACCAACTCTTCTAAGTTAAATACCACCACTATATATCAACATTCTACACTTTTAAACGTGTAGAACTTCATGTTCAATCCACCATATGATTTCTCGAAAATCATACCATATTAAACTACTTATTGAACACTAAATGAGTTCTTACCTCAATCCTAGCTCTTTCTTCTTGAAGGAGAGGATATCTTCTTCTCAATCAATGGGAAGATATTTGTAGGAGTAAGACAAATGAAGGGTGTGTGCTTGTCTCCAATCACACCCTCATGCAATAGTCCGCCCAACCCCATGCTTGGCTGCCCCCTCCATATTATTTGGGAGTTATTTAACTGGAAGAATACCCCAAGTGGGTGTAGGAAGTCCCTCCTAATTATTTTTGCTATTTCTGGCAGGTTGGGTCAAAATAACGCTTTGGTTGTCCAAATATTTTCCCCAACCTCGGTTGACATTTTATTGGGCTTCTATAATTATTACGATGACCCAACTAAATATTTAGTAGCCCATTATAAATATTATGGACTCGATAAATAATTTAATTAATCACGCATTACTTAAATAAATCATCTGTGCACAATTTTTATTCGCTAGGAAATTCAAATACACGTTGAATTTTCAAATTCAAATACATCCGGGTGCGGTGTCACAAGATCCACAGAGCGTAGAATACTATAATAGAAATGACAAAGAACCTGTGTATCAAGGTGAATAAATGATTACGATTTACCCAATACCCAAGCTACATCCCCAAATTACTCTAGACCTTGGAATTCAGTCAATTAAGTAAACAAGTTAATTGACTGTACAAAAGTAATGAATGTACCTGGTGACCTAGGAGGGGGGTCAAAGATACACCTAAGCATTTATGTTTCTTATTGGCGTGAAGAATTTGTTGGGGCATTCTTTCTTGGCTGCCGATATACCTGTAAGAATAGGAAAATTATGGGAAACCGGGAGGTCCTTGATAGGCACTAGTTGTTAATGCCTAAGTATACATTTTTATTATTGTTTGTAATGTTTATTTACTAGTTTTGTGCAATTTTGTAGTTTTTAGTTTGCATTTGATTGTAATCGTATATCTAGCATTTTATTGTTTGTTGTAAGTTGTAGCTAGTTGGGCTATATGTTTAGGATAGGTTTGGAAGCAAAAAGGATGAAGAAACCTGAGTTTTGTGCAAAACCTGGTCGGGTATGGCCTTTACCCGGCCGAGTATGAAGTGAAAGAGGAAGCTTCTGGGAATATATATCAAATACCCGGTCGGGTATTCCAAATACCCGGTCGGGTATGAAGTGATTTCAGACAGAAAGACGTGCAGAAGAACACAAAAATGTGGGAAAAAGATTTGATTTGACAAATACCCGGTCGGGTATGTCAAATACCCGGCCGGGTATCCGGCCATAGGTGTTGAAAAACCTATAAATAACCCCATCTTCCTTCACTTTTCATCATCCCTTCTTCCATACTCTTAAGCTCAGTTTAGAATAGCATTTCTTTATATTTTTCTAGCTATGTTTAGTCTCCAAATGAGGAGCTAAACTTCCATTTCTTGGTGTTGCTCTTGAAGCTTATTGATTATTAATGTTGTGAGTTATTTTTCTTAAACTTCTTCCCTTAAATATTTTATTATTAGTTCTTTCCTTAATACTATCTCTATATTAATGTTGGGGAGTGTTGCTAAGATGACAATTAACTAACATCTTGACATTAGTTATAGTAGTATTTTCTTCCTCTATATTAATGTTGGGGAGTGTTGCTAAGATGACAATTAGTTAACATCTTGATATTAATTATAGTAGGATTCATTTCCTTTAATAATATTCTTCCTTGAATATTAATTAATTCCTATTCATATTTCATATTAATATTTTGAGCATTACTTAAAGGATCAACTAGTTTTGTTTCATATATTAATTATTACTAGAAACGATCGACGAATCGATGGTTAATCGTTGATGGTTTCACAAGTAAGTAACTTTGGTTTATTAATGCACGGTCGTGGTTAATAAACTTGAGAGGGATTAATTTTGTTGGTTAACCCGAAACCGTTTTGTTGAGGTTATCAATCTCAATTGATTTTATCAAGGAGTTAAGAGATTAAATGCTACTATCAAGTCGGTATATAGCGGTGTTCTATACTTGACTAATAGTAAGGGTTATTAATGAATGATCGTTGTTAATAACTACCCTCGATGAATTGGATATACTCCTCGATTGAGTATTCGAGAGGGAATAAGTTATAGATATGAACAAGTGGAAAGTAGCAATGTCAAGTCCTTTTATCTTTGAATTAAAACTCATATAAGTCATTCATCTTAGTTTTTAAATCATTCAAACCGAAACCCCCCCTTTATTTACTAAGTTCATAAAAAGAAAAGTATTCCTTTCCTTGTGGATACGAACTCTACTTCACTATACTACGTATAAGTGCTAGTATTGAATTTATTTTGACGCACCATGACAAAGTGCTCGTCAGTCCTCAGATGGAACATCATCATAGGACAAGTTTGAGGTAACTGTAAACTGTAGTATCAACTTTGGCTTCAACTTCAGGTGGATCAGAATAAAGTCATCATCTCCCGAATATGTTGTGCATTTTGTGTGAGCAGAAGTAGCATCAATCAAGTGAGCATCAGTGACAATCAAAAGCAGATTAACTTCACCAACGGTTACTGCCTTGTTAGAGGTAGCCACCGGGGGTTCATCTAAGCCTACCGTAGTATCCAAATTGGTCAGTGTGCCATTAATGGCTGGGCCAGAATTTTCCTCATGGACAGTTTGAAGAGCAATATCAAGTCCAACACTAAACTGCTTCAAAAGATAAGTTTTAAGAAGAGGTGGTGGCAAACATATATAGATACAACTTTTATATTCTTTCCCAATCATCACTCAGGAGGTTCATGGTATTTTTTGTTTCGAGGCAGCAATCTAGTGTGCTGCAAAAAAGCAAATAAGAAGCTGCACAAAAAAGCAATCTAGTGTGCTACTGGCATTCAAAATTAACGATGACTCACAGTTTTGTAGAACACCAGCATCCACGAAAGAACAAAATACCCCTACGCTAAGAGAAAATTTAATTCATTACTAAGAATTAAGAATTAGTTTGAAAAAACTAATCTCAATATAACCAAACCGTAGGACATATCTCCTCTTGAGATAGTTTGGCTGTTGGACCTGAAGAAAATTAAAAAACAGTTGAATAGTACTTAGAAAGAGTTTCCTCAGTGGACCTGTTTTGGACAATGTTGGCAACTGAGCTAGTTGGGACAATTTTTAGGTTATTCAGAGCGGTAACATTAGATGAGGCATCAGAAAAGGGATCATCATTTCTCGAATCCAAGGTTTGACTCAAAGAATCAAACTTGTTAATCTTCGGGACCTCATATTCTTTCTGAGCCTCAGAAGTATCATTGGCAACAAAGTGAATATCAGCTGTAATTACTATAATCTTTGGGACAGATTAATCATAAGCAACAATACTGTTATCAGAGGCAACTTTCTCACAGACAACATTTTCACAGGCAACATTTTCACAATTAGTAATAGCTTAACAGGGACAGGGGCATTTTCACATTAATCAATATCACGGCCATCTTTTACAGAACTGTTCACAATAAGAACATTTTCACTATCAGTAACAGGGACAGAAGCAACAAAAATAACAAGAGCATTACAGCAGGGCCGAACCCTCTATTGAGGCAAAGAGGCAATTGCCTCAGGCCCCAAAAAATTGTTAAATAAAAAGAACCCATAAATAATTGTATTCTAGTATTATATATATACAATTTTTTCTATTTTATTAAAATAACAACAATATAAATAATATCAATCGAAATAATATCATGAAACTATATAAGATTAATTATTTGATGTAGGCATATAAATTAAATTGCTGCTTATAAATCTTAATATCCAAATTTTACATTATTCAAAGGTCTTTTTCAAAAATTCGACTCGGGCCAAAACAATGTTAGGATCGGCCCTGCATTACAGGCAACTTTAGTATTGCAGAAATTATCACAGTAAGTCTCAGTTGGAGTCCCCTTAAATCTTAATGAGTGAAGCAGAAATGGCTAAGTTATTGTTGAAAGTCGGGGCTCAGTTATTGTTGAAATCATCACAGTAAGTCTGCAGACATTTCCTTTACACACCGGGGTATGTATTTTTGGTAGCAGTAACCTCACCATCCAAAGAGGGCTGGAGCATCATCAGTTTTGGGTCCAATTTGAGAAAACCCTAAGGCTCGAAGGCCTTCCGAATAGCAGCCAGAGGGTGGGTGGCCATAAGGGCAGGTCCCAACCAGAGAGTAACAACAGAAATTAGAGGACAGAACCTGGACTTCATCTTAGGAAAAGGAACCCCCCAAAAAACCTTTAAATCTTAGCGTCGCCAATGTCCGAGAAGGAGTCTGGATGTGAGTATAGGCGGTGGCCGAGTACAGATTACCTTACCGCTGCTGCATACGAGGGCTTCCTTGCAGTGCCAACAGTATCATGGTCCTCCGCCTCCGGCATTAGGGTGTCGCGCAGGCATCGGGTGAGAAGCAAGAGCAATGAAATTAAGAGAGAAGGTAGAGAAGCGGGTGATAGACATATTATCTCACTCGAAGAAGCCCATCCACACACTGGAACAGAACAAACAGGAGCAAGCATTTTCTCAGCCACACAAAAAATTGGAACCAAGGGAAGAAGATGGTAACAGAGCGTTAGTTTCCTCTGCGCCAATTTGATGTTTCCATTGAGCACTGTATAAATGGAAATAGGACCACTAACGCTCTTAGAGCCTTTAATATATAGTAGGATAGTATAGGATAGGATTCTCTTGTCCTGCTAGGTTATTGGGGCTTGGTTATTAAGAGTTACTAGTAAAATGTTGCATTTCAATTTTAGGTAGAAGACGTGTTGGCAAGAATTATCAGACGATTGTTGGCCGGTCGACCGATTCCTATGACACTGGTGCTTGGTTATTTAATAATAGTATTTCCTACAGTTATTGTCCTTATTCTATGTTTGCTTGTATCTCCCTATTCTCCGTATAGTGTGCTTGTTCTTCTTGTTGTATTTTGTGCATCCTGGCTTTGCTTAATTTGAAGATATATACGAAGTATATATACTTCAATTCACACATATGAAACAATACTGACGGTTTGATGAGATTTGAGTTCTAATTAATACTCTGTATATATTTGTGGAAATTACCGATACAGTCTACCTTTATCATCTGCATTTCATTTATGTCACCCTATAATTATTTTTTCATCTCTAGACTTTCACCTTTTCATCTTTAATCTTTTGATCTTTTTTTATTTTAAAATTAGACTTAAGTCATTTAAACGGTGAACCCTAAACCCTTCAAGACCTACACCTGCAAGGTTGCAACGCTCTCAACTCTTCTCTGCTAAGCAAAGTTCATCTCCTCAATGTTCCTCCGACACCGGCGTCTAACCTCCGCTCGTCCCACCGTGTCCTTTCCTGTTCAAAACTCTATGTCAAGTTCCCGACAACTATGGCAGGTTTTCTCTCCCGTTAGACCTCCGTGGCTCTGCCTATTTCTTTGACAAGAGGATTGGAGACTTTTACATGTTTAAAAGAAGATCAATAAGAGGTGATTCCTCATAGGCAAAGTAAGTTATAAAAAATGTTCGTTAATTTGCTAAAAATAGACGAAACAATTGTTCTAATTTGGACTGATTGGTCCTCGTATACCTGAATCATCTTCCTTCTCCTTTTTGTGATCTAATTTATATGATTATTATGCTCAACTAAATCTTATTTAGATACATTTATTGTGATTGTTCTTTAGGTTCTCCTACTCATAGCCATCACGACAAAACATAATTTGAATCGTTGATTAAGCTGCTCCTACTCTTGGAGATCCATTTATGGTCTGACATGGCTTTTACGTTTATAAAAATTGCTAGAAATAGGACAGTGTATACATTTTTCTTCATGTTTGAAGTCTTTGGTGTTTGATTGTTAAAAAAGACCAATCTCAGTTTGGAGGTTCAAAGATAAAACGTACAGGGTAACGAACCTTTCATCTCAATTTCATATGAAGAAATTCACAATCTATTTATGTAATTTGAATTGTCTAGCGTATGTAATTTTTCTCTAGGACAACATTGTATATAAGTATTTAAGTTTGCTTTGAATCGGTTTTGGTTCCATTTTTTCTTTTTTCTTTGTTTTAAAAGGAAATGTTTAAACTGTTATAGTCAGTTACTTGATGCTATTAAAACTTCTAACTTCTGATATAGAGTTCATTGACAGCCTAGAAAGGTATATTGTTCTCATGTTATGCTTCTGCAAGTAATGCTAATAGTTGAGCTACACGTTTGTCATTTACAAACTATATATAGATAACATATTGGAGTGTCTAGCATTAAAAGAAAGGTAGGGTAGTTGAAGAAATGATTATAATTGCAAATTTATAGTATCACAAAACTAATTTTGTATCGTTTAGAGAATGCATCATGCCTTCTTTTCTTCCTTGGACTTGAGAGTCACATATCCAACAAAAATGCTCAGGAAGCTGAGAAGTGCCACACCAACAAACACGGGAATGAGAATGACATATTCCCGTGGCCTGTGGGAGAAAGTAGTTGTGCACAAAGTGATCATGATTGACAAAGGGCAGGATGGTAACCCAGAAGGTATGGTAAGTAAAAATTAACAAACTAGTTATTGTTAAAAGCAGCCCGACATCTTTATCTCCAACTTTTATAGTAATCTACTCCGCCTGTATGAGAATCTTCACTTTGATTGTGTCGTGCTATCGTTGCTATATACATTGAGCCTTCACATCTATTCTGAGTTATTGGTGCAAGAAGCCGGAGAAGGGGAGAACTGGGGCAGTTTTGGTTCCTTCAAATGATACCTTGTTCATTTTTTAGATTGAGTTGCAATCCATGTCCTTATTCAGAAAAAAATACATGTTTGGTTTCTGGATTGGTTTTTGCTTCCTACTTTTCTATATTTTCAGCATTGGTTCATTTTCTTATAAATTTTTATTTATGGTAGTATGGTACATTGCACCAATTGAACAATATAATGATAATTCAGTTTCTTAGGATGTGCATTGCTTCTTCAATTTGCATTAGTTATTAAATCTATGCTAGATGATATTCTGGATTAGTTTCACTAGTAGAAAACAGGCTTACAGTGACACTTCCATAGTGACACTTTCTGATAAAATACAACTAATGACACAGAAGTGTCACTAATTTCTAACACAAAAATATCATTATGGAATAGTGACACTTTTGGACAATTTTTTATTCAATAAGGAACTACTATTCACTTTGTGGACCTGATGCGCGCTGAGTTTTTTTAACCTCTAAACTTAGGGATTTTTCATATCCCACTTTCCTCTGCAAAAATATCTACCGATCGATTTTCTCCCATAGAGAGCTAAGCCGCAGAACCAGATTTACTCCGTCTTCTCCGTCTTCTTCCAGAGATGATAGACTTTCCTAAGTTGCCTTACTCCGTCGCCGTACTCCATATTATACGCGTTGACGGTTGACCTGCTTGTTCCCCACTTTCGTTGAATCGTTGTGCCTGTTCCGTTGTTCGTCGTTCTAGTCCAGAGACGAGACTCCAGACTTCGTCCGCTACTCCGCGTCGCTACTTCAGTACCTGACCTTGCCGGCTGCCTCCCTGCGTCATGAAGTCCGAACTCAGAATGGCTGCCCCTGCCAAAGTCCGAACTCACAAAGTCCCTTCCCCTGCCGGCTGCCAGTTGCCTAGTTTGGGTAAGTTTGGTCATTATTTGCTTTAATTAATTTTTTAATTTAAAATTGAATTGATTAATTGATTTAGCAGGTGGTTCAGATGATTAGGAGCACTATAAGCATGACTGGTTGCATCCATTTTTTATGCACTAGGTAATTGACATGCTGTCTACTGCACAAAATTCAAAGGTGTTTGAATCTCCGTTGACTAGTAAAACTCCAAATTCACTACACTCACTAAAATGGGCTGATGCATATCCAAAACTGTTTAGCAACCATGGTGCTTCACGTTTAAAGCGGGGGTAAGGGTATGCATGTATTAGGTGATTATGCAACTTCATCTTTTTACTTATCAATAATCAATCACTATTTACTTTATTTCCTTTTGCAGGGCTCATGAATTTGCTTGTAGAAGCTTATTTTATTGTGGAAATCATTTTATCTCAGCTATTGAGGTGAGCAATTTATAGCTGGACAAGTTGAAAATTGTATTAGCCTTCAAGGTTATTTCATCCAAGTTTATACTCTATTTGATGCTGATTTCACAAAATCCTTCTAACACGTGGTAGTAACCAGAGGTTTGTCAAATTCCGATGAATCATAGTAGTATGTGGGGCTATCTACAAGGGCATTGACTTTTAGGTGTATATAAGGGCTCCATTATCTGTCCAAATTGCTAGACTTTCTCCTATTAAAGCTGGTTCCACACTGAGAGACACAACTGATGAACCTTTGAATGCAGGCACCAAACCTTCTTGACGCCAGAGGGAATACAGAAAAGAAGTTTGAAGATTCAGAAGAAAGAGACCAAAAGTGTAATGATTGTAAATCTTGTTCTTGTAGCTTTCTGCTCCATATTTAAGTATTTTTTCTCCTCTTTTACCCTATTAACTCAAAGTTTTGTGTAGATGATCAGGTGGTGAGGGGTATGGATAATGCACATGCTAAAACAGTGAACCCCTTAGGATCATCACCATCCTTTAAGAAAATTATTGCATTTCAAAGTCTCCTCACGAAACCCCTTAGCAGTTTATCACTACAAATTTAATGTCACTGACCCAACTAGTTGGCGTTAAGGTGCTGATAATGATCAATCATCTAATTGACATGTTGTATTGAACAGCTAAAATCATGCTTGCTAAAATCATGCTTGCTGGCTCTTACTAGTGTGTATAATCATTCTCAAGGTCTGCATTATATATACCATCTTTAAGCATGTTTCTTTGATGTTTTCCTGAGATGAAATATTTCTCTGTTTGTTTGATAGAGGTCGCTTTGCTTCTGGAATGCAGTTCTTAGTTCTTATTATTGATAGCTGAGTTCAGTAAAATTGAAATTAATTAACGTTGAAAAACTTTTGGGAAGTCTTGGGGGCTTATTTTCCAAAACTTGGAAACCTAAGAAGAATTGCCCAATAACCGGCCCTATTATCACACAAGGTTAGTTCTTTCTAATCTCCTTCATCAAAGAAAAATGGGATCGATTAAAAAAATGATTACTTCTTTTGGGATGTTGAAGTAGGTTGCTGTTTTTGTTTGACTGTTTTTAGGATGTGGCAGATGGTACTTAGAGAAAGGGTAACCACTTGGAGCAGAGGGAAAAACTGGGGTTGAATTCTGCTCCGAAAGGTCACTCAAGCACACAAACAACCCTTCCTGAACCAACTAATGCATTGTATAAAGTCGAAGTAAACCTTTTTTACTTTGGGATTTTTCTATTTTTGTGTATTATTATTGTTAATGTTTTTATTATTACTATTCTTTTATTGATCTGAGAAGTTCAGCTTTTGTTTACGACTCCATTCTTAATGGCTGACCGGGTGAGTTTCGAGATACACCTCTCCGTCATTTTCTTGTTTTAGTGTTCTTACAGAACATGCAATAATTTGAACTTCTCAAAATTTCTCTCTAGTCTTCAGGTATGTCCTGAATTCACAACATATGAAGAGGTTTTTCACATACATACAACTACCAAATTTTGGCCTTGCTGCTGATTCTGCTGCAACTTTCAAGGTTGAATACTTTTGACTAAAGTCATGTAATTTATTAACATTGGGAAAATATCATATGGACTTTGATGCTCTGCCATTGCCCACCTCACTCTCTATATGTGTGTGTCTATGTGTGCTCATAAGTGAGTGTGAACTGGTGTTGGTCTCTGTCATTTGGACTGACGACAATCTGAAAAATGACGTTGATAAAATTACTAAGCAGCAGTAAAAAAGATATTGGGGCAGTTTCACTTTATTCGATATTGGTCTCTGTCGGTTATGAAATTTCTTGGTTAAACAGTTTCACTTTATTCGATTAATTAGGATGTCAATTTTTAATTATATTCTAATTTGAAGTTTACAACTTTGAAAAGATTTTAATGTAGTTTATGAATATATAAATTTTAATTATTAAAATCTGAATTAATTATTGATAGAGAGCATTGACTTTTATTATTGGTTGACCAAAAAATGTTGACTTTACAAAACAATTTGAGACGGAAGGAATATTATCATACTATCATACTAATAAACCCTTAGCCTGTCCAAATTGCATGTAAGGGGGAATATATAGTCATTTAAGATAGGAAAATCAATGAAACAATAGCAAGGAATTGACCTGTGTAATCATCTAATTATACGGAGTATGTCACTACGTGCAATGCTGCCAACACATGAATTTGGATCCTCTCCGGTGACTGGAGAGTTCCAGTGGGAGAGAGATAGAGAGGAGGAGATTTTAGGTGAAGTATGTAGATGAGTAAGATAGAGAAAAAGGTAGAGAGAGATAGGAAGAAAAAAAAGAAATGGATGGGAAATGGAGAAGAAAAAATGGAGAGGAGTTGCACCCCCAACAAATTGCCCCTTTAAATGTGCAACAGAGATGTAGGATCAATATGAGGTCAGCACACTCAACACCCAATTTAGTATACAAAATTTTGTTTTAGTAATATATTCGAATGTTAAAATGGACGATTTCAAAGCATTTATTTCGAGCATTTATCTTTGGGAAAATCGTACTTTTAGTCCTTGAAATAGTCACTATATTGAAATGTCAGATCCGTATTTCCGAGATTGTAAATGTCATCCATCAATTGTCCAAATTGATGTAAATGTGATCGCTTGGGGGGTGAAATGTATTCCTCGCTCACACTGTACATTTCACCTGATGGATAGTGTAACCGGGGTAGCTTATCCGAGGGGTTATTTCGGGAATAACTAGATAGAAGTCAGAGCAATAAGTAGAGAGAGAATATGTATTCAGTATGTGAATTTGTGATGCTTTACAATGGCGAAATGGCTGCTATTTATAGCAGCAATAAATGCGATGAGGGCTGACGCTTTTCGTTTCATTTCGGGGGATGCCTCGTTAAAAACCTCATTAGGAAAAATCATGTGGGAAAAAATTCTAATGAGAGAAAAAGAATGCACTGAATTCCCCCAATGATGAATAAAAAAGGTGAGGCAAGCGGAGTCCAAGTACCTGCAGCGGACTTGACAGTGCACGTCAACATCAAGCCATTAGTTAAATGTAATAATTTTAAACAATAGATTGAATAATATATTTGTTGCGATATTTATATGTTGGTGTTGTTGCTTTTTGTTTTGTTGAATTATGTTGTTTTTTGTTACGTCATGTTGTTCTTTGTTGCATTGCGTTGATTTTTGTTGCATTGTGTACTTATTATTGCTTTTTGTTTTCTATTGTATATATGCATATATATACAAATGCCTAACATGATGAATTTAGATTTATGAATGTAAACAACAATTAGAAACATAAAGAAACAATTAAAAACAAAAATTTCATAACTATGAACAAAAAAGAACACGTAGAAACAATAGGCAACAAAAACAAATATAATAATAATAATAATAATAATAATAATATCTTCTTGTGATTTTTTGTAAATTTATAAATAACAATTAATTTTTGTAGCTAAAATAATAACAAATCGCAAAATTCATATGTAATACGCAGTATTATTTACTTTTAAAAAAAATCGTTCATTTTTACAAATTATCTATAGATAAATGTAGTAAATTGGAATAATAGATTGAATTGAATATTTATTGTGATACTCTTATGTATTATTTTATGTTGCTTTTTGTTGTAGTACATGTATGACATTTTGTTGCATTGTGTTGCCTTTTTGTTGCATATTGTTACTCTTTGTTGCACTATGTTTCTTATGATTGAATATTGTTGGTTCTGTTTTTTGTTGTTTAACTAGATTTCTATTTACTTTTCTACATCATTAAAATAGAAATATCTATGTAGGTTGAGTCAAAATCATTTAGATACAAACACCTAAAATGTTAAATTTCGATTAATGAATATGAGAAGCAACATGAAACATAACAAAACAATAAAAAGCACAAATTTCAGAATTATCAACAAATAGAAACACAAAGAAATCATAAGAAACAAAAACTAACAAAAACTAAAATCATAATAGTAATAATTAAAATTTTAAGCACTTAAAGAAAAAGTACATTAGAAAATTCGTATTTTTTAATTTTTTGGACATGCAATTATTTTTCAACTTCATCATTTTAATTTATGATATTTTAATTCTATGAGTTTATTTTAATTTTACCCACTTTAAAGTTACATTAATTTTTTGATTTTTCTATAATTTTATTTTATGTATTTTACTAGAAATATTATGTAATGTATTTTTTATTATATAAATTTGAATTTTAACTTTTTTATTTTCTCGGTTTTTACACTTTTATATATTATTTGAATTTTTATTATTTTATCTAGCTTTTATTTTAAAACTTTGACTCGCTCTAATGTTCTTAAAATATTTTCACGTTTTTTAATATTTTAATTTTTTTATATTTATTCTTAGAAAGTTTAAAATTCCAATTTTTAAAGTTTAATTTACGTTTTATCATTTTTTGAGAAAGTTTGTATTTTTTTACTTTTTTATGATTATATATATATATATTGCTTTATTCATTATTTTTCAACATTTTATTTTGTAAATTATGGAGTACATAATGCTTTTAAAAAATAACATTACAAAACTTGTTATTTTACATTTATTTTTCGATTATTTTAATTTTTTTCCATTTCTGTACTTTGTACAATTTTTTCTATAAAAATAACAAAATTTAGTAAACCTGGCAACATGCGAGCTATTTTCCAAAAGAAAAAAAATGTAAACCTGGGAACTTAGTTTATGCGTCGTACGGAGTATTATGTTACTCCCTCCTTCCCAAAATGATGGTCCTGTATTTCCTTTTTGGGATGTCCCAAAATGATGGTGATGTTTCCCTTTTTGGAAAGAAAGATGTGGTCCACATCATTTTACTTTATTATACTCAAATCTCAACCACAACTTTTATCTTTTCAACCACTTTATTAAAACTTATGCCAAAAGAAATGATACTATCAAATTGGGACGGAGGGAGTAAATTAAAGTGAGATCTTCCCGTGCGCTTCTTTGAATTCCGGTGAATGGGTATACGGACACCTGGTTCATTTGTGAAAAGAAAAAGTTAACTCATCTATTTTTGAAAGAAAAATTAAAGCCCTATATATTTCTATGCCGTATCTAGAGTTCTTCGTACCATAAAATTTGATCTTATTGACTTCTCTTGACGATGATAATAAACTTTTATCAATGGTTTTAGTTTAGAAAATATATCTTTTAAACTTTTATCAAAGTATTTTTAACAAAAAGCATTTCAAAATTATTTTATGATTTTAAATAAATTTTTATTAAAATAGACTTCATCCATTTTTTAATTCTTGCAACATTGTGACTTTTGCGCTATTCACAAATATTACTTTTATCATGATTTTCTACTAATACACATAGTCAAATTATTTTGTATTAAATGTTATTGAATTCCTATCAATGTGAATTTCCAAAATATCAACTTTTTATAATGTTGAGTAATACATAATTAAATATAATTACAATGAAAGTTGTGCGTTGACAAACGTGAAAGTCAAAGTGTTGCAATAATTAAAGAACGGGAATAGTATGAGTCAAACGGAGTACTACCTTCGTTCTTAAATAAATGCAACACTTTGACTTTTACACTATTCACATGTTCTACTTTGACTATGTTTTATTTATTAATGTAATAATATTATTTTATGAAAAAAATATTGTTAAACTTGTCTCATTGTAAATTTTCATAATCTAATTTTTTTTAATTTTTTTACTAATACAAAATCATTTATATTAATGGTCAAAGTTGTGTTTCGGAAAGTGTGAAATGTTGACCGTTGCATTTATTTAAGAACTGAGGAAATATTATTCAAGAAATTTTCCACATAACTCATAAGAGAATCACTTCAAGAGAAACATATAGTAGAGAGCAGTGCAAGTTACAACAATACTCAAATATTTCCGAGCAATGTAACGATAGAACAATTATATTTGTCTTCTGTTGCCCAAGAGTTGTTGGACGAATTGCTTCTGGTCTGAAACAAGATGTTGTTCTCCACCTACCTGCGTTGGGAATTTCGCTACAGAGAGAGATCACATTTGCAAGTGTATTTTGTGGTGAAATAAAGCATCGAAAGGCCGGTCAATACTTAACACGTACACTTCAGAGTAATAAATACTATGGTATATGAAAGTATGAAACTCAAACATTAACATCCACACACGGTCAATAAAATATGCCTGTGTTCATTATTAATAATAACAAAACGTCTATACAATTAAATGCTCCACTATATACTAATACATATACTACTGTAAAAACGAAAAACACTAATGAACCTATAGCTGAAATTAGAAAAATATATTCTTCGAACCAACATCCCATAAAAGAAAACAATGTGCTCAACATTGCACCCAACATAAGCTCCACTATCAAAAGAACTCCTTCTCCGGTTGTTTCCAGCCTTCGTGGTAAGGGGGGAGTCAGTGTGCCAATTAGTCCTTTAACTATGAAGCCAGAAAGATACGTCATCATAACAAAGCCTGTGGCCATCTTTCCCAAACGGCTTTTGAGATGGTGCACTTTTACGGATAAACCACTACTCTTTCTCAAAATAATAAATATAGAAAGCTGCATGCACCAAAAACAATAAAAATAATATCACTTCGAATGACTAGTACGTGTTTTTGTCCCAAAAAATCGTTTTTGCATAAACAATACCTGACATATCATAAGGACAAACGTCGATGCCATGGCGGGCCACACTACTCCACATGCACGAGCAACAAAAGGAACCACGAAAAGTATAGCTAAAATACCTAAACCACTACTTATTACCCCACCTATATTGGTGGGCATAATGGACAAGTCTACTGACTGTAAGATTAAAGGACCATAAGAAAGAAATGGCCCTAAATGAAGTAGTGCCTGAGACGAAATCAAGAAGCCCAACCGCAGTTTAAAGGCATACGAATATCTACCTCGCAGCATGCGAAATGGCCTAGTGTAACCCCTTTCTCTTCTTAGCCTAATAAAAAAAAGTGGAATACACACTAAACCTAAGAAACCTAATAGAATAACAAAACCCCAAATAGGAACAGTCCAATGATCTACCAAGGAACTAAAATACGTAAGAGTGGAGGTACAAACTAAACCTATGGCGCCTCCCAATGAATGACCTACATCAAAGCATAGGCTAACTCTCTCTCTCTGAGCCGAGGAGGCCATCTGGGTAGGTAGAATAGGGATTACCTGCAAATTTAATTTGCAAATAGTTAGTGTATATACTTCTGAAAAGCTGTGAATGAAATTCAAGCATTTTTTTTTTTTTTTTTATAATCCAAGTGTCGGTGCTTACGCTCCCATAATCAAGCATTAAAAGGACGTACGTGTGTTATAACATTTACCTGACGGATAAACCCCATGCCTATCGCGATGAGATGAATGAGAATAAGGAATGCAATGTGGTGAGTCTGATAGACTATGATCCAGACTCCAGCAGCAAATGCAATCAGAACACCAAGTGACACAGTGACTCTACGACCCCGATGATCATGCATTTTCAGTGCAATCAGTAGTCCTATTACGGTGGCTGTCGGTACAGTCATCGATAATACATATTGAAAAATGTTCAGAAAGGGACAGAAGTTCGTCTTTATTGCCTTCATAGACGCATCATATACTTTATCTGAAAGAAACAGGACAAAGTATGGCAGCTGGAAAAGTCCATCTACCCATAATTGTATACTTTTAGAAATTTTGAGGGAGTAATAAACAATTGATCCAAAAAATGAGGGAGTAATAAACAAACATACATGCATGCTGTGAGATAATGTATTACATGTGTATGTTCAAATGAAAAAATAATGTATTAATGTGTTGCACGGGCACTGGTCAACTACGATCCAACCTTTTGTCTCAAGTTTCGCTGCCGAGTCTGAATCGTCTCTATCACCAAGTGACGTGGCTAATAGGCCGCCCAATATAAAGGTTGGTATATTGGTGCTTTATTTAAGGGGTATCATTTATGTGGGAAAGAGATACATTTTCAGTTTTCTAACCTATATAGGGCAATTCCAAATATCATGAAGAAATAAACGTGGGATGTAATAGCGTGGTATTATTATTATTGATGGTTAAGGACTTGTGTGTAATTATTTATTATTTGTTTAATATAAATACACAGCTAGGACTACCACAACGGTAAGCCATTATTCTCCAAACTTAATATTTCACATGGTATCAGACGCACGGGTTCCCTAACCCTAATGTCGACCTTGCCTCCTTCCACATCGACGCCTGTGTCTTCGGTGCAGCCACCGCCGTCGTCCTCTCGGCCGGACACCACTCATCCTGTTGTGACCTCAAGCTCGGCGCCCTCTCAATTTATGGAGCAGCCGGCTGGTTCAGGCGTGACGATGTCGCCTCACGTCTCCTCTTCCAGGCTTCCTTTACCGCCATTTAGTTCATACAATATGTTCAACATGCCGGAGCCGTTTACGTGGACTCCTACCATTCCCATGCAACCGCCTTCTTCATCTCAGCATCCCCCACAGTCGACGGCTAGAGCTTCTCCTTCCGGCATGCCAGCGTTCGGTGGCCCTACGTGGATTCGACAGCCCAGACTGTCACACTTTGATCAGCCGCCTTTGTTCCGCACGAGTCAAGCTTCTGCAGCCACCTCCAGCCCTGACGAGCACTTTGTCACAGTGCGTCAAAATAAATTTAATACTAACACTTATACGTAGTATAGCGTAGTAAAGTTCGTATCCACAGGGAAAGGAATAATTCTCTTTTTATGATACTTAGTAAATAAAAAGGGGGGATTTGGATTGAGTGATTTAATTTAATTAAGAACTAAGATGAACAACCTATATGTGTTTAATTCAAAGATAAAAAGGACTTGGCATTGCTACTTTCCACTTGTTGATATATTTTAGTCGATCATTGTCATATCTATAACTTATTCCCTCTCGAATACTCAATCGGGGAGTATATCCACTTCATCGAGGGTAGTTATTAACAACGACCGTTCATTAATAACCCTTACTATTAATCAAATATAGAACAACGCCTTATACCGATTTAATAGTAGCATTTAATCTTTCTAACTCCTTGATGAAATCAATTGAGATTGATAACCTCAACACAAGCGGTTTCGGTTTAACCAACAAAATTAATCCCTCTTAAGTTTATTAACCACGACCGTGCATTAATAAACCGAAGCTACTTACTTGTGAAACCATCAACGATTAACCATCGGTTCGTTGATCGTTTCTAGTAATAATTAATATATGAAACATAACTAGTTGATCCTTTAAGTAATGTTCAAAATATTAATATGAAATAAGAGTAGGAATTAATTAATATTCAAGGAAGAATATTATTAAAGAAGATGAATCTTACTATAATTAATATCAAGATGTTAACTAATTGTCATCTTAGCAACGCTCCCCAACATTAATATAGAGGAAGAAAATATCATTCTAACTAATGTCGAGATGTTAACTAATTGTCATCTTAGCAACACTCCCCAACATTAATATAGAGATGGTATTAAGGAAAGAACTATTAATTAATATTCAAGGAAAGAAGTTAAGAAAATAACTCACAACTTTAATAATCAACAAGCTTCAAGAGCAACACCAAGAATGGAAGTTTAGCTCCTCATTTGGAGACTAAACATAGCTAGAAAAATATAAAGAAAGACTATTCTAAACTGAGCTAAAGAGTATGGAAGAAAGGATGATTTTTTGTGAAGAAAAAGTGTGCTATTTATAGGTGTTTTTCAACACCTTTGGCCGGGTACCCGACCGGGTCAAGTATTTACCCGACCGGGTCCGGTCAAAATCAGATAATCCGCCACGTTCTGGTGATCTTCGCACGTCGTTTTGTCCCGGGTCACATCTGACCCGACCGGGTCAAGTAGGGACCCGACCGGGTCCAGTGACTTTCTTGGCAATTTCGTCTGTTAAATCATACCCGACCGGGTGGGGGTTTCTACCCGGTCGGGTTTCACTCCTGGGCAGTCAAATTTCTTGTTTTCTTCTCTTCAAAGTCTTCCTTTCCAACACCACAAATCCTAACTATACTTTACAACTTATAAATGAGAATTAAAATACGATTACAACTAAAATCACACAAATGTTTACAAACTAAATAAAACGGTAAACAATACACACAAATCAAACATAAAAATATACATTTATGCACTACTAATTAGTGCATATCAAATACCCCCACACTTAAACCTTTACTCGTCTCGAGTAAATCAAAATCCGATCCAAGAAGTCCTTAAAATGACAAGAATATCAACACACACATCCACGAGTGTTTTTAGAAACACATAAAGTAAATCCCCAAAAATATAATAGTAAAGAGGGTCTTCAACTCCATATTTCTTTATCAACCTCAACCTTTTTTTTTTCATTACCCTTAGGATCCTGCAGAAATAAAAGAAAATACTTTCTCTCGTTCTCTCATTTTGCCTAGGTGCCCTTTCGGGTTTTCATCCTAGCTTCCCACATTTTTCTGTTTTAATCCTCACAACTCACTCTCATTTTTGCTTTATTTTTGCTTAAGTTGCCCTTTCAGGTTTTCAACTTAACAAGCTTTTTAATATATATATATTTTTTACAAGAATAAAGAGTATGAATGTGAGTATTCCATAAAACTCTCCCCCAAGCTAATCAAAGTACTGTCTCTAGTGCTTGTGTCTGAGATGATTTTTTTTTTTGGTTACTTTTTGGGAGGTTTTGTTGGTGATTCGTGGGTGTGGAGATGAAAAGGGTGAAGAGGTGATGAATGAAATGGGTGTAATTGATGGATGGATGTAGGAGATATGAAGCTTTTGACTTTTGGAAATGGAGGAAATTTGGGGTGTGGTTCGAAAGGGAAGACAAAAGGGGGGTGATTCATTTTTTTTTGAGAAATGGACTGGTTTCCAAAAAAAATCGAGATACCCGGTCGGGTGGGGTAGTGTACCCGGTCGGGCATACTTTGTTCACCCGAGGCAGAATGTTTTTTTTGTTGGGTTGCCCGACCGGGTATAGGGGTCTACCCGGTCGGGTGTAAACTGTTCACCCGAGGCAGAAAGCTTTTGCTGGGTTGCCCGGCCGGGTATGGGAGTCTACCCGGTCGGGCGAAAAATTTATTCTTGTTTTGCTCATTCCTCGCCCGGGTGATTGCCCGGGTGTTTTGTTTTTAGAAGTAACCCGACCGGGTTAGGGTTTATACCCGGCCGGGTCCAATCCCAGTCCATTTTTTTTTTTGAAATGTGTAAAAATAAACTAATACAAGTAAACGTACCTTGCTTGGGTTGCCTCCCAAGAAGCGCCTTATTTAACGTCGCGGCACGACGCCATCATTGTGTTCAATCATTTAAACTTGGATCGTGATAGTTTAGCTTCGCCACATTTTCACTCATAGGGCTTCCATAGGAATGCTTGTTTCTCTGACCCATCACTTTGAAAATCCCTCCAGGATCAAATATCCAGTTTTTCATTGATTCATGTGGTGAGAGTGAGGGAAAGAAATTATCATTTAGGATGGTCAATGAAAAGTGTTTTGATCTTGGTGGCATGAGAGGGGGTATCAAATGTTTACTTAACTCCACTGTCATTTCCTGCATATTGGTGAATGAAAAGAAATCCAAATGATATTTTCTCGGTTTATTTTCAACCGCGAAAAGTACATTTGAATTATCCTCAAATTTGCTGAGGATTTCATCTTTGTTCTTCTCTACCCTTTCTGTTTCCCTTAGAGCCTCAGGAAATGGTGGCATGTTCTCAGGAATGGCCGGTGATGGAGTTGAGTTTTGAAGTTTCTCCTCCTCTGGTTGAGCTTCCTCCGTAAGCTCCTCTTCTTCTTCCTCCTCGCCAATGTGGTTCACAATGTTTGGCACTTGTTTCAATTGATTCTCCAAGTTCAGTTCTTTGAGCACTGTTTCTTGCGGGTATTGCGACATATCTTGTTGCATTTGTGTCACATTGATAGTGAGAGCTCGGATCATGTCTTCAGTGGACATGCTGGAATAATAACTTGAGTATGGATTATATGTGTTGGAGAATGAATCATACCTCTCTTGGAAAACAACATCATCACTCTGTTCAAAGTATTCTTCTTCCACCTTGGGGCAAAAATCCGTAAGATGCCTTTGTGACATGCAACTGTTGCAGGCCTTGGTATCTTGAACGTTTGAGCATAAGAGAAACTCCTTTACTAAAAATGTTAAGCTAGAAATTTGACTCTCTAGCGATGATGTGTTGGTATCCATTTACTCATATAAGCTCAGAAAATAGAAGAGCAAGAGATTTTTTTTTAATAACTTTTTTTTTATATTTTTTTTTTTGTTTTGATTTGTATGAGATAAAATAAAAAGAAAAATAATTGCCTCTCCCCGGCAACGGCGCCAAATTTGACGTGCACTCGTCGTTAGGTGCACTCAAAATAAATTCAATACTAAACACTTATACGTAGTATAGTGTAGTAGAGTTCGTATCCACAGGGAAAGGAATAATTCTCTTTTTATGATACTTAGTAAATAAAAGGGGGGATTTAGATTGAGTGATTTAATTTAATTAAGAACTAAGATGAACCACCTATATGAGTTTAATTAATAGATAAAAAGGACTTGACATTGCTACTTTCCACTTGTTGATATATTTTAGTAGATCATTGTTATATCTATAACTTATTCCCTCTCGAATACTCAATCGGGGAGTATATCCACTTCATCGAGGTTAGTGATTAACAACGACCGTTCATTAATAACCCTTACTATTAATCAAATATAGAACAACGCCTTATACCGATTTAATAGTAGCATTTAATCTTTCTAACTCTTTGATGAAATCAATTGAGATTGATAACCTCAACACAAGCGGTTTCGGTTTAACCAACAGAATTAATCCCTCTTAAGTTTATTAACCACGACCGTGCATTAATAAACCGAAGCTACTTACTTGTGAAACCATCAACGATTAACCATCGGTTCGTTGATCGTTTCTAGTAATAATTAATATATGAAACATAACTAGTTGATCCTTTAAGTAATGTTCAAAATATTAATATGAAATAAGAGTAGGAATTAATTATTATTCAAGGAAGAATATTATTAAAGAAGATGAATCCTACTATAATTAATATCAAGATGTTAACTAATTGTCATCTTAGCAACGCTCCCCAACATTAATATAGAGGAAGAAAATACCATTCTAACTAATGTCGAGATGTTAACTAATTGTCATCTTAGCAACACTCCCCAACATTAATATAGAGATGGTATTAAGGAAAGAACTATTAATTAATATTCAAGGAAAGAAGTTAAGAAAATAACTCACAACTTTAATAATCAACAAGCTTCAAGAGCAACACCAAGAATGGAAGTTTAGCTCCTCATTTGGAGACTAAACATAGCTAGAAAAATATAAAGAAAGGCTATTCTAAACTGAGCTAAAGAGTATGGAAGAAAGGATGATTTTTTGTGAAGAAAAAGTGTGCTATTTATAGGTGTTTTTCAACACCTTTGGCCGGGTACCCGACCGGGTCAAGTACTTACCCGACCGGGTCCGGTCAAAATCAGATAATCCGCCACGTTCTGGTGATCTTCGCACGTCGTTTTGTCCCGGGTCACATCTGACCCGACCGGGTCAAGTAGGGGACCCGACCGGGTCCAGTGACTTTCTTGGCAATTTCGTCTGTTAAATCATACCCGACCGGGTGGGGGTTTCTACCCGGTCGGGTTTCACTCCTGGGCAGTCAAATTTCTTGTTTTCTTCTCTTCAAAGTCTTCCTTTCCAACACCACAAATCCTAACTATACTTTACAACTTATAAATGAGAATTAAAATACGATTACAACTAAAATCACACAAATGTTTACAAACTAAATAAAACGGTAAACAATACACACAAATCAATCATAAAAATATACATTTATGCACTACTAATTAGTGCATATCAAGCCCCTTGGCACAATTATTTTCTCAGTTGTCAATCTCCACACCCAATGTCACCAACATTGTCACTACACGCCTAGCCACGGTCGAGCATTATCTTTCATGGCGCACTCAATTTGAATCTTTTTTTTGTCTCCCATGGCTTGGTAGGAATTGTGGATGGCACTCTTTCGGCCCCTCCAGCACTTATTCAGGATCATCCAAATCCCGATTACAATTATTGGTTGTGTATAGACCAAATTGTCCGCTCGTGGTTGTTTGCTACTCTTTCACGAGATATTTTGATTGAAGTTCGTGATCTTCGTTTTTCAGCCCCTATTTGGGAAAGATTGGAGACTCGTTTTATGGCCGAGAGCATTGCCCGTTCCATGGAACTCAAGCGGGCCTTGAGTAACCTCAAAAAGAATGAATCACAAAGTATGGATGAGTATTTGAGGGGCATCAAAGATCTGGCCGATGCCCTCAATTATATCAATTCACCGATTACTAACCGTGAATTATTGCTTGCAACCGTTAATGGTCTTCGCCCCGAATATGAATCCCTTATCACATCCATTACTTTGTTCCCGGATAGCTTCACCGTGGACAGTTTGCGC
This sequence comes from Cuscuta europaea, assembly GCA_945859875.1. Taxonomy (NCBI): domain Eukaryota; kingdom Viridiplantae; phylum Streptophyta; class Magnoliopsida; order Solanales; family Convolvulaceae; genus Cuscuta; species Cuscuta europaea. The sequence goes on from CAMAPE010000038.1 coordinate 39,223,357, forward strand.
CCTCAGTTGATGGCTCTTGAGCAGCGAGCTTTGTTCCTTCGAACTCAGAATTCACATCCTGACCATCAAGCTTTTGGTGCGGCAGAACACGCTGCTGCAGCTATACAACGCCCGGTCGGGCGTGGAGGTGAGCAGAATCGTGGCAATGGTGGTCGTGGACATCGCGGTGGCAATGGAGGTGGCCGGCACCGGGGTAATCGCGGCAGGGGGCGTGGCCAGTACTATGCAGGTCAGCCGTATGGAGGGCAGCAATTCCGTGGTCCTCAAAATTATGCTCCATTTTCAGGTTATGGTGCGGCTCCTGCAGGTTCTGCTTGGCAGATGCCTCCTCCAACTTATGCTCCACGTGAACAACAAGCTTCTGGGTTTCAAGGTACAGTTTTAAGTGATTCTGGTCGTGTTATTGCCAATAAAAATGCCTTATCTACCTATGTTACTCAGCTTAACTTTGTTGATTCTCTGTCAGTTGACAATAATTTTCAGTCCCCCCCACCCATAGTTTGTCAGATATGTTTTTCTCCCGGTCATTCTGCCTTGGCCTGTTCCCGTTTTGTCAATTCTCCAGCTTTGGCGGCTCTTCCCATGGGCGAATCAAATCAATCTGTATGGTATCCTGATTCTGGAGCTTTGACTCATATGACTCCGTCAGAAGGTATTTTATTAAATAAATCCGTTTATAATGGATCTCATTCTGTTCAAGTTGCTAATGGTAATAATCTCCAAGTTTGACATATTGGCAAAATTATTTTAGCTACTGCTGGCCGTCCACTTGCTTTAAATAGAGTTTATCATGTTCTGCAGCTTAAATATAATTTATTATCTATTCAACGTTTGTGTGCGGACAATGATTGCTCTGTTATTTTTGATAAAAAATCCTTTTTTGTTAAGGACAACCACACGGGGGTCATCCTACTTCAAGGCACCAATAAGGACTGTGTCTATCCCTTCACGGCTGTTCACCAACCGGCACCACCTATTGCCCTCAAGACATCACTTGTACCAGGCCCAGTTTGGCATAAAAGACTTGGTCATTGTGGGGATCGTATTTTGTCTCTTCTTCGCAAAAATAAATTTATTTCTAGTTCTAGTTTATTTTCTCATGATTGTGTTTCTTGCAAACTGGGCAAGTCCCATCGTCTTCCATTTACTGATGTTACTCATGATTTTACAGCTCCTTTAAAACTCATACATTCTGATGTTTGGCAGTCGCCTGTGTTATCTAATTTAAGTTTTAAATATTATGTTTCATTTATTGATGATTTTTCCAGGTTTACGTGGGTCTATCCGATGCATAGGAAATCTGAAGTGTTCCAATTTTCAAAAATTAGTTGAAAATCTATTTAATTGTAAAATTAAATGTTTTCAAAGTGATGGAGGGGGTGAGTTTGTCAATGCTGCTTTTCAAAAAAAAAATCTTCATTGTGGAATTCTTTTTAGGAAGTCTTGTCCGGATACACCTACTCAGAACGGTGTGGCTGAACGTAAGCATCGTCATTTGCTTGAACTAGCCCGAACTATGCTCATTGACGCCAACCTACCCAATTCTTTTTGGGTTGATGCGTTATATACAGCTACTTTTATTATAAATAGGCTACCCACTTCCGTTCTGAGTAATTTGTCTCCGTTTGAGATGTTATTTCATAAATCTCCTGACTACAGTTTTTTACGTGTTTTTGGTTGTGCTTGTTTTCCCAACATCATTGCATCGTCCTCAAACAAACTTTCCCCAAGGTCCGTTCTTTGTGTTTTCTGGGATATGCTCCGGGGTACAAGGGTTACCGACCGATGTCTTGATCCTCTAACTGGGCGTGTTTACATAAGTCGTGATGTTATCTTTCAAGAAACAATTTTTCCTTACACAACAATGACCTCTTCACCCACCCCATCCCACTCGTTCCTCCCACCTTGAACGTCCTGTTAGGAAATTGTTGTAACGTACCTCGAAAGTACGGCATCGGAAGTTTAAAATTTTCCCAAACAGATCTTCCCTGATTATGACAAAATAACGAATATGATAATAATAACAGATCTGAGTTAGAATTTACAGATCTTCCAGCCTAGCGGTGATAATCCTTGACCTTTGGTATCCACGTGATTTCTCCTTTCCGAAAGAACGGTTAGATCTCCCTAAGAGAAAGGCTAGGAAATCTATTCGCAGGGAATTAAACTGGTAATACTGAATCTGAAAACTGGTCTATAAATTATGAAGGAGGAGGGTGTATTTATACTAGTTGTAAACTAGTTTCCTAATCACAACCAAAGTCTTACTCATTAATGAGTTATAGTCCTATCAGGACTAATACATCATTATTAATTAAATAAGTTGGATAAACATAAACATAATAATAATAACAATAGAGAAGTGGCTGCACGCCACTCCCTATATGTTTTTATTATTATTTAGTTTATTTTATTTTCCTTTTTAATTCCAAATCAATAGAAGAAAATACCAACTTTATTTAATAATAAATACACCTTAATTAGGTATAATAAATCTAATTTATCACACTTAATTTATTCTATCAAATAGAACTCTCCTTCAACATTATGAATTAAATATAGTTTAATCCAACTAATATTTAATCCATTTCAGTATTACAAATTAAATATTATTTAATCCAATTAATATTTAATTCCTTCTAACAATTCAATCGGAAGGTATAATCACTTGTTGTGTGACCCATAGGGCCTTATATATTAAGCACTAATCAAATTAAGGTCTTAGCAGAATCCCTAGATGATTTACCTCACAATCTTAATATATAAGGACGTTTGCAAGGACTATTCAAACTCCCTGTAATATAGAGCTCATAGTGATACGGTCCTTTCATTCAACGAACATTCAACTAAGTCTAGAACTTGATATTGTGTCTATTCCAATAACTTAGTCTCTATCTCTCAATCTTTCTAGATGATCCATAATGATCATATTCGATATCCAAAACGAATATATCTTTGCATTGGCCAATGACTTTATGATCCATCTAGATATGAGAAGTAGAATGTTCTCTCTTAATCTATTATGAGGAATGAATTCTTTCTTGGCTCAACTACTACTCCATGTGCTTCGTGATGCACCCAACACATGCCGTATCTACCCCGATTGGAGTGCAAGCGTTGGTCATGGTCAAAGTACATTACTCCGCACATGTAGTACGTATTGACCTCAAGTCGGAGGACTATTACACTACTCTATACGCCGATAATCCCATAGACACATGAATAGAACTTATCAAATGGTTTCTCGGTGGGTATGCCAATATTCTCTAAAATATCTATGTGACCATCATGAATTACATGAACTCATAGTTGTGAGATCAACTATACTTTCTAAAAGTATGATGCAATCCACATACCAATCTTATCGCATATCATCAATATCCCATTCTTGATGATCATTGATTGGGGCTATTTTAGAACCTTATGTTATATCATATAAGCTCCCACTTATTTATTGACAACATAAGTCCAAGGGAACACAATTATGAATAAGATATTGACAATCGAAATACTTAATCATCGATGTGTAATACCGTATATATCAAATATATAAAACTGAATGTGATCAAGTACATATATCTCTAAAAAGTGATTATCGCTAGGACATATATACTAACAATCTCCCACTTGGCCTAGTGCCAATCACCAATGCGTCTAACACCTAGACTCTCAAAAGTCTAGTATGTTTCTCACATCTCAAAGTGAATGGGCCAGCCAAATTGTCCTCTACGGGAAGGTGTTCTATTGCAACATCTCCTCTTGCTATTTGTTCTCAAAATATGATAGCACACATGTATTTTCTAGTTCCTTACTTTGCATCTTGATTCCTTAGCTTGTGCAAATGCACCGTTATAGTCACAATAACAATTATTGGATAACTATCGCTAAGAACTACCTCTATTTCCTTAAGGAACTAACGTATCTAAAACGCTTACCTATGTTGCATCAAATGTAACAATTTACTAGGCTCTAGTTGTCGAATTTACAATAGTTTCTTACTTGCAACTCTTGCAGCATTACTATTACATTGAGACTAAAAACATATACTGGTTGTGACTCGTAGTCTTTCTTATCATACATGAGACTAGTGCTAGAATAATTAAATTCTACTAGTTCTTTCTGTCTACCATAGACAAAAGATATTCATGAAGATTTTGGGTGACCATTCTTTCACCGACTTCAATGAGGGGATATCATTCTCTATGATCAAACTATATGATTATAAAGACCACGCTATCCTTGTTGCGCACTCTAAACACGCAAGCACCATCATTTCATTTGATGAGGTCAAATGACTTTTTCATCAAAATTAATATTTCAACTCCTAGATGCTTGTTCTAGCCCATAAATAGATTTCTCTAATTAACATATTGAATTAGAATTTGATATGGATATAAAACTTTCAGGCTGTACCATGTACACCTTCTCCATGAGGTTTCCATTAAGGAAAGGGGTTTTGACATCCATTTGTCAAATCTCATAATCATATTGAGCAGCTATAACAAGCAAAATCTAAATGGACTTGAGTTTTGCCACTGGCGAATAGGTATCACTATAGTCAATTCCTTTTCTTTGACTATAACCTTTAGCCACTAGCCCAACTTTGTATGTTTTCACCTTGCCTTCAACATTAATTTTCTCCTTGAAAATCATTTTGCATCCAATGGGTTTAACCCAACAGGCAAGTCAACCAAGTTCCATACTTGATTGATACAAATCGAGTCCATTTTAGATTTTATGGCTTCTCGCCACCTCTATGAATCAACATCTAATATTGCTTCTATGTAGGTCTCAGGTTCATCCGTATCAGGAATCTTAACATCATCATGATCCTCCATGAGGAAGCCTAAACTAGTTAGTTCATGACAAATCCTAGTAGACCTGCAAAGTTGAATGTTTTGCGTTTTGTTCAGGCTGTTCATTCTGATCGTGAAGAGGTTCTCTTTCATTGGACTATCCAATGCTTAGAGAGTTTTCTGGTGCTATACTCAGAGAGGGAGAGTTAGGTGCAGAAGGAATGACAACCATGTCATTACTTTCTTCATAAGAATCACTTGCTGGTGCGAAGCGCTTCCTATATTACTCCCACTAGCTGAAGGATATCCTCCTAGAGACATTCTTCACCTTAATTCTCCCACTGAATCCTTCGTTAGACAATCTAGCAAATTTTCATTCTCTATGTTACTTTAGCTTTTAATTTGATTAGTGCACATTTCTTTACATATGTAGGGCAACCCATATTTAATATGTGAAGAAAATGTCTGTCAGAAGTTCATACTCTAGAGTCTGACTTTCCGAATCAAACAGACTTTTCAAGTGTTCAAGCATCTCGAAGGCGATCATCCTATCGTGTTGCCTTTGCAACTCCATAGACATTGCAGCCAACATAACACATTGTACAGTTTTAGCATCAGTGACGTGTTTCTCTCGAGCAGTCAGGTCAAACGTGGCAAACTCAGGAGAGTTGGCATCAGGAATCTTGGGTACCGGTGTGTCTAACACATACTCAATATTTTCTTGTCTAAGAACTAAACGTACATTTCTTTCCCAGTCCAGAAAGTTTGGTCCAGTAAGCTTGCATGTATCCAAGATACTTCTCAATGATAAATTCGACATTCCTAAAAGCCTAAAGAAGTTGAAATAGAACGGAATTAAAATTCATATAATAATTCATATGATCACATTTAGTTAACTAAATAATATGGACTTTTAATTATTTAGCTCCCACTATTTTTACATGCTCTTTGACCTCAATAAAAAGAACATAGATTGTTTTTACAATCATAGTGGCCAAGATCCACATTCATATTATTATAGTCCCAGCTTGGGTTGATCACTACAAAAATATAATGGGTAGGTCCCTAGACCAATTGCGTCCAAGCAACTCTTGATTGATCAATTTTTAATTGATCGACATCCCTAAATTAACACTGACGCTTGGGCTACTCGAGCTAATTTAAGTAAGTCAAAACCATCACACGATCACAAACATATGTATCTATAAATTAGTTCTATATTTTGTCGAATGGAATAAACACTTGGGTGAAATATTCTTCAACGAAAAAATATTTCTACTAATTTAATTATGATGGGTGATATCGTTATCCTAGATAAGACTTAAATTTTAATTTATGGGGAACATTTATCGGGGTATTAAATTACTTATTTAATCAAGATGCTTAAAACATATTATCAAATAATATGTTGATGAGATCTAACTCAGACAGATAAATTAAAACATGCGATCTGAATCTAATTCAAACTTGTAATAGTCAAAAATTAAAGTAAAAGCATGTTAAATACACTAATTTTAAAGATAATTAGAATTATCCTTCCAAATCCTATAGATAATTAATCTAATTAATAAAAAGGTTAATTTTAATTTAGTTACTATAATAATTAAAGCTGATAATTATAATCATCGTCTAAATTCCCGACTTGCGTACATAAGAAAAGACCGACTTCCTAGCATACGTCTTCACTTCAAATTAGAATTTCAAAAATTGCATGAAAGCCCTCACAGTTAGTCTAATTTCTAAAATCAGTCCAAAAACCATTTTCAAAGGAAAGCATGAGCTACGATTCATTCTCCATCTTCGTAGCAGCTAATCTTCTTCTCTGTTTGAAGACCTTAAGTGCAGCGCTCGGCTCAAGTCTTCCAAATCACGACGTTCTCTTCATCTTCATGATTTAACCAATCAGAAGAAATCCAAATCTTTCAAAAACATCCGCCGTCGAACTTGCCGGTCGTAGTGTAGTTCGTCGGGCGCAGCCGCTTCGTTAGTAGCCGGCCTTCCCGTACGTTCGTCGGATAACTTCCAGATCGATTTAGGATGAGTCGAGAAAAACAGAGGGAAGGGAAGGCATACGATAGTCTTCTGCGATTACTACCAGCAATCACATCTCATCTTCTAATTTCAGATTTCAATTTGTCAAACTAAAATCTAAATAATAGAATTACTTTAATAAGGAATAGTAAAACAACTTCATATTAAAAACAGCCGGCAGTAGGTCCTCTATTTCGGTCAAAACATGTATCTCAAATCACAATGATTTCACATATCAAAATACTACTACTTCGAAAAACAAACAAACTTTGATTAAAACTCTGAGATCGAAAGATCGTATATTTTGACCTCGAAAAACAATCAAAATTCGTATAATATCATTAAAATCAGTTTGGCTCTGATACCACTGTTAGGAAATTGTTGTAACGTACCTCGAAAGTACGGCAGCGGAAGTTTAAAATTTTCCCAAACAGATCTTCCCTGATTATGACAAAATAACGAATATGATAATAATAACAGATCTGAGTTAGAACTTACAGATCTTCCAGCCTAGCGGTGATAATCCTTGACCTTTGGTATCTACGTGATTTCTCCTTTCCGAAAGAACGGTTAGATCTCCCTAAGAGAAAGGCTAGGAAATCTATTCGCAGGGAATTAAACTGGTAATACTGAATCTGAAAACTGGTCTATAAATTATGAAGGAGGAGGGTGTATTTATACTAGTTGTAAACTAGTTTCCTAATCACAACCAAAGTCTTACTCATTAATGAGTTATAGTCCTATCAGGACTAATACATCATTATTAATTAAATAAGTTGGATAAACATAAACATAATAATAATAACAATAGAGAAGTGGCTGCACGCCACTCCCTATATGTTTTTATTATTATTTAGTTTATTTTATTTTCCTTTTTAATTCCAAATCAATAGAAGAAAATACCAACTTTATTTAATAATAAATACACCTTAATTAGGTATAATAAATCTAATTTATCACACTTAATTTATTCTATCAAATAGAACTCTCCTTCAACATTATGAATTAAATATAGTTTAATCCAACTAATATTTAATCCATTTCAGTATTACAAATTAAATATTATTTAATCCAATTAATATTTAATTCCTTCTAACAATTCAATCGGAAGGTATAATCACTTGTTGTGTGACCCATAGGGCCTTATATATTAAGCACTAATCAAATTAAGGTCTTAGCAGAATCCCTAGACGATTTACCTCACAATCTTAATATATAAGGACGTTTGCAAGGACTATTCAAACTCCCTGTAATATAGAACTCATAGTGATACGGTCCTTTCATTCAACGAACATTCAACTAAGTCTAGAACTTGATATTGTGTCTATTCCAATAACTTAGTCTCTATCTCTCAATCTTTCTAGATGATCCATAATGATCATATTCGATATCCAAAACGAATATATCTTTGCATTGGCCAATGACTTTATGATCCATCTAGATATGAGAAGTAGAATGTTCTCTCTTAATCTATTATGAGGAATGAATTCTTTCTTGGCTCAACTACTACTCCATGTGCTTCGTGATGCACCCAACACATGCCGTATCTACCCCGATTGGAGTGCAAGCGTTGGTCATGGTCAAAGTACATTACTCCGCACATGTAGTACGTATTGACCTCAAGTCGGAGGACTATTACACTACTCTATACGCCGATAATCCCATAGACACATGAATAGAACTTATCAAATGGTTTCTCGGTGGGTATGCCAATATTCTCTAAAATATCTATGTGACCATCATGAATTACATGAACTCATAGTTGTGAGATCAACTATACTTTCTAAAAGTATGATGCAATCCACATACCAATCTTATCGCATATCATCAATATCCCATTCTTGATGATCATTGATTGGGGCTATTTTAGAACCTTATGTTATATCATATAAGCTCCCACTTATTTATTGACAACATAAGTCCAAGGAAACACAATTATGAATAAGATATTGACAATCGAAATACTTAATCATCGATGTGTAATACCGTATATATCAAATATATAAAACTGAATGTGATCAAGTACATATATCTCTAAAAAGTGATTGTCGCTAGGACATATATACTAACACGTCCACCCGCACTTGTTCTTCCAACATCCAACGCAGACGACTGCCCTTATCCGTCCCACACACATTGCTGCCTTCCAACTCCCCTACCACTTCATCATCCACCTGTTCTCCTGTCAGCACCCCATACATAAACTCCCCTCACGCTCCTTCCTCGATCTTCAGTCTGACACCGTCCTAGCCTACCCCCACGCCAGGCCTGCCCCTTTCCGTACCCGATGAACCTATTTCTAACCCAAGTACACCCTCTAGTCAGTCTCCTACCACCACTCCGACCTCCTCCAGCCCTTCGGTCACCCCACCTCCTCCTCCCCCCCCCCCCCCCGGATGGTCTCCAATTTTCATCCCATGCGCACGAGAGCTAAAGACGGCATTTTTAAACCCAAAACGATTTTTAATTTAAATACTTTAGCTCTCCCTAGTGACCCAACTTGTTTTTCTCAAGAAAATAAATCTTTAGTGTGGCGGGCAGCAATGGCCGAAGAATTTAATGCTTTAATTGCTAATAAAACTTGGGATTTAGTACCTAGTGACAAGAGCAAAAATGTGGTTGGCTGTAAATGGGTTTATAAAACAAAATATCAATCTGACGGGTCTATTGAGCGCCATAAGGCATGTTTGGTTGCTCAAGGGTTTAACCAACAAGCTGGAGTTGATTTCTCAGAAACCTTTAGTCCTGTAGTTAAACCTACCACTGTTCGTCTTGTACTTTCCGTTGTCGTCTCTTTAGGGTGGACTATTCGCCAATTAGATGTTAAAAATGTATTTCTTCATGGGAATCTTACTGAAGAAGTATATATGCGTCAGCCTCCTGGATTTGTTCATCCCCTGTTTCCTACCCATATATGTCGCCTTCGTAAGGCTCTCTACGGTCTGAAACAAGCCCCTAGAGCATGGTTCCATCGATTTTCTGGTTTCCTTCTATCCCTAGGTTTCTCTCAAAGTCGTTCAGACTCGTCTATGTTTATTTTACGGTCTTCTTCTCAGACTCTCGACATTCTTCTATACGTTGATGACATTCTTATTACCGGTAGCTCGTCTTCTCTAGTCCATAAATTTATTCAAATTTTGTCTAGTCAGTTCGCCATGAAAGATCTCGGCGATATCCATTTTCTCATCGGCATCCAAGCACGCCGTACATCTCATGGTCTTTTCCTCTCTCAACAAAAATACACCACAGACCTTCTGCGTCGGTTTCATCTTCACACTGTCAAACCGGTACGCACTCCTCTTCCTTCTCGTACTACTTTATCTCTTACTGATGGTGATCTTCTTAGTGATGGTACTGAGTATCGTAGTATGGTAGGTGCATTGCAATATTTGACTATTACCCGACCGGATATTACTTATGCCGTTCACCTAGTTTCTCAGTTTATGCATGCCCCACGTACTACTCATCTAGTTGCTGTGAAAATAATTTACAGGTACTTGCAGGGTACTTCCTCACATAGTTTGTGGCTTCGCTCCAAACAGAATATCTCAGTAGTTGTTACCTATTCTGATGCGGATTGGGCTGGTTGCCCGGATAGTTGTCGATCTACTGCAGGTTATGCTATTTTCCTTGGTGGTAATCTGGTGTCCTGGCGTTCCAAGAAACAGCCCACAGTGTCCAAGTCATCTACAGAAGTTGAATACCGTGTTGTGGCATACACTGTCTAGGATACTTTATTTATTCGTTCCCTTTTGTACGACATGGGTATTACTCTTCCTACACCGGTCACATTGTTTTGTGATAATGTTTCAGCTTCATATCTGGCCGTGAACCCTATTCAGCATGACCAAAGCAAGCATATTAAGATTGACTATCATTTTGTTCGTGAACGGGTGGCTCATGGTGATCTTGCAGTCAAATACATCCCTACTCAGTACCAGCTAGCAGATATTTTTACCAAGAACTTGACTAGTCAGCGTTTTGAATTTTTACGTTCCAATGTGCACGTGATTTCCCCCGCACAGATTGAGGGGTGTAATAGCGTGTTATTATTATTATTGATAGTTAAGGACTTGTGTCTAATTATTTATTACTCCGTATTTGTTTAATATAAATACACAACTAGGACTACCACAACGGTAAGCCATTATTCTCCAAACTTATTATTTCACAGGATGTTGATGTTATTTTTCAACAGAATTGGGTTTTAAGAATTAAATTGCAAGAGAGAATGACAAATTGCAAATGACCGATCGGCTAAAGTTAAAATGACCGATTGTTCACCTGAGGAGAGAAATCCTAGATATGTCCACTACGCCAATTAATTTGGCAATCGAGTTCAACTGATACTTGGTGTCGTGATCAAGCTTTACTTATAGAGAGAAAGTTAATAGTAATAATTAACTAACCAATTGGAATAACATGTCTGGAAAATTGGACGTAGTCAATCCCTCATGAGAATGTAAATTACTACCTCTGTCCTCAGCTCTTAAGATTGGGACAAAGTAGAATGATGTGGTTTTTTAAGAAAATTAGTGTTATATGGTGTATAATGCATAGATAAAGGGGGACAAACGGAAAAAAGTGAACAATTATAGTGGAACAAAGCAAGTATATCGTAGCATAATATAATTGAGAAATCATGTCCTAATGATCCCTTGTGATAATAAAATTGGGTTCAATAGTCCACCGGAAAGAAGACACTTAGGGGGTGTATTTAAATATGAATTAAAAAAGATAATTGTAGAGAATTAATGAACTAAGAATGAGTTAAAACTCTATGAGAATCCATGATTTTAGAAGTCACAAAGAATGAAGGGAAATTGGAATACGCTTACACTTTTATAGACTTTTAAAAGTTTAAATTGAATACACTTACACGTTTCTAAACTTTTAAAAATCCATTGAATGCATCTAACCTTTTAAAGTTCAAGAACTTTTAAAATTTGTATTTAATTCCTAATACAATATACCCCGTATAACTCCAAACCATTTATATATCTCCTCCTTCAATGCCGATACATGGTCTCTACCTTGGCCAAGCACTTTGTCCATTAAGCGTTGCATGAAATTGCTGATTGTATCACCGCACAACTTGAGCGAAAATAGTGTATCACAAGTGACCAATTAGGCAATTGAGTAAGAGAAATTACCCAACTACGAGTAAAAGGTACCAAACAATAGAACTATTTCTTTTTTAAGTTCCTTAGTAGTCTTTGGCAAAAGAAAGGTAAATACTAACAGCCCGTTTGACCTAAGAGCAGCGGCGGCGATCGCCCGAAAAACCCTAAGAGCAGTAGCGGCGATCGTGTGCGGCTAACAAAGATTGGCTTCGATCGGCGACCTAGAAGGGAAATAGACAGTTTCGATCGTCTGGGATGGGTTGAGAGGAGACTAGCAGCTTACGAGTAGGGGATGCGCTGAAGGAAGGCAGGGTGTTCGAGAGCTAAATTAGCAACAAAGAATCTGCGATCGTCTCTAGGATCTTCCTATGAGTTTTTCCGGCGGTGGCTCAGGTCACCAGGCTCGGCTAGTCCTTGCGGCGTCCCCGACGACCGAAGAACAGTAAAAGATGAGTGTCCGCAGCCGGACTTGCAGAGGTCTGCGAAGCACAGTAAAATCCAAGTGCTTTGCCGGTGGCGGAGGTCTCGTACGAGTGAAAGAAGACGAAGAGGTGCTGATTCGCCCCCCTCCCGAACCGCTGCCATGGAGGAATTGTGGGACTATGGTTTGGAAGACTACATCTACTTTTGATTTAGCTTGATTGTGTTCTTTCTTTGTTTTTTATGTTGTTTTGTTGGTGATGTACGTTTATTTTTTCCACACTCTTGCATTAGGCTGGGGTGGTGAGAGGTTTACTCTAACCACGTTAGGTTCATTTAGACCCATTACAGGATCAACGAGCTATATTGCTTTATTCTGGGTGATTGACTCTAAGTCCGGTTCGAGGGTCAGTGGTTGGAAGTGGTCCTTTTACTTTCTTGTTCCCTTGCCGAATGCTTTGATGTCAATATAAAGCCGTCTTGTTCTTGTTAAAAAAAAATCCTTAGTAGGATAAGTGTGTTTAGACAAATATAACCTTGTAGCTTTTGAAATGTTTTAAATCATAATAAAATCATAAAAAATAATAAAAATCGAGTAAAATAATAAAATATTATTAAATTATTTATAAAATAAAAGTTTTAAAGAAATATATTTTTTATAAAATAAATTAATAAAAGTTAGAATAAAAATTACAAAATTTAACAAAATAATTACAAAAAAATGTAAAATGTAAAAAATAAAATAAAATCCATCGTCGCCTCTTCCACCCACAGCACCACCAACTCCGATCACCAGAGAAAAATGCCAACATACATTAGTAATGCCATTTTTATGACAATTTCAATGAAAATTTTGGAATAATCAAGAGTAATAATGTCATTTTCTTTGCATTTTCGGAAAAATGACATTTTTTACCAAAAAATATATTTTTTACCGGTCGGAGGTGGTGGTGCTTGGAGGTGGTGGGAAAGACATCCCTTTTTTTAATGAATTTTTACTATTTTTATTAATTTATTTAAATCAAAACTTTTTGTGAAAATTTTATTTGATAAATTTTTTATTATTTTGTACAATTTTTATTAACTTTTACGATTTTATTATGCATTAAAACATTTTATTATAAAATACAATATTTAGGGTAGAAAGTTAGTGCATGTTTAGTCATATTTGTGAATGATTGGGTTTTAGTCCTATTTGTGATTTTTAGGTAATTTGAAGTCCTATTTAGATCAATTACTAGTTTAATTAATTAAAATAAATCAGTTATCTACTTGATGAAGCGGCTTACTGACCGAGAATCCACATCAGAATATTAAAAAAGTTAGAGAAAACTATCAAATAAACGCTCGTACTATATCGAAAAAGTTAATTAAAACCCCATACTTTGAAAACACTCCCTTGAACCTTCGAACTTCTAAAAAACATTCAATTAGGGAATTATTAGTGGGTAACCAAGTAACCAACCGGTTTCCCGGTTACCTGCACGCATGGCAGTCCATGTGGTGGTCTAAGTGGCAAATATTAAAATTTTCCTTTTCTTTTCTCACTTTACTTCTTTCCCAGTACTTCCCGTCTCCAGTACCTCCTCATCCCTTTGTTCTTTTCTCACCCTCCAGTACTTCCCATCTCCTTCAACCAAAAATTCTGCGCCACCACGCTTCTTCATCCCTTTGTTCGCCTACCTCATGACCTTGGAGTGGAGGCTTCGGTTACCTATGCTGCTCTTGTTGATCTGTATTGTTCCTGAAATATTATCTATTGAACTCCAAGCCTCCATTAATGGAGGATGAACACCGAAATCAAGTTTTAGAACCATAAATCAACTTCCATTCTTCTACCAAACGAAATTGGAATGCACCTGAGGTTCCAACACCGCCCTAATTGCTCATCTGTGGCAGATTCAACACAATCGAGCTTCTAAATCGTCATTAATGGCTTATTGGCATAAAAATTGAGCTTCAGCAACCTAAATTAATGGAAAACTTTATGGGAAACAAATCTAACCTAACCTAAAGGAGGTTTCAAGCATGACCCTGAAAGTTGAAATGGGGACCTTCAAAACTGGTTTGGAATGTGAGTAGAGCTCCCATGTATCCATTAATGGCAGAAGCTCCAAAACTGGTTCTTGAGGAAGAAACATCCATTAATTGCCTGAAGGAGTTTCTCGAGCCTAGAGAGGGCGAGCCAGATCGGAACCACGGTACCCAGGGGCGGATCCAGGAAAGTTATTTGGAGGGCAAAAATATTTCTGGGGGGTTCAAAATACTTTTTGAAAGAGCAAAAATCATTTTTCGTATATATATACAATAACAAAAAATTGTTGGGGGCGGTAACCCCTGGGTCTCTACTACGGTCCGCCCCTGACTGCACCATCGAACTGTGAAAGATAAAATCAACCATCCATATGACCATATGTCCATATCTACGTACGCGGGAGTTTAGGGAAAGAGAGGGAAAGAAAAAGACTAAGAATAAGAAAAATTAAATAATTGCCACATGGCCCACCACGTGGCTTAACACGCTTGTCGATAACCTGGAAACTTGTTTGTAACCTACAAAATAGCTAGTGTTTTTTAAGAGTTCCAAAGTTCAATTGGGTGTTTTGAAAGTACAAGGGTTTAATTGACTTTTTCGACATAGTATGAGAGCTTATTTGATAGTTTTCTAATTAAAGAAAGATATGCCAATTTTTAAGGTTTTGATTAACATTAAAAAGGTTTTGAGTTGACTAGATCAGATCAATTGAGTTCAGCTATTACGTAATACTGCGTAGTATAGTTTGGGCACGTGCGTGCAATCTGATTGCATACCTAGGATGAGTATCATTTCAAATTAAAGTTATAAAAAAAATCTGTAGATCAGATGACTTACTCACGAACTGCTGTGAGTATCCATAGCTCACTCCTCCAGAAAATGCAAGCACTTTACAGTATTTTGATCTAGTTTTAATGGGCAAACAAAAAGTAACGATCTAATTATTGATTGATTCAAGGAATAGGTTCTTGAACAAAGAAAGTTACACAAGTAATTAGCACCCGTAGTTTGGGAAAAATAGACTTTGCATCTGATTTTAAAAGAATTAATACGCAAACTCTAATTTATAAATAAAAGTTATCAAAATGAGATCTCAAGTTCTCGCTCAAAATATGGGGGTTAAAGTTCAATTTGCCCATTAACGTTGTACTCCCTCCGTCTCAATTTGATTTGCAGAATTTCCTTTTTTTGATTGTCCTAAAATGGTTTTCCACTTTCTATTTTAGGTATGTAAATAAGAACAAAGTGAAAAATTTACTCTTACTTTTACTTTTTTCCCATTAGCTTAAAGACATCTACTTTTAGAAAAATGGATAAAAGTTTAAAAAGCAAGCATCATTTATTGTTATTTCTTAATCCTTGTGTCTGTCAAAGTTTGCAATTCAATTCGGGACAGAGTACATTTTATGACCCGTCACTACTTTCCCTAAACAAAGGGGCTCTCCTTAAAATTAGATAGAGTACAGTAAGTATTAACCAGTAATAGCATTTACTCGCTCAACATAATTATCCATTTGAAAACATATACGGAGTAATACGGAGCAGTAAATAAGCGTCCATATAAAAAGGAATTAATTCCACTTTAGGTCCTCCGAGTTTTGTATGATTTCCATATTTAGTCCTCTTCTTTCACTTTATCCATTTTTGGTACCTTACTATTGTTTTCTTGACCATTTGTGGTCTATTTCTGAGCATTTTTACTATCGAAAAAGGACTATATATGGTCAAGAAAACAATAGTCAGGTACCAAAAATGGATAAAATGAAAGACGAGAACTAATTGTGGAATTGGTGCAAAACTCGAAGGACCATAAGTGGATTCTCTTCTATAAAAAGTTAAAGAACAAGAAAAATAAAGCATGCTCAGTAAATTGATTATTCAAGTGCTTTTGTTAGCTTCAACGCATCGAAATGATAAGTTTAGAGCCTGTTTGGTAACACTAAAATTGGCTGAATTGACTGATTCTGCTCAAATTTATGAAGTTCTGGCTGAAATGACTGTATTGACTGATTTTGCTGATTAATGAAAAATATATATTTAAAATATTTTTACTAATAAATAAAATAAAAAATTATATGATAAAATAGCTAAAATGTTCTTCTAAAGTAACTT
This sequence comes from Cuscuta europaea, assembly GCA_945859875.1. Lineage (NCBI taxonomy): Eukaryota > Viridiplantae > Streptophyta > Magnoliopsida > Solanales > Convolvulaceae > Cuscuta > Cuscuta europaea. The sequence goes on from CAMAPE010000038.1 coordinate 39,239,874, forward strand.
TAGCTAATACAACCAGAAAAGTAACATCAACCTTACTTTTTCTGTTTATTACACAATTGAGCGTGCGAAATCAAAAGTTATATGTTTGATGAAAAAGCTGGTTGATATGCCTGATAAGCCGAAAAATGGGTCACCAAACGGGTTCTTAAAGTTATTTATTGGCAGCAATATTAATGATACACCTTAATTAAGAAAAAAAATCAAGAATGAAAGAAACATACGGAGTACTCTGTAGTCCGTACTACGTATAATAATTAAAGCAACATAAGTACCCGTGAAGGACATCATATGTCTGGACAAAGGTACGCAACCTGGCCACAGATAGCGGCACCGACGTCAATGCATCAATGACAAGCCTGTGCTTTTACAAATTACGGAGTATAAGAGAGAGACTATATCACAAATTATAAGATGTTAAAAAAATGTTAAAGTAAACATTTATAGGTAGCAGTATATATCAAGCAAAGCGAATAAAAATACACTATAATGCATTGTATTGTTTTGTTATTTTTGGAGACGAATGAGTGAATCAAACATTAAACATTTTTTAAAATATTTTTTGTACATTCACACATGTAAAATGGAAGTCGAAAGTTTATCGATAAAAATAAAGGTATCTAAGTGGCTATAGAAAATGTCTAGGAGCAGATACCAAACATTCGCTCTTCTCACACATTTAAACGTATTACTGTATTTTAACTATACTACTACCTCCGTTCCAATTTTAACTTCGAAATGTGTTTGACACAAAATTTAAGATAATGGATATTGTGTGGTGAAGAGTTGTGCAGAGGAGAGAGAAATGTGTAAGAAATGTTGTGAACCACAAATTCTTTACCAAAAAGGGAAAGTGGAAGTTTTAATTGGAACGGACGAAAAAGAAAAGTTGGAAGTTTATTTAGGAACGGAGGGAGTAGTATTTTTCTCAGTTAAATCCTGACCCGTCCGACCCGGCTAAATTACTATCCGCCTAAATCGTGCAGCTTGACCCGCCAGATCCGCCTAAATCACTACACCAAAAAACTTGTCAGGGTGAGACATAACTCTCTTTACAAAATGAAAAAATTGTTTGTACACAGATAAGATATCAGATGTGTAAAATGGCATTTATGTAACTAGTTATATCCATCCATATTCCTTGATCATAACATATATTGTGTGATGAACTTTTTACCCTATTATAAAAAAACAGATCTTTACACCTAATTCTTTCACAAAATTTTGAATTAGTGGGGGTGTATATATATGTTCATTTTCTAAAAATAGGGTGTGAATTCAAATTGGCCCATTACTTTTCCTGAATAAAGAAGCTCTCGGATAGGGTACTTAACCAATAAAATTAAATCATAAATTATAAATTATTGTTCCTATAAAATTTAAAAAACCCAAATAATGAAAACATACTCTAAATTGACTAAGTTACACGAACTACCATTAATTTGAGTGTTCGTTAGGTTAAAACAAAAATGAATCACCTTAATTAATACTCCTTCAAGATTTGTAGAGACAAATAATATTTGGAACACCTTCATTAGGTTACCTGTAAAGGACGGCATAATGTGTTAAAAAACACGTACGCATCGTAGCCATAGAGAATGGCACCTGCATCAATCTATCCATGTCAAGCCTTTACATATTTTAAAAATTATATAGTATAAGAGTCAAAATTGTCGTAAATTAAATGATAAGATGTCAAAAGTAAATATATGAGTAGCAGATTATTTCACAACAGGGCCGAATTTGAATGTCCCTGCTCCAAAGGTAAAATCGAGACCCCACATTAATATAAAAAAAATCTCAATCTAAATACTCATTAAATAATGTAGTAAAAAAATATATTCTAAAACTTACCTAATACTTGATTTAAAGCAATCCAACTTATTGTTGAAACAATTTGAGTAAAAGAAAACTAATATGACCAACGAAAAAATGATGGATATATATTTTACTAATTAGTATTATTATACTTAGTATAATATCAGTATATAATACTAATAAATTTCCAAAAATTTGGGTTATACGTCGTATATTGTCTTTTTTTTCTGTATATTTGTAGGCGAATCAACATTACTTATACATTTTTAAAATGTTTTTTGTGTACATCACACACAATATAGATGTCGAGTATTTTCAAACTTTTTATAAAAAGGAAAAGTGGTAAGAAAAATACACGAACAGACAACAAAGTAAACAAGAATTTTCACACATTTAAAGGTATGAGACTATCTCTGTGCTTTTAAGGTTAAACAAAGTCTTTTCCCTGTCCTTTAACTAAAACTCCATAAAACTTAAATGCTTGTAGTAAATAAAACAATCAATCTGACCGAAAGATACAAAAAAGTTGTTGTAAAAGTACCTAGAATCGATTGAACCACACCTAGCTTGCACGAAGTTCCCACCTCTAGAAGTACGTTTGGTTAAGAAAAAAAGTAATTACCCCATATAGAACTAAAAGAAACAAATTCTCAAATAGGATCATGTATGATTATTTTCCTAAATATGACTATTTTACTCCTATTTGAAAACATCGGTATTTTTTATTTCATTATTACCCCCCTTATCCCTTTTACGCTCATCTCTCCTCTCCCATTTTCTGCGCACAACCGCAGACTCATTCTCTCTTGCGCACACATCTGAATCTCTTCCGTCACTGCGCATCATCGGCCGAGTTCACCCTAGCCATCTCCGCCGTCGCCGATTTCGCCCTGCACACAAGATCGATCGATTTTTCTCTCACGCCGCCGCTGCAGTCAATTCTCCGTACGCCGCTGCCACTAAGGTTCTCCTCCACCCTTCTTCTTCTTCTTCTTCTTCTTCCTCTTTCTCTTCTTCTTTTTCCTCTTCTTCTTCTTCTTCCTCTTCTTCTTCTTCTTTTTGATTTTCCTCCATTTTTCTGAATTTTGAATTGATTTTTCCAGTTTTTCAGACATCTATTTCGATTTTCTGGTTTTTAATTTCAGAGTTTAAAAAAATCGATTTCATAAATTTTTGGATGATTGCTTCAGTTTTGGCCAAGTTTATGGCAAAAATGTGTACATTTACAATCATATTACGGAAGAAATGCTTTTTTTTTAAATTGTTTTTTGTTTTTATGTCAATAGCTTCATTTTTCTAATTTATGGTTGTGCTAAAATTCTTGTTCCATTAAAAAAATTAGTTGTTTGAATATTTGGTTATTTACTTCATGTTTTTTTTGCCACATTTATGACATTTTTGTGTTACTATGCCATGTTGAATCTGCCAACTTTTTTGGCAGATCTGAAACAGTTGTTCATGGCTGAAGTGAATCTAATCCCAATGCTAAATTTGCCAAGTTAATGACAGATTATTCCGCCTGAGTTGTCACTGTTGTGGCGGTGCTCAAAGGATGGTGGCTTGGGTGGATGGTGACACCGGTCAGTTATTGATGGCATAGATGGCAACGCTGGTGTGGGAAGCGACAAGGGATGACGATGGATGGCGATGGTGCGATGGCAAGGATGCGGACATGCGGTGGCAGATGGTAAATGGCGAGGGCGCAACAGGGGGCGTAGTCGCCGGAGAGGGCGGCGGCAGATTGCGCCGGCGAGGGGTGGCGGCAGATTGCGTCGGCGAGGGGTGGCGGCAGGCGGTTTGGCTCTGGTGGCGACAGTGCTCTGCTAGGGTTTCAATAATTTTTTATTTTACAATTTTAAAATTTAAAAAATTAAAAGAGGGGTAACTTTGTCCAACTGTACTGAAATTGGTCCTATGAAAGTTGTGTTTCGTTTGTAGTCCTAAATGTGCAATTAACTTTGCTATTTGTCCTATTTGAGTCATTAACTCTGAAAAATATATTACTCGTATATATGTAACTGTAAACCTTAGCTCAATTCTAGTGCAAGAATATTTTACATAAGAAGTGGATACAAGATATTAATTCTTTTTTATATAAAGTTCAGCACCCTCTATCTAGCAGCATCTCGATCTTAAGAATATAATCCGTATATATATAGGCATTAGGTCATACATTGACATGGATCGATGTGTGTGTACACTTTTTCTATAACATAGTGCACGTTTAATATGGCATAACTATAGCATACAATAAGTACTGTTTTCCTATTCCACCAGGAACAAACAAAAACAAAAATGTTAGTTTGCTACTTTTATCCTATAACTTTTATCATGCCTGTTATCATTCTTGACATTTTATTTATGTCCGAGAAGTAGAGATAGCTACTGTACTGCTAACATGTAGTTTTTCGAAGTAATTAAATATTACGTAATACACTAGTACGTTCCAAGGAATGTCCTGAATAAATTTACTGAAGCGTGATATGACACAATAACTGGCAAGTGACCAGTGGGGGAGCCAAAAAAATAGGCCAGGGGTCGAAAATGATGGATCGTTCGTAAACAATGTCCGAGTTGAATATTTCATATACAGTTTAGATAAATAGGCACTCGTAGCAATAAGATATATTGTTTTTGCTCTATTTCTGAGTCGTGTCACGTAAGTATCGAGTGAATTATATCCTATTTTTAAAATTTGGGAAAATAAGTTATAGTATGCATCAAATTTTGTTGATTTTACGTTTAGATAGTGTTGATTTTCCAGAAGTCATAACTTTTTACTCGTAATGAGTTACGAGGGTCATATATATCAAATCAAAGATAATTCAGAGCTTTATACTCCCGAACTTTCAGCGGGGTCGGTTGACCACCCTCACCCCCCTTGGCTCCACCCCTGCAAGTGACTATAGTTTTATGGAACATATTCTAACACATATAAGTGAGCACAGTGCACAGCCGGTAGACTGTACAAAAATAACAATTCAACTCTTCTTAGTTTTTATAAAAAAAACCGTGGCAATGAGTAGGTTCTAGTTATGGAATACACAATAACTTGCACGATACTTTCTTGCCTAGCTCAAGGCCGTTATTTGTGACAGGCTCTACTTTTGGATTTCCAATTACTTGCCCGCATAGTTTATGAAATGTAATAGGAATATATATAAATGCATAGTTTATAAATACACTCTTGTGCTATTAGTTTGAGAACAAAAATATCTTTTTTCCTTTTTTTTGAATAAATGCATTCTGATCTTGAAGCCTATATGAAAATACATATATACATTTGAAATTTTAAAAAGCATAAAAATATCTCTGATTTTCCTATAAACGAGCAACTGTACCCATAAATTCAAAATTATAAAATAAAAGTAATTAAAAATATTAAAAATAAATATTTATTTTTATGTTACTCCAAAAATATTAACTCTTAAATTTTGTATTGAAAAAATATTATTTTTCTATTGTAAATGAAGCGATTCAAATTCTTAAATATTAATTTTAGTCTTGTTGCAAAATTTTGAACACATTATTACATTTTTCATAATAACATTCTTTAATTTTGTTTAACCTTAATAAAATTAAATTCAGTATTTTTCATCTTGAACTTTTTATCATCGTACAAAATATGTAACTTTAGAGTGCAAAGAATATAAAAAGTTTATGATTTTTTTACATTGCAACACATATGTTAACACTCTTCTGAAAGAACCTAAAATACGAAGTATATAGTAAAATTTTGAAATAATATTATATTCTAACAATATTAAATTGTGATATAAAATAATAAAAGAGAGATTTGGATACAAGTATATAACATGCTGCATTGTTATATGATCAGAGGTCTTAAATTCCAGACAATATATGCTGCAATACAACCAATGCAATGTATCGGTATATGGCTCGAAAGATGAAAAACTATCAATCTAGGACCTAATATTTCATAGGTTTTGATTTATTTAATTTTTTATTAACTCCATTGCTAATATTTGGAGAAATTGTCTTCACAAAAGTTTATTAGTTTAATAAAACTAAATATTATTTAAAATTTTCAAAATAAAAAAAATATATGAAAACTTAGGTCCTGATAGTTTTTAATCATCCGGGTCCTAGACCGATAGTTTTCAATTTAGGAATTATAAAATTCCTAAATTAAGTTATGCATGAATGATTCATGGACGCTGTGATATGATAGTATGTGCTAACATGTATGTGGGAAGTAGGTGAAAGAGAGGGGAGTTGTATTAGTAGTGACTAGGTGCATATAAAGTTTAGCTTGGTGTGTTTGAACGTGTTGTAGTCGCTTAGCAATTGGTCCCTTTTTATTTAGGAATTTTTTTATTCTGTAGTTTGACTAGAGCATTCCTCATGAAATAATTATATACATCATATATATGACCAAAAAAATGATAGAAAGTGTTTTGTTACTTTAATCCTATTAAAAATAAATTGATTAAAATTTGTCAAAGTGAGAGTTAATGAGTTTTTATTCTGAAAATAACATAATAATTATTCTATTCATGAATTTCATTTTTTATTGACGAAATTGACACCAATAATTCATACTTATACACATGTTACAATAATATAATAATCCCTACTTGAAAAGTTCACATCAATAATCCCAATGCTAACGGTGTTAACTTTTTTGTTAGTTTTTTAAATCGAGTGCTAACTGTGTTAAATTTTCTGTTATGTTTTTTAATTTGAAATAACTGTGCTAAGCGAAAACATATATAAACATTAGCAATATTATATTTGAGTTTATTTTATTCGTGTTTCTAGTAAAAATATATAAAAATATATTTTTCGAAAACATATGTAAGGTCGGGTTTTTTTAAAATCGACGTGGAAGGTAACTTTTTACGTCGGTTTTATAACCGATGTTATAAGGTCTAATCTATAACGTCTCTCACTTACATGTCGGTTCCAGAACCGACGTTAAAAGTATAAAATAACCGATGTTATATATTCCTTCTCTAGTAGTGATAATTTAATATATATTCAATATGTATTCAATATTCAAATTCTCAATTATCTTTTATTCCTTATCCATATTTTAATTATATTCGTTATATTTTTTGTTATTCAATATAAGAAAGATTTGAAAGTAATTTTAGTAATACTACATTAAATATCAATACAAATTATGTAGAATATCAAATATTTAATACATATATTTCTATTATAATTTATGAAAAATATTAAATTCAATTAATCACAGAAAAAATACGGATGTTTTCAAATAGGAGTAAAATAGTCTTATTTAGGGAAAAAATCATACATGGTCCTATTTGAGTTTTTCTCTTCTCTTTTAGTCCTATATGGGGCAATTACTTTAATTAATATTCAAGGAAAGAAGTTAAGAAAATAACTCACAACTTTAATAATCAACAAGCTTCAAGAGCAACACCAAGAATGGAAGTTTAGCTCCTCATTTGGAGATTAAACATAGCTAGAAAAATATAAAGAAATGCTATTCTAAACTGAGCTAAAGAGTATGGAAGAAGGGATTATTTTTAGATGTGAAAAAGTGTGCTATTTTTCAACACCTTTGGCCGGGTACCCGACCGGGTCAAGTACTCACCCAACCGGGTCCGGTCAAAATCAGATATTTCCCCACGTTCTGGTGATCTTCGGCATGTTAAAGTGTCCGGGTCAAGTCAGACCCGACCGGGTGGGGTAGGGGACCCGATCGGGTGAGTGCAAAAATTGGATATTCTTCACGTAAGGGTGATCTTTTCATACCGGGTTGTCCCCGGTCACTTCTCACCCGACCGGGTGAGGTAGTGGGCCCGACCGGGCCATGCACTTTCTTTGCATTTTCGTTTTTCACTTCTTACCCGACCGGGTCAAGTGTTATACTTGGTCGGGTATTTGCTCCTGGGCAGCCAAATCTTCTTTTTCTTCACTTCAGAGTCTTCCTTTCCAACACCACAAATCCTAACTAAACTTTACAACTTACAAATAAAGACTAAAATACAATTACAACTGAAATCACATAAATGTTTACAAACTAAATAAAACGTCAAACAATTAACATAAATCAAACATAAAAATATGTAATTATGCACTACTAATTAGTGTGCATCATTTGACTAGAGCATTCCTCATGAAATAATTATATACATCATATATATGACCAAAACAATGATAGAAAGTGTTTTGTTACTTTAATCCTATTATAAATAAATTGATTAAAATTTGTCAAAGTGAGAGTTAATAAGTTTTTATTCTGAAAATAACATAATAATTATTCTATTCATGAATTTCATTTTTTATTGACGAAATTGACACCAATAATTCATACTTATACACATGTTACAATAATATAATAATCCCTACTTGAAAAGTTCACATCAACAATCCCTACTAGTTAACCGTTTGACAAAAATAATCTCAATGCTAACGATGTTAGTTTTTTTGTTAGTTTTTTAAATCGAGTGCTAACTGTGTTAAATTTTCTGTTATGTTTTTTTAATTTGAAATAACTGTGCTAAGATAAAACATATATAAACATTAGCAATATTATATTTGAGTTTATTTTATTCATGTTTCTAGTAAAAATATATAAAAATATATTTTTCGAAAATATATATAACGTCGGTTTTTTATAAAACCGACGTGGAAGGTAACTTTTTATGTTGGTTTTATAACCGATGTTATAGGGTCTAATCTATAACGTCTCTCACTTACACGTCGGTTCCAGAACCGACGTTAAAAGTATAAAATAACCGACATTATATGTTCCTTCTCTAGTAGTGATAATTTAATATTCAATATGTATTCAATATTCAAATTCTCAATTATCTTTTATTCCTTATCCATATTTTAATTATATTCGTTATATTTTTTGTTATTCAATATAAGAAAGATTTAAAAGTAATTTTAGTAATACTACATTAAGTATTAATACAAATTATGTAGAATATCAAATATTTAATATATATATATATATATATTTCTATTATATTTTATGAAAAATACTAAATTCAATTAATCACAGAAAAAGATTAAACTCAAATATAATATTATATATTAATTTTGATACATATTTTTGATTTGATATATTCAAAAAATTTGAAAAACTAACGGAAAAATTAACACCATTAACATTTCGATTATTTTTGTGAAGTAGATAACTTGTAGGAATTATTGGTGTGAACTTTTCAATGTCCGGATTATTATTGTAAAATGTATGAAAGTAATAATTATTGGTGTCAATTTTGCTTTTTTTGCTATGAAATTTTGTCTTTATTGTTTGTTTTCCTTCTCTCCCTTAATTCCGGATCCGTCCGGCCAATGACCAACGGCCATAGTAACTTTACTTTCACTCAATGACAGGTGAACCTGTCCGGTGACCAGCGCGGAAGAACCGCCAAAGTGGCTTATTTTTCCCGATGAGGTATCACTCTAGTGGGTCGCAACGGTTGCCAACCATAGTGATCGACGGCCACCGATGACTTCGGCCACTTAGTGACCTGTGTACAACCCATCAACGGTTCTCATTATCGCCATGCGCCCACTTACCCAAATGACCAGTGACCCTGCTATTCAATGACCCCTTGAGCAATGATCCACTGCCTACAGACCGTTGGCACCGTCGCACCGCCAATGACCAGTAGTTGACACCATCGCCCTACCTACCTGATTACCGCCCCCACCCGAACCCCAACCTTTTGTCCGAGCCTTCCCCTTCCCCCAGTCGCTAGCCCCTACGGACAGTTGCCCCTAAGCTAACCGCTAGCCACTGCTCCAATCGTGCCCCAATCCCACCTCGTCACTGTCCCACTCGTCTCAACTCTGCCACTGACCCAAGAAGGCCTCGTCACTACCTTTTATAACTCCAGCAGCATCATTTCTCCATCGAAGCAGAATTAGAGATGTACCATCAATATTTCAAATCAAAAAGCATGCAGCAGCGGCCAGTGTGAGCCAGAAAACATGGGACATGGCATGGAATGAGGAAGAAAAAAAGGGAGGAGAAGGATAAGAAAACTCACCCGACACCCAGCCGTGCTGCCGCCACACCACGTCTTCTCTGCCCGCCTCACCTCGTTCGGCTTCCGTGTGCCGCCTGCGTTGTGGGAGCTAGAGGATATGATGAAGAAAATGAAAGAAGAGAGAGTATGTAGAACTCGGTGGAAAGGATAAGGGAAATGTCCGTGGATGAAGGGATAATTAAGTCCTTGTTGAAAAGGAAGAGCTCCTGTCTTCTACACAGAAGATATTTTACTCTTATTGTAATAGCAATAAGCTAAGATGAACTGTGTTACTGAAGAAGCAAATAAAAAAAGTGTTCGAGTATCAAATATAGCTAAATGATCGAAAGGTGTGCTTGAACTGGCTTGCAGCTTTAATTTCTTTCCCTTTCAGCTCAGCTTTTCCTTTGACCGAACTACCGAAGCAAAAGTACTTGTTCCCATCTACATGTTCTCAACTCATTCACCATAAGAGACTAGGACCGGCCTGAGCACTAGGATGAGAGATAGATATTCATCCAACGGATAAAAATGCTCCGCCATAGCTCATTTCGGGCGCACATACACTTTTTGGATTATTTGCATAATAGTGTATCTCTCCTATAAAATTTAACCAACTTTCCTAATTTCGATGTTTTTTTTTTGTTTTTTTAAAGTAATTAGTTTATGTTTCTCAATAATATCTTCTCTTTCCGTAATACTATGTTTCTCAATACCTCTAAAATTTATTAGACGACTCAAGAAAAACAACATTGTTTAAGTTTATTAATTTTACAAAGTAGTCATTGAATAATTAAAGGAGTGGATGTCCTGACTTAATTAAGAGAAAATTCATTAAATTAAACTAAAATAAAGAAATTTTATAAACAGAATTAAATTACTTCTCTTGGGGAATAAAACATACTTGTGTTTTGGTCCTATATTGAGCAAGTTCTACTTAAAATTAACTAATACTTAGCTTGAAGTAACACTTTTGATTTAAATTTAACGAAGAAAAACATACGGAGTAGTAGTTTTATTTTGAAATTTTTATGTATTTTACTCTCATTTAATTACGATAATTTACCTTGAAAAAATACACATAAAAATCGACATCTATCTGTTTTGAGAAACATTAAAATGTGAATAAAAACCATCTATCGGTGGTGTCCAGAGATTGTAGACTCCTTGAACGGCCTAATCTTTGCAGACTATAAACCAATAATATAGTCTCCGAACATTATATTTGTAACAAAGATTTGAACCTTTCATTTATGTCAATACATTGTGAACATAAGAGATTGTACATTGCTATTAAAAAATTGTACTCCACTTTTCACATCGAGTAATCTATGATGCTCCGTCACAACCTCAGTTCTCTCCCATTAAATGACTTGTATGTACTATATACGTACCCATTGTGAAGCACTATAAACACTCCATTTAGTTTTGCATCAATTGTGGTCAAAACTCAAAAGACCTATCAAACTAATATTTTTTACAAAACCAAATTATCTGAAGTTAATTTTGTTCATTGCAAACCAACAAAGCATTTCATTTCATCATATTTAAGTTTAGTACGAAGTATTATACTCCGTGTATTTGAGCTCTTTTTACAATAAGAGCATTTAGTTTTTCATTTAATCAATCTAATTTGAAGGTTATTTATTTGAGGTTTTTGTATGTCAATTGAACGCTAAATTCAAGCTCAACAACATTGTTGAATTAAAATAACATCTCATTGTACATCTGATCATATTTAAATTACACACATTCCACTTCAGTCATTTTAATGTCATAAAAAACTAAACTAAATTGAAAATTGTAGCATCCATCAAAGCTATAGAACTTGATTCTAGCCCTAAAATGACATTCAACGGGCAAAATCTAGCTTTATTCTAAAATGGTATTAAAGAGTTATAGATGTTACTCACTTTAAATAAATATGATGTGTCACAAGTAACATGAAAAAAACATGAATACATTATTATCAAATTATATTGAAAAAATGACATATACACTACTAACAGAGTTTCTCCGAACAAAAGTGTGACTTGTTATGTGTTTAGATAAAAATATGACTAGTCATTGTTTACGATTAACTGGACAAGAGTCACATTTTCAGAACGACGATTCACTAATAAATGATAAGTCACTCAGAACTAGTCAGTAAGTATGACACCTTTTTTGAAAATATTAAAATAAATCATATTTTTGTCTTTTGAATTAAACTTAATAATATTCATTAGAAAAGACTAATAATATTAATTCATTCATTTTATATTGGGCATGGGGTCTCCAGCATTGTGCGTATAAAGAGCTACGTAGTAGTAAATTAAATAAGTGCAAGTCTTTAAAAATTTAGATCTAAACTGGTCCTAGCGTACGTAATCAATATTCTTCATGAGTGGTACGCGGGGGGTGGTAGGTTTTAGATCTAAACTTTTCGTTTTGTACGATGTATTTTAGATATGAGCTATTTGTGGATATTAGATATGGACATCTACCGGACCCTTAACAGTATTTAACATCTACCGGAGTCCTATGCAGACACGCCGAACCTTTTGGCGCCTGGTAGGAAGCCACTTCATTTGACCATGTTCTTTCGCCACGGTTAAATCCACTAATATTTTGATTTAATTTAATTTAATTAACACGAAGATGAATAATTTATATGAATTTAATTAATAGAGATCCGGACTTAGTTTTGCTTTTATCCATTTAATGAAATGTTCGTCGATCCCGGTTATATATTTAACTATCTTCCTCTCGAATAGTCAATCGAGAGGTATATCCAGTTCATCGAGGATAGTTATTATTAATAACGAGATGCGTTCATTAATAAAACTTACTTCCTGCGGTTCTTATTAAAGTTCCCACTTTCCTTTTTGGGATGTCCCTTATTTAAATTCACACTTCCATTTTAGGAAACAAAACAGAGCAAAACAGTGCCAAACAGTGCCAAACAGTGTCCAAACAGTGCACTCCACAGTAAAGTCAAATTCATTTTCTTAATATGTGTGAAGTCAAACTGGGAACTTAAATAAGAACCGGAGGAAGTACTATAGAGTCAATATAGAACAAGCGCTGTATATTAATTCGATAGTAGCAATAAGCTTATAAGATGAAAACGATTGAGATTGATAACCTCAACACAAGCGGTTTATTGGTTTAATCAATATAATTAATTCCCCTTGGTGTATTAACCATGAGATGCATGCATTAATAATCCAAGTTTACTACCGTTGAATGAACCGAATTGATAACAAGCGTATTAATCGATTGATTCTAGTAATAATTAATATATGAAACAAAACTAGTTGATCATTTAAGTAATGTTCAAATATTAACATGAAATATGAGTAGGAATAAATTAATACTCAAGGAAGAATATTAAAGAATATGAATCCTACTATAGTTAAAATCAAGATGTTAACTAATTGTCATCTTAGTAACACTTCCCAATATTAACATAGAGGAAGAATTAACTATTACTATAACCAATGTCAAGATGCTAACTAATTGTCATCTTAGTAACACTCCCCAACTTTGATATAGAAATAGTATTTTAAAGGAAGAATTAATATTCAAGGAAGAAGATTAAAGAAAATAACTCACAACTTACAAATTCATTAAGCTTCAAAGTAGCAAAACCAAGATGGAAGAGTTTAGCTCCTCATTTGGAGACTAAACATGAAGAAAATATAAAGAAAGAACTATTCTAGACTGAGCTTAGAAGTATGTAGGAATTGGATATCTCATTGTGAAGGAAAGGGGGTGTATTTATAGGTTCTTGGGATGCAGCTCGGGTACCCGATCGGGTATATACACGGTACCCGATCGGGTATGTGTAAAACGTCAACTTCGAAGCATACTCGATCGATTCTGGCTATATTCTGAAGGTATACCCGATCGGGTATGTTTTAATACCCGATCGAGTATGTGTAGAAAGTGATATTCGAGCTATACTCGACCGAATTTGGGGTTAAACTCAAGGGCATACCCGATCGGATATGTCGGTCTACCCGATCGGGTATAGACATTCGATCGTGGCCAAAAACTTCCCTGCATGTTTCTTTGTCTTCAGATCCGATCCGATTTGAAATTTCACCAAGATACCCGATCGAGTATAGATGATACTCGACCGGGTATAGATAAAAAATCAGGATCTTCCCTTTGTCTTGTGATTTTGCACCTTCCTTCCACTTTTGGGGTTCACCAACTGTCCTTTGAGTGATAATAGACCTGTTTGAGCTCAGAATAAACCTAATCTAAACAATTTACAAGAATTTAACAAACTAAACTATTACACCAAAAGTGTGTAATTTCCAAAGTAAAAAACAATCAAAACTACTTAAAATCACAAACATAAACATGGAATTTACATGATTATCAAAGTCGGTCAAAGAGCCAAAGAAGAAGGAGACGGGCATCCAAAAGCCCGTTGATGAATTCTTCCCGAGGGTAGCTGAGCCCTCAGCTATCCCCCGTTGACGCTGCTGCTGCCGCTGCGAAGAGGAAGGCAGCCGACAAAGGTGCCGCCCCTGCCGGAAAGAAGCCGAAGAAAGGGGACACTGGGAAGAAGGCTCCCCCGGTCCTGATCATGGATAAGCACTTGACCTCTGAGTCTCTGGATGTAGCAACGACGGCTCCATCCAACCCCTCCTTCGGGAGACTTCCCTCGAGAGACCGTACAATTCTCCCTTGTCAGAGGAACCGCCATGATGCACGGCACAGTTGATCCGAAGGCGTTCCTGAGGGGCATCACTTCGGAGATGGATAGGGCATCCCTCGGCACCTATGATGATGATGCCCTCGAGAACAAGATCCTCCGGTCTTCTCTTACTGTAAGTCCCTTTCCCTTTGTTCCTTTTCCTTTTGTCTTAGAGCATTTTTGCATAGTGTCCTTGCCCCTTTTGTTTGTCGTTTATAGGCTTGCATCACCCTCGGTGAATAAGCTCGGAGGGGGAAAGAGTTGCGGCTTGAGAAGGCGCAACATGATGAGCAGTTGAAGAAGCTTGTCCACGACAACGCTGACGCCGTGAGGTAGATGGCGAAGTTGGAAGAGGACCTTTGGCAGGCGAAGGCTGAGTCGGAGAGAGCTAGAGCGGAGGGCCAGGCCGAGGGCAAGGCTGAGGCTGAAAAGACCACTGCTGAGGCTGCCAAGAAAGCCACCGAGGATGCTGAGGCCGCCAAAGCGGAGGCTATTGCTAAAGCCCGGGAGGAAGCTGATGCTGCCTTTATTGCTGAGGGCTGGAGGGCTGAGGGGAGAAAATAGTGGGTGGCCTCAGTGGTGGAGGCCTCGGTGGGCGAGTGGGTGGCAGGCCCCGGTGCGGTGTGGCTAGCCCGGAAGGGAAAAGAATATTACGATGGGGGTGAGTTCTTTACTTAGGCCCTCATCTACCGGAGGCTAGCCCGGCACCTGGGAGTGGATCCAAAGGAGTTTGATCCTGCAGCCCACGACCTTCCTCCCCTCCAGCCAGACGTACGAATCCCCCTGCCTTCAGATGTTGAGAGGCCGGACTTGGAGGACTCGATGCTGATGCAGGAGGCACAAGATGATGATGTAGAGGCCGGAGGGAATGCCACCTCAAAGCGTGCCGAAGAGGTCGCTGCTGAAGTTACTGATTCCTGATTGTACTTTAGCAATATTTTGTAACAAACATTTATGAGCCGTCGGCTTCAGCCAGGATGTAATAAATACTTAACATTGTCCTTCTTTTGATGAATATATGTTCGCCTTCGGGCTTTTGGCGTTTGATTTTTTCCCCGTTGTCTTTTGAATGAATGCCTTCGCCTTTCTTTATGCTTTCTTCTTTAGGAATGTATGAATGTATGTTTGCATGGTGAATTCGCCGAGGGCAAAACATTTAGGACTTAGAAACTTTTTCTAAGCGTTGTTTATATATAGGGCCTCGGTGGATATCGTCCTCCTAGCTGTAGGGAATAGCTAGCCATCGTCGTCTATCCCCGGGGAACTGGTGTTGTGGGCTTAGTAATTCTTTAGGTAATGTCATGATTATGCCCTCGATCAGCCTCCCTTTTTAGTACACGGGCCCTCGATTTGTAGTGGTATTAGGTCGAGTTTCCCTTAGCAAAGTATGGTGGCGGTGGGTGCATTCAACTTGTGGACTTAGAAATATCTCCACTGAGTTTGCAACTGGTGGTCCTCGATAGACATGTAGAGTTAGTAGATTTTGAACCCACATTTAGAAAAGGAGCCTCCGGTGTTGATTGTAGTGCCGGAGGTTATTGGGGTATGGACTAGAAATTTTGAGCCCATTTTGTGAGCACCAACCTCCGTTAATTTATAGTAGGTGCCCTCGATCTTCGTTGGGCATATGAGCCTTCGGCTTTGGTGGATTTCCAAAGTGTGGACATGGGAAATTTTGTAGCCCAACCATCATAGTAAGGGCAGATGCCTTCGGTGTTTGTTGAAATGCCGGAGGCTGTTGTAGATTGGACTTAACCAATTCAAACCATTTGTAGGATTAGAGCCCATTGTACGTGGATGGCCTCGGTATTGGCTGGTGCCGGAGGCAACCAGATTGTGGACTTAGCCCATTTTAGGCAATACTTGTTGAATAACAGTTGGATTTGAAGGCAATCTTATTGTTGGCCGCTGAAGGCTGTTCCGTCGTAAAATCTGTCAAAATTTGTACTCATTGACTGCTCGTTGAGTCTACTCCCTTTCACCCCCTCTTCTTTTTTTCCTTTGTTTTTCTTTTTTTGGAGATAGTGAAGGGAAGGCTTCAAGAAACTTGGTTTCTTGGTAAGGCTTGGCCTATGCGGGAGGCAACAATATAAGTTGTTGGCTCCCCCCCCCAGAATTAACCTTCCGGGTTCCGAGGGGATCGATGGTCGTTTCCTCAGCCCGAGACATAGCCTGTTGTCTGCCTCCTCTTGGGGGATGGCACGGAAAGCGCCTTAGTTTTGAAAGTCGTTCCCTCATCCCGAGACATAGTCTGTTGCCTGTCATTCCCTTAGGGTAATGGCACGGGAATCGTTTTGTTTTTGAAAGTCGAATCCTCGACCCGGGACATAGTCCGTTGCCTGCCATTCCCTTGAGGTAATGGCGCGGAAAGCGTTTAAGGGAAGGGTTTTATTTTCATATTAGTTGCAAATGGACGGGGGCACTTGGTGCCTTCGGGACCGATAGGTGGTGCCTTCGGTATTGTTGCGCCCTCGAGGGGAACGACTTATTTTGACACTTGGTACCGAAGGGTCCTTGTCCCGAAAAAAAACACTTGGTGCCTTCGGTGTAGTTACGTCCTCGAGGGGTATGACTTTATTTTTAACACTTGGTGTTATTTCACACATATTGCCCCCGGTACTTGGTACCGAGGGGTTGCTTTAAAAACACTCACTGCTTTCTTCTGCTATCTTAGTTTGTTGGAGTGCCCACCCTCACACTTGGGCCAAGGGTTTGTGCGAGGGCTTGGTCGCTCATGTGTGTCTTGTACTTGGTACTCGGTGTCTTCAACATGTATTTATTCTTGAAAAATGGGGGGCCTTGGACAGTTGGATGATACATTCGTGAGTTATGAGGGCTTGGCCGCTCTAATGTCACTCATAAAATTTTACCAGGTGGTGTACATTCCAATGTCTAGGGACCTCGGTCCCATTGGGGCATTTTAGTTTGTAAGTCCCTGGTTTGATGATGGGTGTAACGATGTAGGGGCCTTCAAACTTTGGCACCATTTTGCCGCCCTCGGTTGGTTGACTGGTTTCCCTTCTTCGGAGGACGTAGTCCCCCACCTGAAATTCTCGGGAACGGACCTTGGCGTCGATGTAGCCTTTTACTTGTCTTCGGTAGTTCTCCGTCCACATGAAAGCTTGCGCTCGACGTTCTAAGATGAGTTGAAGGTCGAGAGCCATGTTGGCATCGTTGACGTCGGGCTCGTATTGGTTTACCCTTCGGGTTCGTAAAGTTACCTCTGTGGGTGCTTTAGCTTCGAAACCGTAACACAAAGAGAAGGGTGTTTCACCGGTTTCCCTCCTCAGGGTGGTGCAGTAGGCCCATAAGATGTTGTGGAGCTTTTCTACCCAGCCCCCCCTTCAGCTTCCAGTTTCTTTTTTAATCCCTCCAGCAAAGTGCGGTTGGCATTTTCCACCCGACTGTTGCCTTGAGGGTAGGCAACGGATGAGAAAATGTGTTTGATGCCCCACGCCTCTAGGAGGGCACAAAAGGGGGCTGCCTCAAATTGAGTTTAGTTGTCGGAGATGATTTGCTAGGGGACGCCAACCTCGTGAGGATGTTCTTGAGGACGAAGTGGCGGCACCTGGCCTCGGTAATGCTGGGGAGGGGCTCAGCCTCCACCCATTTGGTGAAGTAGTCGATGGCCACAATGATGTACCTGTTGTTGGAGGTACCCCTCGGCAGTGGGCCTACAAGGTCAATGCCCCACCTGGAGAAGGGAATTGATGTGCTGACGGGGGCGTAGTTAACTGCTGGCCTTCCGGGGTTTTCTGAAAATGTTGGCATGTGGCGCACCTTCGGGCGAGTTCCGCACAGTCCCGGGCCATTGTAGGCCAGAAGTAACCTTGTACTATGAGCCTTCGGGACATGGAGAAGGGTCCCTGGTGGGCTGACCAAGTGCCACTGTGCACTTCCTCCATCGCAACCTCGGCTTCATCGTGATGAAGGCACCGGAGTAATGCGCCATTGTAGGATCGCTTGTAGAGCCTTCCGTCTTTGAAAGGTATAGGTGGGAGCCCTCAGCTTTGCCAATTTTGCGCGAGCTTCATCCTCGGGCAATTTCCCTGTGGTGATGAAGTTGACGATATCTGAGATCCAGCCGTCGGCCCTTTGTTGTATGTTCATGACGAGGCTGGCGTGTATGCTTGAGAGGCTGAGTTCTTTAATTCTCACAATCTTCAAGAGGTGCTTCGGGGACTCAGCTGAGAGCTTTGATAAAATGTCAGCCTCAGAGTTTTGAGCCCTTGGTATTTTAGTGAGAAAATGTGCCTCAAATAACTTAAGCAACTCCTTGGCCGCTTCCTTGTACTGTTTCATTCTTCCTTCCTTGGCCTCATATTCCATTGAAATTTGGCCGACGACTAACTTGGAGTCGCACTTCACATGGATTTGTCTGGCCTTCATGTTAGCTGCCAGCCGAAGGCCACAGAGGAGGGCCTCATACTCCGCTTCGTTGTTGGAGACATTGAAGGAGAAATGGATGGCATAATAGGCGTGGAAGCCTTCAGGCGTAATGAGAACTACCCCTCCTCCGCATGCTTTGGTAGCAGAGGAGCCATCGGTATAGAGGGTCCACCATTCATCCGAGGGTGCCGAGGGCTCCTCATCCACCGTTGATCTTGCCATGCATTCCGTCACGAAGTCCGCTAGGGCTTGGCTCTTTATGGCAGGCCTCGGACGGATGTTAATGTTGTACTGGTGGGGCTCCTCGGGAGGAGCTGATGGGGCTCCTCGTCAAAGTGCCGAGGGGTTGATGTGTGAGGACCTGGACCGGATGAGCTTGGAAGTAATGGCCCAACTTCTTGACGGTCCAAACGATGGCTAGCACCGTCTTTTCCACGGGAAAATACCTGAGTTCCGCCTCCCTCAGAGTCTTGCTAATATAGAAGATGGCATGTTGGATGCCGTCTTCCTCCCGGATTACCACTGAGCTGATTGCAGCAGGGCTAACGCCTAGGTAGAGATATAAAGTTTCCCCTTCCTTGGGTTTGAAGAGCACATGGGGTGAGGACAGGTACCTTTTCAATTCTCCAAAGGCTTCCTGAAATTCTGATGTCCACTGGAAACCGGCGGTTTTCCTCATGATCTAGAAGAAGGGAAGGGATTTCTCCGCTGATTTGGATAGGAAGCGGTTGAGGGCTGCCAGGCGTCCTGTCAATTTTTGGACTTCCTTCACGTTGCATGGGGGCTCCATGTTAATGATGGCCTGGATTTTCTCGGGGTTGGCCTCAATGCCCCTTCGGCTTACCATGTAGCCCAAGAACTTGCCTCCTTGCACGCCGAAGGTGCATTTCTTCAGGTTTAGCCGAAGGTTGAATTTTTGGATGATGGCAAAGATCTCCCGGAGGTCATCAGCATGGCTTGTCGATTGTTTGCTCTTGACGATCATGCCGTCCACATAGGCCTTCATAGTGCGACCCAGGACGGCTTGAAAGACACTGGCCACCATCCGGGTGTAGGTGGCACCCGAATTTTTTAAGCCGAAGGCCATCACCAGATAGCAGAAGATGCCTTCGGGAGTCATGAAGGCTGTTTTTTCAGTGTCTTCCTCGTGCATGAAGATCTGGTGATATCCGCGGAAGGCATCAAGGAAGGACATAATCTCACAACCCGCTGTTTCATCTACTAGTTGATCAATGTTTGGCAGCGGGAAAGGGTCCATGGGGCACGCCTTATTCAAATCGGTGTAATCTACGCACATTCGGAAAGAGGGTGGCTTTTGTGCGAGGACTATGTTAGCCAGCCATGAGTGGTACTTTACCTCCTTGACGTGTCTGATGGAGAGTAGCATGGTAACCTCCCTCTTTACAAAATCAGTCCTCTCGGCCGAGAGGGGTCTCCTTCTTTGTTGCACAGGTTTGGATGAAGAGTCCACCGCCAGGCGGTGAGTGATTACCCTTCGGCTGATTCCCGGCATGTCTTCCGGCCCCCATTCAAAAACAATGGAGTAGGCGCGGAGGGCACCCGTGATGTCAGTCTTCAGGTCTTCAGGGAGCTTAGTGCCAATCTTCAAGACTCTTTCCGGCTTGGCCGGATCGAGCACAAAGTCTTCTACCTCCTCGGTTGGTTACGCCCTCGTCCTCTTCTCCTCCTCTCCTATCGTCCTAGTGATGGTGTCCACATGGAACTCGGTTTTACTAACCTTCTTCGTTATTTGGAGGTAGCAGGTGCGCGCGATCTTTTGGTTCCCCCTTGAGTACCCAATGCCCCCTTTAGCTGGGAATTTGAGGCATAGGTGCCTCATGGAGATGACAGCCTCCAAGTCTTCGAGGGCGGGATGGCCGAGGATGATGTTGTGGGCACAGACGATGTTAACGACGAACTCCACTTCGAGCTTCGCCCTATGGAGCCCGTCGCTGAAGAGTACTTGGAGGGATATCACCCCTTCATAATCTTTTGTATCTCCGGTGAAGCCGGACAGAGGTGTTCGGATAGGTCGAAGGGACTCCCTCTCCAGGAGCAGCTCCTTGAATGTGCTAAGGTACATTACGTTGATGGAGCTGCCCGTTTCAACGTAAGTTCTGTGGACAATGGTGTTATTGATCTCGCTGTGGATCACTAGCGCATCCTTGTGAGGGGAGGAAGCCGGGGGGAGATCGAAATTGGTAAACATGATGGGCTCCTCTCTCAATCGCTTTACGGGGGGGCATATGAGTGACCTCCCCTACGTAAAGGGCCTGCGCACATTTCTTCCTTTGGCTAGTGGAGTCTCCCCTCGTGTTGCCGCCGGCGATCATGTAGATGTGGCGCTTCTTTTCTTAGCACTGGTTGTACCCTTCTTCTTCATCAAGGTTCCCGATCTCCCTCTTCTTTCCGTTCGGGTCACCTGACAAATTGGGACAGGTGACCCGCCTGTATCAACCTCTCGATGGTTGTCTTCAGTTGGTGGCAGTCATCGGTTCTGTGCCCCTGGTGATGACGAAAACGACAGTAAGGTTCACTGGGCTTGATGGCATATACCTCCGGGGGTGCGCGAGAATGCTGACGGGGTGGGTCAGGGGTATCCGAGGGTGCTCGAAGAGAACAGGCTGCGCCCAGGCCTTCTGGTTGTTTTTGTAACCTCCCCGGGTTTGGCTTGGCCATGCCAAGGGCGATAACCCGAGGGGGGCGGGTCTTTGGATTGATGGAATGGAGCCCCCGGCCCCTGGTTGTTCCTGTCATCCTGCCTGGGGCGTTGTTGTTCGGGGTTTCGATGGGACCTCTCCACCTCCTCGGCCTCCGCGTATCGCTCCCCGCTGGAGGGCTTTTATATAGTCGCGTGGAGGTCCGATAATAAGGCTCCTGGAGAAGTTTCTGGTACGGAGGACCGTCTGCAGGAGAGCCATAAAGGTCCTATCATCGGCGCCGTCGACCTTGTCCATCTCTAACCTCCAACGCTCAAGGAAATCCTGAAGGGTCTCCTCCTTTTGTTGCCTTACTGTGAGCAGGTGGGAGAAGTGCTTCTTGGATCGGTGCATTCCCGCAAATTGTGTCAAGAAGCGCTGAGCTAGTTTTTGCCAAGAGTCAATGCTGCCCTCGGGCAACCGGTTACACCACTCGTACGCCGGGCCCTCCAAAGTGGAAAGGAACCAACGGCACAAATATTCATCTGATGCCCCCATCATCATCATGTTGTTCTGGTATCTGCTGTAGTGCTCTTGGGGGTCAGTCTTTCCTTCATACGGCTTGATGGGTTGCCCTCGGTATTTTCCCGGAATCTGGGCCGCCAACACCCTTGGGGTAAATGGCGTCCTAGTCCGGAGGTGGATGACGGGTTACCCAGATCTCTCGACAAATTTCTTCTGCATTTCGTCCATTTTGGCCAGCATGGCCTCATATTTGGGATCAATATGAGGGGTGGAAACGGCGGTGTTTGTTTGACGGGTCTCTATCTCATCAAGCCAACGTTGGAGGGCCACAATAATTTCGTCCCTGTGATCCTTCGGGAGGGCTTCCGCCCCCTGCGACTGAACACGGGCCGAGTGGGCCTGGTTGATTTGGTGTCTGGCGTCGTCGGCATGGAGCAGTCCCTTGCCCTTGTCCCGAGGGGGATGCCTCTCGTCTGCCCTCGAGATAGATCCTCCACTTTCCTGGGGCCTTTGGAATGCCTTACCCCCGAGGCGGTCTTGGACCCCTTGGCGGTCCTGCATTCCTTCGAGCTTGTCGAGGGCAGAGGTCCGGGGTGCATCTTTGTTTGCGCCGCGCTGGTCCCTGGACTGGACTTCCTGGGAGGTAGTGTCCTGGGCCACGACTCCTTCGTTGTTCCCTAATCGAAGGATAGGGTTCACGAAGGGGGTGGAGGTGGGGGAGGAACGGCGTCCTCCCCGACTTGGGGTTGAAGGGGCACCAGAGTGCCGAAGGCACCTGGATTCCGGGTGAGTGTCTGGATGAAAGAAGAAAATGCCGACTGTACGTCAATAGTGAGCCCGGAGGGCTCACTTGGTTTTCGCTCCGATCCTTTTTACGAGCCTCGATGCTGAGGCAGACATCGGGAGCATTCTGCTGGAGCTGAAGGCGCATGTCTACAACAGCCTGTTCCAACTCAGCGATGACCCCTCCCTCAGGAGCCTTGTTGGAGGCTCCGGGGGCGTTGACTTCACCGAGGGCCAGGTTGTTGTCCTCAAGGGTCTTGGACTCAGCACGAGTTCTTCCCATTTTTGGTAGGTGTTTTTGAGTTCGGTGAAGGGGAGGGTTTCTTACTTGATTGTTCGATCTCTCAACGAGAGCACCAAATGATGGATAGTGTACCTGGGGGTAGCTTATCTGAGGGGTTATTTCGGGGAATAACTAGAGAGAAGTGAGAGCAATAAATAAGAGAGAGAATATGTATTCGGTATGTGAATTTGTGATGCTTTACAATGGGGAAATGAGCTGCTATTTATAGCAGCAATAAATGCGATTAGAGTACACGTGTCAACAATCTAACAGTCGAGGGGTCACCTCAATCGGGGTGGCACTGGCACTTGCATGTGGCTGCATTAAATGTGGTGGTTGGATGCGACGTTTGTACTTGGTACGGTGATCCAGCGCATGTGGAGAGGAGATTCTGTCGAGGAAGACGCCTTCGGCTGTACCTACTGTGCCGAAGGCCCCATGGACCGGGGGCCTCTATGTGCCGAGGGCTGTAGGTGCCGAAGGCTTGGTTTTCAAGCCTTATTCTCTTGTGATTTTTCTGGGTTCGATTCTGCCAATAGGAGCCTTTGGTCATCGGGCCGAAGGCACCCCTTTGCGTGTCGTGAGCTGCTTAGAGCTTCATTTTGTTGGGCTTGGCCCGTTTGGGCCCGTTGGGCCTGATTGCAGTAGTGGAAGTATGTGGGTCGGGGGGGCCTGAGCCATATACTCCATCATCACACCTCAAAGAACCACATTTATAGCAATTTGGACAATTTAGGGATGACGTTTACAAACTTAGAAATACGGGTCTGACATTTAATACATTGACTATTTCAGGGACTAAAAGTGCGTTTTCCCTTTTATCTTTTGAATTGATTTGAGAATTCATTGTCAGAGTCACGTTATATTATTATTATTATTATTTAACCCTAAAGCATGGCTTCGGGAGACTGATTGCTGAGAAGTGGAGCAAAGTTGGGATATGCCAAAGATTCATGGAATGGTTACTCAACTACATGTTTGTGCGGCGGAAATTAGTAGATGGGGGGAATTGCAATTGAGGGTTGGGCAGTCATATTGAGTTTTGTAAGAAAAGGTTAAGTTGGTTAAGGGGCAAACCGCATATGGATAATGGTGCAGAGTTTGAAAGAGTCACAAGTGATTATTTAACATTATTAGAAAGGCCGAATATTTTCTGGCGCCAACGTGCAAAAGAGTTTTGGCTGAAAAACGGGAATATAAATTCTAAGTACTTCCATAATTCGGTCAAGCAGCGCCAAAGAAGGAACTGACAGGAGGACTTGCGAGCAGAGGGTGGAAGGTGGACTAATGATAAGGAGGAGGTGGCATCACTGATGGGGAACTATTTCTCTAATATTTTTACATCAAACCAAGGGGAGATGGAGTCAGTTTTGAGCCAGGTGCGAGGTAGAGTTACAGAGCAGTTCAATATAGATCTCATTCGACTGATTCGAGCAGAAGAGGTAAAGCGGGCCTGCTTTTCTATGCACCCAGACAAAGCCCCGGGCCCGGATGGAATGTGTCCAGGATTCTTTTACCATTTTTGGGATGTAGTAGGCCGAGATGTGGTCAAGTTTTTCCGTAGGACCTTCGAGTCCGGTGGCCTGCCGAAGAGATTAAACCACACTAATTTGGTGTTGATTCCTAAAAAGGATAAGCTAGAGACGTTGGCTGACTGGAGGCCAATTTCTTTATGTAATGTTGTCTACAAAATCTTTTTGAAGGTACTCGTAAATAGAATGAAGCCATTTCTTAATTGTCTCATTTCAGAAAATCAAAGTGCATTTATTCCTGGTCATTCAATAGTACACAACATCATGATCGCCTTTGAGACCTATCACTTCTTGAAGAGAAAGAGCAAGACCAAACAGGCTATGTTGCGCTTAAACTCGACATGAGTAAAGCCTACGATAGGGTGGAGTGGTAGTTTTTGAGGAGGATGCTACAGGGGTAGGTTTTGGGTAAAGGTGGATCTCATTGCTAATGGAATGTGTGATAGTGAGTTATTGGATCCCTTTTAATAATTCTGAAATCGGGCCAATCTTACCAAGTTGGGGACTGAGACAAGGGGATCCCCTATCTCCTTACCTTTTCATTATTGTGGCGGAAGGGCTGAGTATACTTCTGCGAAGGGAGGGGTTGATGGGAAGATTATAGGGGGTATCTATTGCAAGGAAAGCTCCACGGGTGACACATCTGCTATTTGCAGATGATGCTTTATTATTCTTTCGGGCCTTACATGGGGACTGTTCAGTGATTCGGGACGTCTTAGCGGAGTATGAGGCAGCGTCCGGGCAGGTCATAAACTTCTCCAAATCCTCCGTTACTTTTAGTATTTGTTGGTCTCGGATATCATGAAGGTATTGTTGATATGCTTGGAGTTGGACATGCTATTTCAGAAGATAAGTACTTGGGATTGCCGTCTCTTGTTGGCCGAAAGAAGAAGGAGATATTGGGCTTCATTCGAGATAAGATTTTGGCTCGGTTACACAGTTGGAAAAATAGATTTCTTTCAAAGGAGGGACGTGAAATATTGTTAAAATTTGTGGTGCAGGCGATGCCTATGTTTTCTAAGCAGGTTTTTCTATTGCCAAGCAATCTATGTACACACATTGAAAGAGTGATGAATCGTTTTTTGTGGACAGGAGGCTCTGAACATGATATTAAATGGTGTGAATGGGGCTCGTTATGTAGACCGAATGCAAAGGGGGGCCTGGGTTTTAAAAGGCTAAGGGAGTTTAATATCGCAATGCTTGAGAAACAAGCTTGGTGATTGCTCACTCAAACTGAGTCTCTAGTTGCCTGTATATTTTGTGCAAAATATTATCTGAGCGGCTCATTCTTAGAGTCCAGGCTGGGAAGCTGCCCATCATTTATATGGAGGAGCATATTAGAGGTCAAGCAAATAATTCACCGCGAGTACAGATGGAGGGTGGGAGATGGTAAAACTATTAAGGTCCGGAAAGAAACATGGCTAGCCGGTGAGAATCCTATGATTCAAACAGAGGTTAGGAAAGACCGAGAAAATTTGAGAGTGGAAGGGATGCTAACCGTAGGCGAGATGAGGTGGGAAAGGGATATTTTTAATGACATCTTAATGCAAGAAGATCAAGAGCTGGTCTATAGTATTCCTTTGAGCAACCGAAAGGTAACAGATAAGATGTATTGGGCATGGAAGGCATCTGGTGAATACTCGGTCAGGAGCTGCTATCGGGCTCTGGTGGGGTAGTTTGGTAGTGCTGGATGGATGGGATGGGGTCGACTCTGGAATCTCCATATTCCTCCGAAAGTGAAGAGCTTTTTCTGGCAGCTTTGCGGGGGCTATTTACCTACAAAGGATAAACTGAGAAGTAGACGTGTGAATGTAAGTCTTTCGTGTTGTTGGTGCGCAGATGAAGTGGAAACTACAGAACATTTGTTTTACAGGTGTTGGCTGTAAGGAATAAATGTAATTAGATGTTGATGATGCTAGGTTGATTAGAATTTGAAAGTACCCCTATAGAAATTTTGTATTAGAATTTGTCTTTGTAAGTACTAGAATAGTCGACTGCCAGAAACCCTCTTGGTCTTCCTTATCAGAACTTCTACCAGAGTTGCTCCCAGAGTTGCTCTCCAGAGAAGCTATCAGAGTTGGATACCAGAGTGTGCATCAGAAGCTGCCATCTGAGTTCTGATCAGAAAACCTCATCAGACATGCTCGTACCTAGCAGAACTCGAAGGCACTCACCAACGGTCGTTAAACTAACGGGAAATCCTCTAACGGCTAGGAACCTTTCGACGGGAACATGGTACTGTACACGCATTAAATGCTCAATTAATGTTTTACGTACGAAGATATATTTAAAGCTGATGACTGACCATGCGAGTATCTTCGCGCCCCCAAAATAGCAAGTCGAAGGTCCAACCGGTCAAGTCAACAGTACAAGCATTTAATGAAGCTGTCTTCTACACTCCAACGGGAAGACTGCTCCCAGTATATAAGATACACTCTGAAGAACTACCAGGATAACTTTTGCTACAAAAAACTTGCTCAGATCATTTACTCTGAACTAAATACCTCCAAGCTTTCTTGAGATCAAAGACTCACTTACCTCAACAAGAAAAGCTCAAGTTGGAAGATATACTTTCTTATCCTTCATCCAACTAACAAGTATCAAAGTTCCTCAGTTCTTCAACACTTCGAAAACTTCATCTACACATTCTTTGTGAAGAAGCAACGTTGGAGAAAACTGATCTTGAATCAAACACTTCTTGAAAAAGAAGGGGCGTCTCAAACTAACTGGAGTAAGTGAAGTGGTGATACTTCCAAGAGACTCAGTGAAACGAGACCAGCCATCAGGAAGCAGGACTGCATCCCGGGTGGCAACTAGGCTTGAAGAAGACGTGGAGAGCTTCTTAAGTTCTAGGGACTAAGGCGTTGTAAACTGTCGTTTTTGCAAGCTTAGTGGAACAGTGGACTAGAGGAACAAGTTGTTCCTTGAACCACTATAAAAATCCCCGGTGTCATTTACTTTACTCATTTTATTTCTGCACTTAAGAACTTGACTGTGTAACTCAAAAGGTTGGACTCTGTGTTCAGCAGATCTTCCTCAAGAGTTATCAGAAAGGCATTTGCCTTAGTGTTTTCTGAGGCTACCCGGACAGAAACCAATCCGCTGCCAGGTCCAGTTCTGCCATCAGAACTTGACCCTCTCTGTCACCAGAAATCGACCATCTCTGATAAGTCAGTTGTGACTTAGAGAAAAGTTTAAAATTTTGAACAGTCTATTCACCCCCCCCCCTCTAGACTGTTCCCATTACAAACGGGACCAACAAGTGGTATCAGAGCCTCCTCATTCTTGTAATCTTTTAGGTTACTTGCTGAACAAGAGATCCACTTGTTCTTAGCCTCTTTAATCTCATATTATGGATAACACTCTTTCAAAGAATCTTATGTTCTGAGTGACTAAGTTTGATGACTGGAGGATTCGCATGAAAGCTCACCTCTGCGCACTCCATGATGAAATGTGGGAAGTCCTTGATGCTGGTTCTTTCACAGAGTTTACCAAGATCAATCCTGAATACACTGTTAGTGGTGGTCTACCTCAGATGATCACCAAATTACGGCATGAGTGGTCCAATGAAGAAAGGAGGAAATACAACCTTGATAACATTGCGAAGGACATCCTCTATAAAGCCATAGATGACAAATACTTCATAAGAATCAAGAAGTGCACCTCTGCCAAGGAAATCTGGGATACACTCACCCTGATAGGAGCTGGTGATGAGCAGGAAAAAGATAACAAACTGACCATTGCCATGAAGAAGTTTGAAGACTTCAAACTTCTACCCAAAGAGTGCATAGTTGAGATGTATGCACGCCTGCTCACACTCACTGCTGAGATATCAGAACTTGGGAAGGAGCTTACTCCCAAGGAGATCAACCTGAAGGTTCTCAGAGGCTTACCTTCACCCCGGAAGATGAAGGTCACTGCCATGAGAGATAGCAAAGATCTCAGAACCTACAGCACAGAGAAGCTCATCTCTGATCTCAAATCTTATGAGTTCGAGATGAATGAAGAAGAGAAAGAAGAAGTTGAGGACAGAACAGCTGCTGCCCTCACAGCCAGCACCTCTCAGGTAAATAACTTTGACCCTTCTATCCTTTTAACTGACGAATATATGGCTGCCTTTACCAGAAAGTTCAGGAAATTCTTGAAGCCAAAGGACAGCAGAAGTCCATCCTCAAGCAGAAAGCCGCACCAGAAATCCAAAGCATCAGAAAGTAGTGGAGAGCTTCTCTGCTACAACTCCAGACAACCAGGACACTTCAAAGCCAACTGTCCACACCCTATAGTCTCCAAAAGGTAAGGCCAGGAAGGAGAGAAGAAATATGAGCACAGAAGAAGGAAGGCACTCATCACTGAACAACCAGAGAAGGACCCCCTCTCTGAGACAGAGTCCAGCTCAGAATCAGAATGCGATGAGGCATTCTGTTGCCTGGATACAAAGACTGAAGACCTATGCCTTATGGGTCAATCTGATGATGAGGTATCCTCTACTTCTAACTCTAGTTTTTCCTCGGTAGGCAAAGCTTTTGATTCTGATTCAATGTCAGAATTTTGGGAAGAGTTTCAAGCCATCCAAGCCACTTATTCCTCTGTTAAAGAAGAAAACAGTAAGCTTAAGGTTGAAATCCTTGACTTAATAAAGGAGGTTGAGATCAAAATCAATCTTCTGATTAAGGAGAGAGATCAGCTGGAAGCTGAAAATGTTTCTCTTCTAAAGAGAATAAGGGAGATAGAGCCTCTTGAGATTAAGTATAAAACCTACCAGAAGGCCCAGGCGTCAATGGAAAGGTTTGTACTTGATCAACAAATTGGCGCTGGTTTTGGTATTGGATATAGCTCAACAGAATCAGGTGAGCCTTCCATAATGCCTAGCACCAGAGTTGCTAAAGCAGACAAGGTCATAGTGTCACTGATTTCTAGCCCCATTTGCCAAGCTAGTGTATCTGGTACCAAGGTTGTTCATGAGAAGGTCAGACCAGAAAAGGAAATGATAAAGGTTCAACCAAAAACAATTTTTGAAAAATAATGAACCTGGCAGAATACCTAACAACAGAAAAAGTGTTCAAAATAACAGAAAACAAGAACAGAACTTGACCAGACACTCTCATGACTACCACACCAGAAATGATCACCAGAGAGGCAAATATCAAGAGAAGGTTAACTTTAGGCAGAAAAGGTTGGCTGGTCAACCTAAGAAGCCCAAAGCTAACCGCTCCTCTGCTCTTGATAGTATATGAGACTTCTACCCAACAAAAAAGGCTATGCAGAAGTATGTAAACCGGAAGCATGATCCTCACAAGCATCTTCCCAAAGTGAATCACACTTCCGTTTACTATGACTACCAGGTGGACAATGGGTACCACCCACCAAGGTTTCACTTGATGAGACCAAAGTGATACCGGCTGTCAAGACTGCATGACCCCCTAGGACCCAACATTGCTTGGGTACCTAAATCTTCATTTTAATTGTTGTAGGAACTGTGTGCTGGAGCTATCTCTGAGCAAGATTGGTACATTGATAGTGGATGCTCCAGGCACATGACAGGTGACAAGAGTTGCCTTACAGAGTTCCAGAAAATCAAAGGGCCCAGAGTTACCTTTGGTGGTAATGACAAAGATGGCCAAACTAAAGGAAAGGGGAAGCTGATCAGAGACCAGATAATCATTGAAGATGTCTCGTATGTCAAAGGCCTGAAATTCAACCTGCTTAGTGCTAGCCAATTCTGTGATAAAGGCTACACAGTTGAATTCTTCAAAGAAGACTGTTCTGTCAAGCATGAGACGACTATGGAAGTGGTTCTGACAGCTACCAGAAAAAGAAACATCTATGTTGTTGATTGGTCTACTGCAAAGGGAGGAATCTGTCTTTTTGCTAAAGGAGATTCAAAACTCAGCTGGGAATGGCACAGGAAGCTGAGTCACTTGAATTTCAAAACAATCAACAAACTAGCAAGGGATCACATTGTTGATGGCATACCTAACATTGTGTACAAGAAGGAGAGCCTATGCAGTGCATGCCAGAAAAGAAAGCAAGTGAAGAACTCTTTCAAACCCATTGCTGGAGACCTCTCTACTAGTCCTTTAAATCTGATCCACATGGATTTATTTGGACCAGTGGAAACTCCAAGTGTTGGTGGAAAAAGATATACTCTAGTCATGGTGGATGACTATTCAAGATACACTTGGACAATCTTTCTGAAGAAGAAAAATGAAACTCTGCAGAAACTACCATCTCTGCTGAAACTACTACAGAATGAGCAGAACCAGAAAGTCAAATCTATTAGATCAGATAGAGGAACAGAGTTCGTCAACAAGGTCATACAAGAGTTCTATGACCAAAATGGAACAATGCATCAACTCTCTGCAGCCAGAACTCCTCAACAGAATGGAGTTGCAGAAAGAAGAAATAGAACACTCAAGGAAGCTGCAAGGACCATGATTGCTGAATCTAGTCTACCTCACAGATACTGGGCTGAAGCTATCAACACTGCATGCTACACCCAGAACCGGAGCATGATTCACAAAACTCATCAGAAGACCCCCTATGAGCTCTGGAAGGGAAGGAAACCTAACATCAGCTACTTTCATGCATTTGGAGGCAAATGCTATATACTCAATAATGGGAAGGAACATCTCAAAGTGTTCCAAGAAAAGGCTGATGAAGGAATATTCTTAGGCTACTCAAGCATAAGCAAGGCCTACAGAATACTCAACAAAAGGACCCTACTTGTTGAAGAATCGATTCATGTCAAGTTTGATGATCTCAACTCTGTTGAGAACATAACAGAGAACTTGGAGAAAACGAATCTAGAAGAATCACCAGCAGTGACAACATCAGAAGTGGTCATCAACTCTGCCATACCAATCCACCTTCAGAATCCCATTCTACAAGACAAGGATAGTGATGAAGAACCTGAAGAAGAGCAAGAGAGACCAAGACAACACTTTTCAGAACCTGATCTAACTTGGTTAAGGGATCATCCCCCAAAACAGGTGATTGGACAGATCAGAAGTGGAGTACAAACCAGATCTGCTACAACCAGAAGAGAAGCAATGCTTGCCTGCTACATATCTCAGATGGAACCTCTGACAGTAGAAGAGGCTCTTGCAGACTCAGATTGGATCAATGCAATGCAAGAAGAACTCACTCAGTTTGAAAGGAACAAAGTATGGGAACTTGTTCCTAGACCTCAACATCAGAATGTCATTGGAACCAAGTGGGTATTCAAGAACAAAGCAGATGAAGAAGGAAATATTGTAAGGAATAAGGCTAGGCTGGTAGCCAAGGGATACTGCCAAGAAGAATGAATAGATTTTGATGAGACATTTGCACCAGTAGCCAGACTTGAAGCCATCAGAATCTTCCTAGCCTATGCTGCCTTCAACAACATCAAGGTCTACCAAATGGATGTCAAGAGTGCATTTCTGAATGGAGATCTTGAAGAAGAGGTTTATGTGGAACAACCACCAGGTTTTGTCATTCCTACTCACTCCTCGTGTGTCTACAAGCTTTAAAAGGCCCTTTATGGTCTTAAGCAAACTCCCAGAGCATGGTATGACACATTGTCCCTATTCCTAGTAAACCATGGGTTTACTGAGGGAAAGGTTGACAAAACTCTATTTCAAATCTTTGTTGCTAATCATATTCTGTTAGTACAAATATATGTTGATGATATTATATTTGGTAGTACTAATTCAGAACTATGCAAGAAATTTTCTCAAGTGATGCAGAGTCAATTTGAAATGAGTATGATGGGAGAACTCAGCTACTTCCTAGGACTACAAGTCAAACAGGTTCCAGAAGGAATCTTTATCAATCAAGGGAAGTATACCAGAGACCTGATCAAGAAGTTTGGAGTGGAAGGCAAATCCTCAGTGAAAATTCCCATGAATACCTCATAAGGAATTGGTCCAGATGATGAAGGAAAGGATGTCGATGCAACAACATACAGAGGAATCATAGGATCTCTCCTCTATCTAACTGCAAGCAGACCAGATATTTCTTTCTTAGTTGGAATCTGTGCCAGATACCAATCAAAGTCCAAGGAGAGCCATCTAAGCGCTGCTAAAAGAATCATCAGATATATCAAAGGAAATCCAAATGCAAGCCTATGGTATCCCAAGGGAGGTAGCTTTGAACTAATTGGTTACTCTGACTCAGATTTTGCAGGATGCAGGTTAGATAGGAAGAGCACCTCTGGTCACTGCCAAATGCTAGGTGGGAGACTTGTTTCCTGGTTTAGCGAGAAGCAGAATTCAATCTCAACAAGTACAGCTGAAGCTGAGTACATTGCAGCTGGGAGTTGCTGTGCTCAGTTACTCTGGATGAAGCAACAACTGAAGGATTATGGCATTCAAGCAAAGGAGATCAAGTTGCTCTGTGACAACACCAGTGCCATTGCAATCACTCAAAATCCAGTACTTTACTCCAGGACAAAGCATATTGAGATCAGACATCACTTCATCAGAGATCATGTGGAGAAGAAGCATATCTGTATGGAGCATGTACCTACAAGAAGATCAGCTAGCGGATATTCTAACCAAGCCGTTACTAGAGGCAAGGTTCAACAAGCTAAGGGAAGAACTGGGAATGATGGATGATCTTCCCAGAGATGCATGAACCAGAATTACTGTGAACCAGAACTGACTTCTGGATCAGAAGACCCTACATCAGAATACCCCTTATCTAATCACCAGAGTACCCTTCATCAGAGAACCTCCTTCTCTGATACAGGGATCCTTATCTGTAGTCCATCAGAGATCCATGTGGACTTGGTTATTTTTCGAGGAACGGGCAAGACCTTTTAACTTGAACAGGTCTTTTACCAGAATACCCCTGATTATTATTCCGTTAACGGAAACGTTTTTCCGCCCGCATTTCTTTAAATGATACCTCGAAACCGTAAATTATCTCAAACGTCCACTAATCCAAAACCATTTATACCCACCTTCTTCAACCTAAACCGCTACTGCAATTCATCTCTCTAAACGTACAAGCTTCAAAACTTCTTAATCTCCAGAATCTTCAGAAATTTCTCAGACAATGAACTTCATCAACATCAACGACCTCACCAAGGAGAAGGCAGCTACACCTGCACGGAGATCAGAAACTCAGGGGGAACCTGAATCTGTTGCACAACCCTCCTCTGCACCAGACTTGGTCTTCACTGCAGATCTATCAGAACCCCAAGCCACCTCTGACGGAGCACCAGAGACTGATTACAACACTATTCTTCAAAGGCAGTTTGAAAGGGTTCTGACCTGGAGAAGATGGAGAATGGGGCCTCTTCAGAAGATCATACAGTATTTTGACTGCTTTGAGGTAGAAGAAGCTGCTGTTCTACACTGGGTGGGCACAGAAGATGTGTCACAGTGCTTCGACCTTGCATTTCTCATTTCTGTCCTGCAGAAGAAGAAAGAGAGACATCAAGGTAAAGCACCTATGCCTACTTTATCTCCAGAAAAGCATGTCAAAGCTCTGGAGGACATGAAATGAATATGTTTGATGAATGGCTGATGGAGAAGAAGAGGAAGGAATCACTCATCAAGTTTTGCCACAGTGCTCATGAAGAAGGGGAACCCTCCACAGCAAATGATGTTCCTCTAACAATGGAAAAGCTGGTCAAGGAATGGAGAGAATCCCTGTTCTCTGAAACTGTTCTTGAGGTAATTCCTACACCCCCTCCTTCCCCTCCCAAATCTCCTTTTACTCAATCACCCCCATCTAAAGTTCCTTCACCTAAATCTCCCTCACTTTCCAAATCACCTTCAAAACCTTCAACCCCACTCAAACAGAAAACCCCATCACCTCAGAAAACCTCCTCTCCTCCACCATCCCCCATCAGAAATCAAACCCCTCAGGAGACTAAATCAAAGTCTCCATCACCCTGCAAACAACCCTCACCTCCTAGAAACCGATCACCCTCACCACCACCCTCCCCCAGACCTCTGAAATCAATCACCCCTCAGAACCCCTCTAATCAGAACACCCCCCATCAGAAAACCCCTTCACACCAGAGTTCACCTCCTCAGTAGAAACCCCTGTCAAACACCAGAGCTGCAACACCCCCACTCTCTCCTCAGCTCTCTGTAGCTTCAACACCCAAGAGAGAGATTCCCATTCGCATACTGTCCTCAGATGCTGACAATGATGGATTCCTCACATCCTCTCTTGCGACAGACTTCACATCCAAAAGGAGGAAGACACCTCCTAGGGATCAATCTACAGAACCCACTGGCAATACTACTCCATTCCCTAAGGGAAGAGGTTTGGAGATGCCTGGGTTTGCTCCAGAAGTGCCTCAGATGGACTTCAACCAGTTTGTCCAATCTGCAGAAGAATTTTGTGGTCAAATGCTAGACAACATGAACAAGCTCATTGTCATCAATGACAAACACTATGAGCATCTGACTCACACAAACATCAATCTCAATCAGGTCCTACAGCAACTGTCAGAAAAGCTTGACACTCTGACAGAGTCCCTGCACACCTTCATGAGCTCATCCAACAAGAAGATTGATACAGTCTCCAAAAAAGTAGAAGGAATCAACTATATCCTTTACTTTCACTCCCAATCTCTGAATAACCAGAATGAGACACTGAAGCAGATCACTGAAGCTTTGGATGTTCTTCAATGGAATGCTGATCAAGCCTCAGCACGCTTTATGGAAATAGGACATCTGTGTACAGAACACAAAGCGCAAGCTTTAGATCTTCTTCACAAGGACAAGGAGCGTTACCAGAAGTTGGTACTCCTTGAAGCCAGTACACAGAGCATCCAGTCAACTATGGAAAGACAACAGAGCCTGATTGAAGGACTCGCCTCTGTTACCCAGACTCTGCCAGAGGCTCTTGATGAGATCAGAGATGCTCAAGCCTCAGAGTTCTCGAAGATTGAGCTCCTCCTTGGCGATCTTGTTGATGCCAAAAAGGGGGAAGACACCAGAGAAGAAGAAGGTCCAAGCTCCAGAGCCTTATCTATCAGAGGACCCTCATCTACTGTTGATCCTGCTCCTTATTTCGAAGCTGCCAAGAAGAAAAAGCAAGCTACTGCAGGCACCAGACCTCCTCCTCCACCTCCCAGAAGTTCTAAGAAGAAGTCCTCCAACTTTACTTTTAATGAGTGGATGAAAAGTGGGATGTCTAGGCCTGACAGAGCCCAATTTACTTAGATGAAGAAGCTAATGACCCCACTGCAACAAGAAAATCTGATTATGGAGAGTGATGGACTCGTCCAAATTAATCATGGTGGATCAATACAAGAAGCTGAAATTTGGTGGCAGATGAGAGTCCTATCTGGCAAGAACATATCAGAAGCAATCAGAAATTACTTAGATTGCAAGCTTGCACCTCACTGGGTAGACTATCAGAATCCGAGGGACTTAGCCTCCATCAGAGCAAAGATCAATGCAGAGCTTGAAAGAATTGACAAAGCAGGACCTCAGGTAGATGAAGAAGAATCTTAATTTTATCCATCTCTGTTTATGTATTTAATCTTCTGATAATAAGATACCACCTCTGCCTCTAGTTTGCATGGCATCTTAAATTATCTGTTCTTTCTTCCTTCTGTGACTTCCTTGTGTTTGCTCTGTTACTTTATGTCCTTTTATTGCTATCTGATTGTACTGTACTCTTACTATTTTCCTATGCTAAGGTTCCCACCAAGATTTTAATGAAAGTTTGTAACTTTATTCTTTTATGGTGAAAGGCACTTCTCTGGAAATAGTTAAAGGGTTTTGAAGAAGACTCAGTGAAACGAGACCAGCCATCAGGAAGCAGGACTGCATCCCGGGTGGCAACTAGGCTTGAAGAAGACGTGGAGAGCTTCTTAAGTTCTAGGGACTAAGGCGTTGTAAACTGTCGTTTTTGCAAGCTTAGTGGAACAGCAGACTAGAGGAACAAGTTGTTCCTTTAACCACTATAAAAATCCCCGGTGTCATTTACTTTACTCATTTTATTTCTGCACTTAAGAACTTGACTGTGTAACTCAACAGGTTGGACTCTGTGTTCAGCAGATCTTCCTCAAGAGTTATCAGAAAGGCATTTGCCTTAGTGTTTTCTGAGGCTACCCGGACAGAAACCAATCCGCTGCCAAGTCCAGTTCTGCCATCAGAACTTGACCCTCTCTGTCACCAGAAATCGACCATCTCTGATAAGTCAGTTGTGACTTAGAGAAATGTTTAAAATTTTGAACAGTCTATTCACCCCCCCCCCCTCTAGATTGTTCCCATTACAAACGGGACCAACATTGGCCGGCATAAGAAGTGTGGAACAAACTTCACTGGAGAGAAAATCTAGGTGTGAATGCCTCATTCTTAGCGTGGGTAGAATCTGTTTTCTTAGCTTCGAACGAGGAACAAGGCAGCAGACTAGTCATGACATGTTGTGTAACATCAGACCCGAATTTTTACCCAGAGATATTTTTTCATCAAGTACATGGTTAACGAAGGTAAATCAAGACTAGAGTAGCCTTGATAAATGAGAAAGATAAAATTCTTTTCTTAAATTAATAAAGGATTATTAATCAGATGCTGGACCCACATCGGGAGCGGGGACCCCCCGTGGTATTCTTAGCGTATAAAAAATTAATGTTGAATGACAAAAGAAATATAAATATTTTAAGAATCCAAAATAATGGGTTGATAAATATATGATTAATTTGGTGCATTAAAGGAGGGTACTTTTGGAGGACCCTACCTTGAAGATATTTTGGTATAGGAACAAAGTGATAAGATTTTATCTGTTCATACACTTTGGACCATATAAAAAGAAGTGTAACATTTTATTAAA
This sequence comes from Cuscuta europaea, assembly GCA_945859875.1. NCBI lineage: Eukaryota > Viridiplantae > Streptophyta > Magnoliopsida > Solanales > Convolvulaceae > Cuscuta > Cuscuta europaea. The sequence continues at coordinate 39,277,298 of CAMAPE010000038.1, forward strand.
GTGTCACAAAATATCAAAACACATATTGAGTCGTGAGAAATGACTAATGAATTTACGAGATGACGCGTTCTCATTTCTATTGTTACTTGAAACAGTAAAATGCACGTTGACCCACACATGGGCAGGAACCATTCGATATTTACGGACCACATATTATATTCATCCTGGTTTAGATGATATTTATATGATGGTGTAAATTATATTTGAGCCATAAAGTGACCTTTCGATCAAACGAAGTCTCATTACCAGTATTGGTAATTAATCAGATAATAGCTCGAAATAAATTCCGGGAACGACGAAATTAAAGTTGGATGATATATATTCACTCTAAAGACCAATACTGATGGGAAGAATGATATATATTTTATTTGACCCGATACAAAGAATATTAATTAAACTAGTCCGAAAAATGCAACTTTCGGGATCGAATACACACTTCGGGGTATAAAGGGATGACCTCCCACATGAGTGGGGGCCATCCCACGACTTGAGACCATGCAAAAGAGGGAGGAGAGCCGACCTACTTGTCTGGAGTGTAATAAGAAGTGATGGGGGAGATAATATTAAAAGAAAAGGGACCCTCCTTCATTATTTTTGGAAGATGACAAAGAACCATCCTCTCACTCACACACCCTCATATCATTTCGACCCTAGCATCAATTAGGAAGGAATAGGGTCTCAAAAACATCATCTCTACCACTTTACTCGAACCAAGAACAAGGAGGAGGAAGCAACCAAGAAAAGAGAAGAAAGAATAGGAAAGAAAGAGGAAAACTTGGAAAATCAAGGTAATGACTTCATTAGCATTTTTCTTCCTTCTTTTAATCTCATATGATTTTATAAATCATGTGATAGAACCTTGATATTGTTCTACACTTCTAGAGGTGTAGAATTAGGGGTTGGAATAATAGTTTTAACCATGATCGGAGTTATGATCGGAGTAAGACCGGTTCACCGGAAAACACCTTCTTAGGAGATTTTGATGTTTATACCATTTTTGATTGTGAAACCTTGTTAGGAATTTTACCAAGGTATTATAGACTTCTCAAGAAATCTAGGAGTGGCCGGAAAAGTCGCCGGAGCCGCCGGAGTTTTTGCCGGAAAATTCCAAAAGTTACCGGAGTTCAAACGAAGATGATAAAAGCTCGCTAGCGTCATTTCAAGGTGAGTGGATGACTACGTGTCTTGTAACTCTTGGGTCAAACGTGGGATTACCAAAATAAAATCATAATCATGATTTGAGAAATGATTAAAAGGATTAAAATGCATGATTAGTCATGGTGAATGTGAATAGTGAAAATATTACATGATTAATGAATAAGAGATTTATTTGTGGATTAATCATGAACATATTATTTTCAAATGTATAAAAAGGGGTTCATACATGGACTATGTATGAGACAACTAGAGTAATCTAGTATATGAATATGTATAAAAATGTTAAAATGTATTTAAACATGTGATTAACTATATTGATTATAAGTTATGTGAATATGACATGATTAATGAGTAAAGGAATTAATAATATTTTGATGAAGGTTATCATAAATGATTTTGTTGGCTCATTTGAGAAATGACCATAGTAAGTCAAGTAATATTCTTGTGAATATTTTAGAAACGCTTAAGTGTGCTTATTACAAAAAATGATCTAGTTATGAGAAATAAACTAGAAAATAATATATAAACGATTAATAAGTATGAAGTACTTATTAATAGTTGTGGGAATATGGCTTTATGCTTTATAAATTTTGCGTGAGGCATGAGATTACCTAAAGTAATCAAGAATATATTTTATGGAATGATTAAAGATAATCAAGTATGTGTTATGCCATGATCATATGTGAAATATAGTTGAAAAGCATGTTAAGTAAGTTTGATGATTCAAAATGTGACAATTAATTATGTATGATGTTCCAAAGACCCAAAAAGGTACTTTTGGATTGAGGAAGTCAAGAAGTACATGTGTATAAATTTTCACATAAATCGGACTTTGTTTGAGCGGTCAAACGGACGTTGACCGCCAAGTCAAAGGCTATACCCGACTGGGTATGGGTAAATACCCTACCGGGTATTAGCTAAAAACAGTTCCAGGGGCTACTACCTCACCATACCCGGCCGGGTATGGGTAAATACCCGACCAGGTATTAATTAGAAATGGTTCCAGAGGCTACTGCCTCACCATACCCGATCGGGTATGGGTAATCGCCCGACCGGGTATTGGGTTATACACCCAATATGCTGTTTTTGAGTAAGTTTACGTGGGCCGTTCGGGTGGGACCCGTCCACGTTGGTTGCTAAAGCTTCGAATATGGTTTAAATGCTAAGACTTGGACTAGTCGTTAGTAAAGAAAATTATAGACCACGACCGGGTGAGGTAAGTGGTAGATTATACATGGCGGGTGAATATCCGGGACCGAGTAAGGTCAGGTAATACTCTGTAGGACCAGGAGGAGTCCTTTATACTCAAACGTTAACAAGGGCCCGTGTAGTTCTTGAGGTGTGTTAACCTCCAGCAAATTACACATAGGTAACAAGGGCAAATGCAGTCCTTGAGGTGTGTTAACCTCCATCAAATGGCATATAGGTAACAAGGGCCATGTAGTCCTTGACGTGTGTTAACCTCCAGCAAATTACGCATAGGTAACAATGGCAAATGCAGTCCTTGAGGTGTGTTAACCTCTATCAAATTGCATATAGATAACAAGGGCCCGTGTAGTCCTTGAGGTGTGTTAACCTCCATAAAATTACACATAGGTAACAAGGGCAAGTGCAGTCCTTGAGGTGTGGTATCCTCCATCAAATTGCATATAGGTAACAAGGGCCTGTGTAGTCCTTGAGGTGTGTTAACCTCTAGCAAATGACACATAGGATGAGGGTGTATGCGTACTCCTCAAGGCGGGGTTAGTCCCGGGAATGTAAACTATGATTGTAAGGACAAATAGTCCTCGAGGTAGGTAAACCTCAAGGTAATGATTCTAGATGATTAAACATACGTGATCGGGAATGAGTTCCCGATAGGGTATTTTCCTTGGTCTAGGAATTTAATTTAAACCATGTCCGTGATATGGGAGCCCAAAGCCCCCCCTCCCCCTGCAATAATTATCTTTTTTATCGGGTGAGTTAGCCTGCGGGTGACTTCACTCGAGGGTAGGATATGGGAAGGTGAATTTAATGAGGTTGTTACGCCTAAATGATTTGAAAGACAAATGGGCCCATGGACCGGATATTTTACTCATATGTATATACGTATACAATATGTTTTGAAAAGGGGTAGTCAAGAGTTATGCCTATACATATACTATCACCCTATGTTGAGGGTCCCATGTGAGAAACGTTAGTTATATTACATACAGTTTACCCTCACCAATACTTTTCTGTAGTACTGATCCCTCGGGGGAACCACCATTTCAGGTTGAAGCTAGAGCTTACTTCCAACACCCGTTGTTCGGGAGATCGATGGAGAGAAGACGTGGTTCGTGCTTCCTCTGGTTCTATTCCTAAATAATTAAATAATGCTCATGGAACTATTTGTGACTTATAAATTAATGGAGCATGTGAGCTCTTGTTTTACCCTTGTGTGCGTTCTTATTAAACACTTATATTCCGCTATGTTTTTAATTGTATGTTGATGTTGTTATGTATGTTTACTAATCGGTTTTGGCATATGAATCTATCGGACGTCTTGTGCAATTTAGTAAGGATGAACTGCGGTTATTCTTATTGAGTTGTACGACGGTTGTCTACGTGGCACTGACGCGGTCTGGGGCGTGACATGTTGGGCGATTTGGGATGCCCGAAATATGAAAGTTTGGAAGGGTGCTAAAGCATTGGCGGAGCAAGTAATCAACCAAACGTCCTCTTTTCTTACTAGTTGGAGACGAGCACAAGAGCTTGAGAAAACGACACTGCCAGATAGAAGTGCTCATGATCTGCTATGGAGAAAACCGTTAGGGAGCACTATAAAGATCAACACGGATGCATGTGACTCTACAGGAGCTTTTCTAGCGGGGGAGGCTATCTCGGGGCGGGGGAAATATCTACCGCGAGAGGTGGAAGCTTTAAGCATAAGGGAAGCGATGAGCTGGGTTATGACACAAGGATGGGATAACCTTGAAATTGAGTCTTGACGCTTCTCAGGTAATTTCAAGCATCCAAGCAGGGACCAGAAATTCAAGTTTCAGTCTGCTCATTGAGGATATTAAAACTATGGTGGCTAGTTTTTCTTGTATTTCTTTTGGTCATATGAAACAGTCTGCGAATCGTGTTGCTTACGGTCTAGCTAGAGCGGCAGGTTCAATGTCTGATCGTGCGATGTCGATTTCACAACCGCCATTATGTATCTATGACATGTTGACTCATGATTTAATTAATGATAGTTAATCGTTTTTCTTCAAAAAAGAGACATAAAAACACAGGATGTTATACAAAGCATAAAAGTACAACAAATACCTTTCATTTTTGTTTTTGAAAATGTTATGCAATTGGGAATACAATTGCGCAGCCTCACGTACATGAATTGTAGCGGTCCCCTTTTTATAGGTTGGCAGCCCAAGAATAACAATGATGAGCTTCAGTGCTCCGTACTTCTGTAGATATTAGTACGTACTCCCTCTCTCTGTCCCATAAAATAGTTCTCGCATTGACTTGGATCGAAGTTTAAGAAAGTTATAATAAAGTGGAAGTGTATGGTTGTGGTTGAATTAGAAAAGTTTTAATCAATGTGAGCCACATAAAACTTTCCAAAAAGAGAAATGAGAACTGTTTTTTTGGACAACCCAAAAAGGAAATCGGGAACTATTTTGCAGGACGAAGGGAGTACTACACTTTGTATTTGTCCAAAGGAGGACCTATGTGTTGGAGCTAAATTAATAAAGATCAAATGTTCAAATATACATCGATCTATTTTTGGGAGATTTACCTAAATAGGAGTAAATAAAAGGATAATTGCAACGATATGAGTTTAAAGTTTAATTTCCCAAAATAGTACTAACTCTTCCTATTCTACCCTTTCATTTGTCCTTGATAATAGGATTTTTAAACAATCATTATAAAATATTAAAAAAAAATCAAAATTAAAAAAATAAAAATCCCAAAAAATAATTAAAAAATATATAGACCTCAACCACCACCTCAGCCACCTTCCAGCACCACCACCTCCGGTCGCCCGAAAAGATTGCCAAGTTGGGGAAAAAATGTCATCATGATGGCAATTTTGAAGAGAAAGCAAGAGAAAGCTGAATATTTTCAAAAAGTAAAAATGTCATCTTTATAGCATTTTCAGAGAAATGTGACATTTTTTACACGAGATGGCATTTTTTTCCAGCGACCTGAGCAGTTGTTGGTGCTGGGAGGTAGAGGACGCGTTGGCAGTGACCTACATATTTTTTAAATATTTTTTAGGTATTTTATTTTATTTTTTAGACTTTTTAAATTTATTTTAAGTAATTTATTGTTTTTAATTTTTAATTTTTATTTTATTTTTTCACGTTTTCATTATTATTTTATAAATATTTTATTATTTTTTATATTTTTATTATAAATAAAACTATTATTTTCTTATTAATAAAAGTAAATCTATTGGAAATTATAGGAAGGGGGTAAAATGGGAAGATGCTATATATTAGTCCTATTTTGGGAATAAAAGGATTGTACTCCTATTGTTGAGTTTTGGGCTTATTTTAATCCTACTAAGGGCTAATACCACTTCCTATTCTGTAATTGGATTAGTGAAATAGAGAACTTTACAAAACACACTATTCAATCAATTGAAACAATTGCGCACGGGTGTATGGGCCTACTGTCATTCTACTTACAGAGTCACCGTGACTAACCTCCCCACCATCCTGTCGTGTCGGGGTGAGGGACTCCTGGGGTGGGAGATTTCCACCTTTTGGAACAATTGAAACAAAAATTCGAACTCTTTTTACTTACTAGCGCCACCGGGTGAACAAAGAGCACGATTATTTTATTTAAATGAATGGATGTCGGATGATGTATTAATTTGGTCTTTTGATAGTTCGAGAATTAGTAATTATCTTAAGTTGCTTAAATGACACCTTGCATGTTTGCATTTTTGTATCTTAACTATTAAATGAATCAAATCAGTACAATAATTATACATAAATATTTCAACTTGCAATTTTATTCAAGTTTATGGCCAAAAAATTCTCTACATGGCGATCAAAATTTTATATGTAGAGTCACCCTACAATGATAACATGGACAAAAGGATGGTGATGTGGACTTTACGCATAGAACTTTTGACGTCACATATGATTTTTTGTCAAAAATTTGAATAAAATTCAAGTTGAAACATTTATATACAGTTATAATACTGATTTGATTTATTTAAGAGTTGAGGTACCAAAACGTAACAATATCAACCGTTAAGGTATCATATATTCATTTGACCCTAAATAGGATTAAATATAAATCATTACATAAATAAGAGAAAAACGTAATTATTTTCTAAACAAGACGAAACATTAATTTTATACCTTTTATACTCCTAATGTGATTAATTAATTACCCTCTAATTTCCTTGCATAACCGGGGCAGTCCGGTGGTAACGGCGGTGACCGACAGCAGCGCAAACTGGCAGCGTATCTATTCTAAAAAATTGTAGCGGATTTTAGCGGGAGTCGGGGGCGGAGCCAGGGCACTGGGCCGGACTAGGCCGCTACAAAGAATATTTTTGAAAAAAAAATCACACGAAATTTTTTACACTAAAAATTTAGACATTTTTTAAATTTGGGCTGGATCTGAACAGGATTGGCCCTCCCCTAGCTATGCCCTTGGCGGGAGTAGGCAGTGGGTGGCGGTTGTGGCAGCCAGCAGTGGCGGTGGCAGGGGACAGGTTGGCAGCTAATGGATGGCGGGTGGAGACCGGAGGCAGTGCCGCAGTGCAGCAGTGGCAACAGCTACATAGATATATTTGTCTAAACACATATAATTAGTCATATTTAAGAATTTAAAACAATGCAATCATTTTTTTGAATTAGCCTTGTCATTCACTTTGTTATTGTTTACTACTTCCTCAGTCCAAAAAAGATTGATCATTTTAACTTTTCTTGGTCTATGGTGCTAAAGTTTAGATAATAAATTTAGGTATTATATTTGTGTTAATTTATAAATTTTATACTTTTATGAATGATTTTATTAATAAAGAATATTTCCACTGGGTCTTTCCTGATAATCTTTTTAACGAGACAGTACATCCAAATACAATGACATTATAAGTCGTAATCTTTACCCCTTAATTTTCACAACAAGTTTTTAAAATAATAAATACCTATTCAAGGATGAACATTCAATGGGGAGTGTTGTAAAATCACCAAAATGACAAGTGTGAATGTTCATCCTTGTCATCAGGACACACTAATCAAATTTCAATCCTTGTATTAGACACATGGCTTAGTTTAATGTTGTCAGCAGATTTTGTAGAATCATTCTTTGATAAATCATCCCCTAGTCAACTAGTATAAATAGGGTGATCAATCATTTGTAAATGTAATTCGGAAAATTTCAGATATTAAGAAGAAGTATTTAGAGCTTATTAAGAATATATCTATCTATTAAATTTATCCTGCATCTTCTTCATTTCATAATAAATGCCTAATAATTGAATGTCCAACACTTTAACTAAAGTTGAGAAACATAAGAGATTTTTATGGAAAGAATTGAAGTGATCCATTGGGATAAATGTTTTTTCCTATTTTACGTAAATACCCTTCAATTATTAAACTTATTCACTCTTTCCAATTTTAACTCTCATGAAACATCATATAGCATCCGAATTTTGCATTCCCGGTCTCATGTTTCAGCCGCAAGATTCAATTAATGGGTGGTTGAATGTAATTCTCATTTCTCTCCTAGTGTTCTTACTTGAACCTTGCCCTATATACTTCATAGATAGATTAATTACCTAGAGAGAAAGTAGAGCTAGAGAGATAAAGTGATATGTATAAATGAATTTCCAACCCTTTACATGGCTCCCATAGGGAGTATTTATAGGGTAAAAATGGGTTGGGCTTTCAGGCTTGGGTCTGGCAGGCCCAGTTACAATAAAGGGACAATAAATGACTAATAAATGTTATTCAATCTATTCTAATGGATATACATGAATAAATAGAGTGTACAATGAGATAAATGCTATCTACTGAGTGTACGTGGGCCGCTGTTCGAGCCCAATAGTAATGAGACCGGAGATTCGAGTCCATATACTCAATCAGGAGTCACCCACTCCCTGAGGTAGGGGTGGACTCGGGCCGGGCCAACCTGCCCGGAACCGGACCGGCCCGCTACTGTGCGGGCCCGGCCCGGCTCGGTGAACCAGTTCTGGGCCCGGTTCGGGCCAACCGGCCCGGTGGGATGGCGGTTCGGGCTCGGGCCCTTCAAAAGGTGAACCGGCCCTGCCGATTCGGGCCCGGGCCGGGCAATTTTTTTTTTTGAATTTTGATGAAGGTTTTGGGTTGGGTTGGGTATTTTGGGCCATTTGAGGTGGTTAGGGTTGGTTTGGGGGGTGAGGGGGAGGGTTGGGGGGTTAACTAGGAAAAGCCAAAAAAAAAAATAGACCCGAGGCCCGGCCCAGCCCGGACCCGGGGGTTACCCGGGCCGGTTCCGGGCCTCCCCTTCTTGAATCGAGGCCCGGCCGGGCCTAGGCCCGAACCGGAACCGGTCCATGCCTACCCTGAGGCGAGAGTACTCGAGGCGAAAGGGAGTAGAGTTGTGTGCTGATATGTCGTCATCTGGTGAGTAACCTTCGTGAAAAATTTTGAATTTGTGCTTCTTCGATTAACGGGGGCGCTAAGTCTCCCACTCTTCCAATCCCCCACTATGCATCTCCCCGAGGGTCGACACCTTTTGGTCCACAATGGGGAGATGCCTCGTTAAAAAACTCATTAGGAAAAACTCAGTGGGAAAAAATCCTAATGAGGGAAAAAGAGTACACCGGATGCCCCCAAAATGAAGCAAAAGGGGTGAGCCCTTCGACCTAGGTGTGGAGATGCAGCGGTGTCCGTCTGGTGAGGGGATGGCCGAGATCAGTCTCTAGACGTGAGTAGCTCGACATGATAAATAGTCACAGTCATCAAATAAAGATGACTAAGAGATAGGTCTAGTGACCGTCCATAATGTGATGTCCAGGTCATCAAATAAAGATGACTAGCAAATATATGACCGTGGGGCCTGTATGAGATCCATGTCATCACATAAAGATGACGAGTCGATATATGGCCGATGGGCCTATATGAGATCTCCACGTCATCAAATAAAGATGACGGGGCGATGTATGGTTGAGGGGCCTATATGAGAGCTTTGCGTCATCAAATACAGATGACAGGGTGATATGTGGCCGATGGGCCTGTAAATGAGGTTTGCGTAATCAAATAAATATGACGGTTTTTGGGTGAAGCAATTAGGGTCTCGGAGATTGAGGCGTATCGTTTATCACTTTTGGGCATAATGACGCGTGGGGCCGATAGCGGCTCTCATTTGTATATGCCTGAGTCACCAAATAAAGGTGACCGGGGTAGGTCGAGGGACCTAGATATAATCCAAATCATCAAATAAAGATGATCGGTAGACTAGAGTTTGAGTTCACCACATATCACTCTGTCATTTGTATTTGATGACGCGAAGCTCATTTACAGGCTCATCGGCCACATATCACTCCGTCTTCTGTATTTGATGACGCGAAGCTCTCATATAGGCCCCTCAGCCATACATCGCCCCGTCATCTTTATTTGATGACGTGGAGCTCTCATATAGGCCCATCGGCCATATATCGACCCATCATCTTGATGTGATGGCGTGGATCTCATACAGGCCCAACGGTCATATATTTGCTAGTCATCTTTATTTGATGACCTGGACATCACATTATGGATGGTCACTCGACCTATCTCTTAGTCATCTTCATTTGATGACTGTGACTACTTATCATGCCGAGCTACTCACGTCTAGACACTGATCTCGGCAATCCCCTCAGCAGACGGACACCGCTGCATCTCCACACCTAGGCCGAAGGGTTCATCCCTTTTTCTTCATTCTGGGGGCATCTGGTGTACTCTTTTTCCATCATTAGGATTTTTTCTCATTGGGTTTTTCCTAATGAGGTTTTTAACGAGGCATCTCCCCATTGTGAACCAAAAGGTGTCGACCCTCGACCCCCTATTGAAGACATGCATTACTCTACTCCTTTTCACATCATTACACGTGCCTCAAGGAGTGGGGCACTGGAAGAGCGGGGGACTTAGCGCCTTCGTTGATCGAAGAAGCACAATTTCAAACTTTTCACGAAGTTTACTCATCAGACGACGACAGATTAGCACACAGTTCTACTCCCTTTCGCCTCGAGTACTCTCGACTCAGGGAGTGAGGGACTCCTGATAGAGTATATGGACTCGAACCCCCGGTCTCATGACTATTGGGCCCGGACAGCGGCCCACGTACGTGATGGATAGTGTACCGGGGGGTAGCTTATCTGAGGGACATTGTAGCAAATATAAAGAGAAAGGTCAGAGCAAGTAAGAGAGAGAGTGAATATGTATTAAATGAATTCGAGTTGTTGTTCTTTACAATGGAAGAATTGGCTGCTATTTATAGCAGCCATAAATGCTAGGTGCGATAATGAGGGTACACGTGTCAAGCAACCAGCGATGGAGGGTCACTTCAGCCAGGGTGGCGCCGACATGGCATGTGACTGCATTCAATGTGGTGGTTTGGGTGTGACATTGTACCTGATGCGGTGATTCAGCGCATGTGGAGAGGAGATCCTATTGGGGAGAGTGCCTTCGGCTGCACTGGATGTGGCCTTCATGTGCCGAAGGCTATACATAGCTGGGAGAATCATGTCCCAAAGGATATAAATGTCGAAGGCTCGCATTTCAAACCTTGTTCCCCAGCGATGTTTCTGGACCAGGTTCAATCGTTTGCTTAGTTTAGAGCCTTCGGGCATGGGGCCGAAGGCACATCTTGCGTAGTATGGGCTGCCTGGAGTCTTGTTTGTTGTGCTTGGGCCAACTTGGGCCTCTTGGGCCTGATCGTAGTATTGGAAGTATGTGGGTCAGGGGTTCCTGGGCCATATACTCCATCAGGAGTCCCCCACTCCTTTTGCCGAGAGCTTCTCGAGGGAAATATGAGTAATTGTAGTGAAATCGTCTGTGGCTGCTTTGTTGTAGTTTGTAAAGTAGTGAAAGATTTGCGTTTGCATGTTTTGCCGAGGGGTAGTCCCCCAGTCCCCCACATTTTGTGAATGAAGGCTTCTGTTGATGTCTTTGAAAAAACTTTTAACTTTTGTGATTCCTCGAAGGGGTTCTCCAGTCCCCCACTCCTTGAAGGATATGTGATGGGGTGAAGAGGAGTAGAGTAATGCATGTCTTTAATAGGGGGCCGAGGGCTGACGCCTTTTGGTTCACAATGGGGAGATGCCTCGTTAAAAACCTTATTAGGAAAAAACCCTGTGGGAAAAAATCCTAATGAGGGAAAAAGAGTACACCGGATGCCTCCAAAATGAAGCAAGAGGGGTGAACCCTTCGGCCTAAGATGAAGGATCACGATGAGGCTGAGGGCCATTCGTGATCTGAGGAAAGTGGCCCTGAGAGGCCGAGGGTCGTTCATGATCTGAGGGTTGTGGCACTGAGAGGTCGAAGTTCGCTTGTGATCTGAGGGCGGCACACAGAGAGGTCAAAGGCCGCTTGTGATTTGAGGACGACAACACTGAGAGGTCGAAGGCCGCTTGTGATCTAAGGGCGGCGGCATTGAGAGGTTGAAGGCCGCTTGTGATCTGAGGGTGAAAACATTGAGAAGTTGAAGGCCGCCTGTGATATGAGGGTGGCGGCACTGAGATGTTGAAGGCCGCTTGTGGTCTGAGGGGGTAGTCGTCGAAATGTAACCGTTGGGAAAAACCGTTAGAGAAGGCGTCCACGTGGCGTGTTCTAGTTGGCTCGTTTCGGGTGGGCGTCACCGGTTGGGTGATGCGACGGTTCGTAATGATGGACTTTTAACCCGAAGCCGAAGCTCAGGCCTTAACCGCGGTTGGGGAGGCTATAAATACCTCTTCTCTGAACTCATTTGCTTTGTGCGATCATCACTAAAGCGAGGCGCTGCCAATTTTTCTAGAAAAATAAAGCCTTATTCGATCAAACCCAAGTCCCTGAGGCCAGTTCTTCCTCCGTTCTTGATATCTCTTGCATACTTTGTTCCGCCTCCTTTAGATTCAGTGTTAGTGGACTTAGGGTTTCTATTGTCTAAAACCCCTCGATACATTATCGAAGGATGTCGTCTGCAAGTGATTCGTAAGATATCTCCAGAGAGCCTTCAGTTCAGTCTGAGACATGGTCGGAAGAAAGATCCCTAAGTGACCAGGTTTCGTCCAACAATGACTCGACCATGGCGCAGGAGGTGCAAAGCAATCTTAGGGCCGAGGTTGAGGCCGGGGGTTTGAGCAGGTGGTGGAGGATGAGGAGCTGGCCCTCGCCATTCAAACCGCAGAGGAGGAGGAGAAAGAGCGACAACAGGTGACTGTCGCTATCCCTTCGATGTGGTCAGCGGAGCCGGGACTTTATGGCCCCTCAGCCCTGATCCCCTTCGGGCTACACCCCTGAAGAAACAAAAGAAGAAGCTGAAGGCAGCCCCCAGGAAAAACCAAGTGGTTGCAGATGCTGGGTAGCCTGTCGGTATTCCTGAGGGGTGTTCATTTCTAAATACCGCGGCCCTTGATTTGAGGATGAGAGCCGACGAGGGCGACTACCATGCCACCTAATTATTCGCTGGGCCCTCGGCGACTATGGTAGAACCGGGACCTAATGACTTGTTGTCTGGTCCCCCCGAAGGCTGCTTCGCAGTACATGTTCTATCGGTGGCACTAGGCCTTCGGTTCCCTCTCCATCTCTTCGTGGTGTGGTACCTAAACTTTGTGAAGTTGGCTCCCTGCCAGCGGTCTCCCTGCCAGCCACTCCTATATTTCCGACTTCTTATCCCTTTTCCGTTCAAGATGTGTCACCCCCAGCCTTGATCTTTTTTCCAAAGCTTCAATCTCTGCCGGGGAGGGCATGTGAATAGAGAAGGCTTTGCCAACTTGCAGCAAATCCCCGACTCGAGGCTCTTTTCTGACGTGCCCTTGTCCCACAAGGGCTGGAAGGACCGCTTTTGCTACATCCGTATGGCGGAGAACCCCTTCCCCAGACCCCTTTGTGATAATTTCTGGAGGCATCCGAAGGTGGGGAGCGCGGCCGTGGAGAAGGACGGGAAGAAGCTTACGGATCTCCCGGAGGGGTCCAAGGATTTGATCATGATCAAGGACGCCACGCTTCCGGATGATTTGTATAGATTGGGCTTTCGATGCTACCGTCTATTTGGGGAGAAGGATGAGAAATATCCCCTCATCGATCGCGTGTACGAGAGTGCCTCGATTCCTGGAGGTGATTTACCGAAGGCATTATGTTATTGTACTTAGAAGATTTTTGTATTGTTTCTCTTTTGTTCTTGTGGTGATCCCCTCGTTCTTATACTTGGTTTATCTCTGCAAGTAGCAACGTGGACGTTCAATCCTCCGTGGCGTTGAAGAGGCAGAAAGCAAAGGCCTGGAGCAAGAAGGAGTCGGGCAGGCAAAATCCGGTGGATGCCTTTTTCCAGAAGGGGGGCGAGGAGCCCTCCAAAGCTGCAGCCGCTAGAGGTGAGGCCGGGGGCTCCCAGGCCGATGCGGCCAAGAAGAAGAAAAAGCCGCTGAAGGGGCCTGAGCCCTCAGCAAAGAAGCCGAAGGTTGTTGACTCCGGCAAGAAACCTGCCTCTGATGACGTGGTCATCATGGATGAAAGGCATGCCTCCGGTCCCACTCCTTAGAAGTTTGTCAACGAGGCCTTCTTCGGCCGGGAGAAGGTGGAGGTCGTCGTGACGAAGGGCAGCTTTGTCCTCGAGGCCACTCTCTTCCCCTCGGTGTTCATGAGCTATGTGATGCCTTCGGGCGATAGGGTGGTCCTCGCCCAGATGGATGATGGCGCCCTCAACTCCAAGATTCTCTTGAATAGCACCTCCGTATGTCATTCCTTCCTTCTAATGTTTATTCTCTTTTGTTGATGTGTAATGCATGTAGTATGTCTGACCCTTAGCGTCTTTTCTTCTTGTAGACCTATATGGGCCTGTGCGAGCATCTCCGAAGGGACGAGCAGCTGAGGAAGGCCAAAATCGCTGCTGATGAGGAGAATGCCGGCCTCCGGAAAAAGTTGGCCGATCTTGAGGAGACCCTCCGGGCGGCAATGGAGGGTGTTGACCAACGGCTGGAGGCTGCCAAGGCCGAGGGCAGGGCTGAGTGTAAAACGAAGCTGAGAGGGTTGCCAGGGAGGCTGCCCAAGCTGCCGCTGAAGCCGCCGAGAGGGCCAAGATCAAGGCGGTCGGCTTGGCCAAGAAGTTCGTTGTTGATGCCTTTGCCTGCGAGGGCTGGATGGCCGAGGACAGGAAAGAGTGGGTCTCGTCGGTGGTGGAGAAGAGCGTTGATGCCTGGGTTGAAGGCCCCGGCAAGATGTGGTTGGCCGTGAAAGGCGAATCATATTATCAAGGGGGTGAGTTCTTCACCTAGTGCCTGATATACCGGAAGCTGGTCCGACATCTCAACGTTCCTCCGCGGAGTTTTGAGCCAGAAGCCTTGACGAGCACTTTGTCGTAGTGTGCCTCAAATTAAATTCACTACTAAGGGCTAATATCGTAGTAGAGTTCGTATCCACAGGGAAAGGAGCTTTTCGCGTATGTGTAAGCGTAATAAATAAAAGTAAACAGAAGGGGAATTGGATATTTTGATCATTGAGAAAGCAAATAAAATACTTAAATGAGTGAAATAAAATATCAAAGGTAATTAGTCTTGATTTCGCTTTTATCCACTTAATGAAATGTTCGTCGATCCCGGTTATATCTTTAACTATCTTCCTCTTGAATACTCAATCGAGGAGTATATCCAGTTCATCGAGGGTAGTTATTAATAACGAGACGCGTTCATTAATAAAACTTACTACCGAATTAATATAGAACACGCGTCGTATATTTACTCGATAGTAGCAATAAATTCAAGATGAAAACGATTGAAATTGATAACCTCAACACAAGCGGTTTATTGGTTTAATCAATATAATTAATTCCCCTTAGATTATTAACCATGAGACGCATGCATTAATAATCCAAGTTTACTACCGTGAAAAGATCGAACGATTAACAAGCGTATTCGTCGATCGATTCTAGTAATATTAATATATGAGACAAAAGTAGTTGATCCTTTAAGTAATGCTCAAAATATTAAAATGAAATATGAATAGGAAATAATTAATATTTAAGGAATAATATTAAAGAAGACAAAAATCCTACTATAACTAATGTCAAGATGTTAACTAATTGTCATTTTAGTAACACTCCCTAACATTAATATAGAGGAAGAAAATAAATACTACTCTAACTAATGTCGAGATGTTAACTAATTGTCATCTTAGTAACACTCCCCAACATTAATATAGAGATAGTATTAAGGGAAAAATTAATATTCAAGGAAGAAGATTAAAGAAAATAACTCACAACTTACAATTCATTAAGCTTCAAAGTAGCAAAACCAAGATGGAAAGATTACCTAAATTACAAGAATAAAGTGTATATGAAAGAGGGGATTAAATTGGTATCTAAAATAGGAAGGAAAGAGGTGTTTTTCTAGGAGAAGTGAGGTGGTTGGGTCTAAGACATAATCTGATTTTCCCATGTTCACTTGTTTTATTTGATCTCTTATGATCTCCGGGTCGAATCATATCCGATTTTTCACACATCTTTGTCCTCCAAGAAGCTTCCTCTTGTCTCCAATGCTCCTTCCTTATGCTCCCAAGCTCCATCCTCTTCTTTTCATCATGTTTTTGCTTACATGTCAAAATATCTTAATATCTTCTAATTCTTCTTTAATTTTAGAAGATAAAGATTACATCGTAATTGTACAAAAGCTAAGTAAACATAATGTAAAACCATCCTAAAATGTGGTGTTTATGTACTTCTAAAAAGTACGCATCAAATACCCCCATGCTTAATCTTTTACTCATCCTCAAGTAAATTGCAATTCGATTAAGTTCAATGCTTAGGAGTGTCACGTTTCTTCTCACATTTAAAATCGGTTTCTTCTCCCAAGGTTTTATCTGTTCATGCTCCCCCATGCTAAGCTTTTTGTGCTAGCCTCCTTTGAATATTTCAAGAAGCTCTTTGAAAACACTCGAACGAGTATGGCCTGTACCCGATCCGGTATCTTGTTGTTTGAACTTACACACGAAATTTTCTCCTACAAAAATTAAAATTTATCTCGTTTTCTCTCATTTTGCCCAGGAGTCCTTTTTCCGGTTTTCATCCTAGCTCCTCATTTTTTATTCATCTCACTGACAAATGGAGTTAAGTTGGGAATATGGATTTGGGGTGGAGTAGAGGATCGAAGTGTGTACCCGCTCTTTTCAATTTATTCATTAAATGAAAAAACATAAAATAAAATTACACAAACACAGTTAAAAAGTGGAGCCTTTCTCCGGCAACGGCGCCAAATTTGACGAGCACTTTGTTGTAGTGTGCCTCAAATTAAATTCACTACTAAGGGCTAATACCGTAGTATAGCGTAGTAGAGTTCGTATCCACAGGGAAAGGAGTTTTTCGCGTATGTGTAAGCGTAATAAATAAAAGTAAATAGAAGGGGAATTGGATATTTTGATAATTGAGAAAGAAAATAAAATACTTAAATGAGTGAAATAAAATATCAAAGGTAATTAGTCTTGGTTTCGCTTTTATCCATTTAATGAAATGTTCGTCGATCCCGGTTATATCTTTAACTATCTTCCTCTCGAATACTCAATCGAGGAGTATATCTAGTTCATCGAGGGTAGTTATTAATAACGAGACGCGTTCATTAATAAAACTTACTATCGAATTAATATAGAACATGCGTCGTATATTTACTCGATAGTAGCAATAAATTCAAGATGAAAACGATTGAAATTGATAACCTCAACACAAGAGGTTTATTGGTTTAATCAATATAAATTATTCCCCTTAGATTATTAACCATGAGACACATGCATTAATAATCCAAGTTTACTACCGTGAAAAGATCGAACGATTAACAAGTGTATCCGTTGATCGATTCTAGTAATAATTAATATATGAGACAAAACTAGTTGATCCTTTAAGTAATGCTCAAAATATTAAAATGAAATATGAATAGGAATTAATTAATATTCAAGGAAGAATATTAAAGAAGATAAAAATCCTACTATAACTAATGTCAAGATGTTAACTAATTGTCATTTTAGTAACACTCCCCAACATTAATATAGAGGAAGAAAATAAATACTACTCTATCTAATGTCGAGATGTTAACTAATTGTCATCTTAGTAACACTCCCCAACATTAATATAGAGATAGTATTAAGGGAAAAGTTAATATTCAAGTAAGAAGATTAAAGAAAAATAACTCACAACTTACAATTCATTAAGCTTCAAAGTAGCAAAACCAAGATGGAAAGACTACCTAAATTACAAGAATAGAGTGTATATGAAAGAGGGGATTAAATTGGTACCTAAAATAGGAAGGAAAGAGGTGTTTTTATAGGAGAAGTGAGGTGATTGGGTCTAAGACATAATCTGATTTTCCCATGTTCACTTGTTTTATTTGATCTCTTATGATCTCCGGGTCGAATCATATCCGATTTTTAACACATCTTTGTCCTCCATGGAGCTTCCTCTTGTCTCCAATGCTCCTTCCTTTTGCTCCCAAGCTCCTTCCTCTTCTTTTCATCATGTTTTTGCTTACATGTCAAAATATCTTAATATCTTCTAATTCTTCTTTAATTTTAGAAGATAAAGATTACACTGTAATTGTACAAAAGCTAAGTAAACATAATGTAAAACCATCCTAAAATGTGGTGTTTATGTACTTCTAAATAGTACGCATCAAGCCCACGGTCTCCCCCCTCGGCAGCCAGATATTAGGATCCCCTTTGCCCCTGGGGTGAAGAGAGGCTTGTGCTCGAGGACTCCGAGATGATGAGGGAGTGCGGCTTTGGTGATGAGGACGAGGGTGATGATGGTGTCAACTCTAAATCTGTTGAAGAGGGCGTTGTTGAAGTAGTCAATGCTTGATTGTACTTGGAACAAATTTTGAACTATTTTATGCAGAAATAACTGCCTTCGGCTTCGGCCTGTATGTAATCAACAATTACTATTTTTTGTGGATGGATGCCTTTTTTCCTTCGTCTTTATTTGTTTCCTTGCATGTGTACGATTCCTTCCATCATTTGTGTACCAAGTTTTTCTTCATTGCGCTTGTGTTGTATGAATGAGTTGTGAATCCTCCACCACTTTGTCCGGGGGCCAATAGTTCAGGACTTAGGAAAATTCAGTTACTTACTCAAAGTGTAGGCCTTCGGCATCGCCTGACGTGTCGGGGGCCCTTAAGTCGTGGACTTTGAAAAATCTTCACCGAGTCTGCAAACAGCAGACTCCTGTAAGAATGTGTACTTAGCAAGTTTCTAATTCACTTGCAGAATAGGAGCCCTCGGTGTTGGTTGATGTGTCGGGGGTCCTCCAAAATGTGGACTTGGTAAATTTCTAACTCCCTTGTAGAATAGGAGCCTTCAGTGTTGGTTGATGTGTCGGGGGTCCTCCAAGAAGTGGACTTAGTCGAATTTATCCCATAGTAGAGCAAGAGCATTCGTTGTTGGCTGATGTACCGGAGGCTTCCAAAATATGGGCTTTGTATAATTTCCTCCGAATTTAACTCCCTTTCACCTTTTTTTTAGAAGTGGGGGGATGCTTCAAGAAACTTGGTTTCTTGTTTAGAATTGGTCTGTTTGGGAGGCAACGGTATGAAACACTGGCTCCCCCTTGGTGTTTGACCTTCCGTGATCCGAGGGGTTCGAGAGTCATTTCCTTGGCCTGAGACATTGTCTATTGCCTGCCTCCCCTTGGGGGATGACGCGAAAAGCGTCTCAGTTTTGAATGTCGTTCCCTCGGCCCGAGACATCGTCTGTTGCCTGCTTCCCCTTGGAGGATAGCGCGGGAAGCATTTCATTTGTGAAAGTCGAATCTTGGACCCGGGACATCATCTGTTGTCTGCCATTCCCTTGGGGTATTGCTCGGAAAGCGTTTCAGGGAAGGGTTTTATTTGCGTGCTAGACGCAAATGGCTGGGAGCACTTGGTGCTTCCGGAACCGATAGGTAGTGCCTTCGGTATAAGGGCGTCCTCGAGGGGAACAGTTTTGTCCTTAGCGTAATGCTTTGAGCGGTCATTGAAAACAATTGGTGTTATGTTCCATAGCCTGCCTCTGGTAGTTTGTACCGATGGCTCATTTCAACGTACGAAACACTTGGTGTTTTTTCTTCTAATAGTAGTTGATTCGTAGGTTCATCCTCGACACTTGGTACTGAGGGCTTGTGTTTACATAACTAGAGTGGAACACTTCGTTTTTATGAAAGAAGGCCTTGGACCGGGGCTTATCCGAGGGCTTGGCCACTCGAACAAGTTGTTATTGATACAACTTCACCAAGTGATGTACATTCCAATGCCTAGGGACCTCGGTCTCGTTGGTGCGTTGTAGTTTGTAAGTTCCTGGTTTGATGATGGCTGCCACGATGTAAGGGCCCTCTAATTTAGGTGCTAGCTTCCCACCCTCGGTAGGTTGGCTGGCCTCCCTTCTTTTTAGCAGCCATAAATACTAGGTGCGATAATGAGGGTACACGTGTCAAGCAACCAGCAATGGAGGGTCAGTTCAGCTAGGGTTGTGCCAACTTATAGGCCTGTTAATGGGTCGGGTCTAGACCCGGACCCGAACCGGACCCGATTTTTTTGAATGGGTATGTGTCTATATTTTATTCCGTTTACCTGGACCCGGATCCAGAGCCGTTTGTATTTTAAGTAAACGGGTCGGGTATGATACATATGATTCCGATTCGTTAAGGACCCGGGCCCGTTTAAAATTTTGTTATTTGTATACACATACACTAATATATAAAGTTAGAAAAACTTGATTGTAATAATTCCAACTATTGGCGGTCCGCTTATAATAATCCCAACTATCGAT
The DNA here is from genome assembly GCA_945859875.1 of Cuscuta europaea. Classification (NCBI taxonomy): domain Eukaryota; kingdom Viridiplantae; phylum Streptophyta; class Magnoliopsida; order Solanales; family Convolvulaceae; genus Cuscuta; species Cuscuta europaea. The sequence continues at coordinate 39,297,376 of CAMAPE010000038.1, forward strand.
TATCTCAGAATAATCCCAACTTTAGTGACCTTCCGCCAATAATAGGTCACTAATAGTTGGGATTATTATAAGCGGACCGCCAATAGTTGAGATTATTACAATCAATTTTTCCTAAATTGATTAGTTACAACACTTTAAATAAAATAGAAACTGATATACATATACATATATACATAATGATACATAAAGTTATTAGTTGTGAATTTGTAATTATTCAATAAAAATATACACATGAATACGTAAATACTATATAAGGTCATACTGATCAAGATAGTAAGATACCCAAAAACTAATGCTCATTCTGGCCGTAAATACATACTGATAAAGTGTGTATTGAGCATGGTAGGAAAATCACAATATTTATTACTATTAATATTAATATTATTATATTATTATCATATACTCCCTCCGTCCCATTGGACTTTGCCAACTTTCCCTTTTTGGTTGTCCCAAAAAAGTTTGTCACTTTCCAATTAAAACAACTAATTTGTGGTTCTGCACATTTCTCTCTCCTCTGCACAAATCTCAACCACACAATTTTTACTTTTCTTATTTCTCACCTACTTTTCACTTGGCAAAGTCCACCGGGACAGAGGTAGTATAATACTACAGATGATTTCATAATCTTAGTAGTCCAAGAGACCTTTTTATGACTTAATTTCTAGTTTATTCTACGAGTTTTTTTGCGAGAGAAAGTGACACAAAGTGTGGAGCTATATGCCTGTACAAGAACCGATACTCTATTAGATAAAAGTACTAATTTTCTATGAGAAATCTTGTTTTTTTTAAAAGTGAAGATATATTTTGCTTTAAAATTTGTACATTTTGCTTTATATTTCACATACATGTCTTGTTATTTTCACAAAGTTAAGAATGGTGTGTGTATCATACTTGACGGGCGGGTCTACCCGACCCGATTCCGAGACCCGTTGGGTCTGGGTCTGGGTCCAAATTTTCTGACCCGACGGGTAAACGGGTCGGATCCAGGTCCATTATTAACTTAACGGGTCTGGGTCTAGAACACTACGTTCCGACTCGGACCCGACCCATTGACAGGCCTACCGACATAGCATGTGACCGCATTCAATGTGGTGCTTTGGGTGTGACGTTTTACCTGATGCTTTGATTCAGTGCATGTGGAGAAGAGATCCTGTCGGGGAGAGCGCCTTCATGTGCACTGGGTGTGGCCTTCATGTGCCGAAGGCTATACATAGCCGGGAGCATCATGTCCCGAAGGCTTTATATGCCGAAGGCGTGCCTTTCAAGCCTTGTTCCCCAGCGATGTTTCTGGACCAGGTTCAATCATTTGCTTAGTTTAGAGCCTTCGGGCATGGAGCTAAAGGCACACCTTGCGTAGTATGGGCTGCCTGGAGTCTTGTTTGCCGTGCTTGGGCCAACTTGGGCCTGTTGGGCCTGATCGTAGTATTGAAAGTATGTGGGTCGGGGGTTCCTGGGCCATATACTCCATCAGTACGCTTAGTAGATAACATTTATCTCATTGTACACTCTATTTATTCATGTATACCCATTAGAATAAATTGAATATCATTTATTAGCCATTTATTGACCCTTTATTGTAATTGGGCCTACCATGGCCAAACCTGGAAGCCCAGCCCACTTTTTTCCTATAAATACTCCCTATAGGAGCCATGTAAAGGGTTGGAAATTCATTCATACATATCACTTTGTTGGTCCCTGATAAAAGTCTAAAAGGGGGGTGAATAGACTTTTAAATCTTTTTGATTGAATGTCTTTGATCCCCTAGGAGAGTTTAACCCTTGAAACCTTTTAAGAGGTTTAGGATTGGCAGTGGAACATTTGACTTTTAGTTAAACACACTGATAGTTGACTTTTGAATATTTGACAGAAGTTAGTTGGTTGGAAATGTGGTTTTGAGTAGAAACTATTTTTGTGGGAATTTTGGTGAGGCTTTTTAGTTTAGTGGTTGGTAGTTTTAAAGATTGTAACGCACTGATGTATCCTGGTTCGGAGGTGGTGTAATCCCTCTACATCCAGTCTCACCCTATAGATGGATTTTCACTCAGCTATTTGACCAATACACTTAGTGATCTAAACAGTTTACCCTTGATCATAGGCGTAAACTATCAGGTTTTCACAAGGAGTACACACCACTCCAAGTTATTCTAGCCTCTAGGTTTTTCACTAATGAACCAGACTGATTCAGAAGTTACTCATGTGCTATTCTACCCACTCTTTGGATTTGTAGCACAAATTCTTTCCAAAGGTGTTACAATATTTCACAAACTATTCTAAGCTCTAGTATGAATATGTCATTGTGAACTAGTCTAAGAGCTTAAAGAAATGTGAACGAGCCAAGAGTAAAGTGATGGATTTGCATTTTATCTTTTGCAGGATATTCTGAGTATGATTGCTTTGTTTGCATTAAGCTCGCTGAATCTTCTTCGTCACATTCCTTGGTAATTTATAGACTTGAGTTTGTGGAATATCTCTCGTTGGCTGAGGAGGTTCAATCTTGATCATTGAAGCATCCACTTGATCTTTTATCTTAAGCATGTCTTCCTTTTGTCTTGTTGGGAGTAGTCTGTGTCTCTAGTTTTGTTTTCTTGTTTGAGTCCATGCTTCCACTTGTCTGTGAGCGTATGGGTTGACTCTATAAAGCAAAACTTTCTCCAGTCCACTTGCATATGAAAGTATTGGTTGACTCAGTGAAGTAAAATATTCTTCAGTCCACTTGTATATGGGAGTATGGGTTCATTCTGCAAAGAAGTGAAGTATTCTGCAGTCCACTTGTTAATTTCGTCCCGTGACTCTTTTAGTCAATTTGCAAGAGTATCAGCTAATACTCGCCTGGTTGTTTCTATCAGAATATCTTTAGCTTCTCTGTTCCAACTCTGAGGTTCTCTGATCCAATACTGAGGTTCTCTGATCCAATACTGAGGTTCTCTGTTACTACCAGAATACCTTGAGACTTTTTTGTTGCAATCAGAATTCCTCGAGCTCTTCTTTTAGTAACAGAATACCTTGATGTACTCAACTCCTTCTGGTACCTTTGACTCTTTTCTTTGTTGCTGGTACTTCTTCTTTCATGTGGTTGGTTACAAAGTATATGATCAAGTGTTTTGTCTATAAACTCTGCATCATCAAAATCTTAGAGGAACCTAACAATTTCCCCTTTCTGATGATGTCAAAACTAAGAAAGAAAAGATGTTTGTAGAAGTTTTTGAAAGTCTTACTTTTGTTCAGTGATTCTTTATGCAGATAGTTTCTTTGTCTTTTTGATGGTCGGCTCTGGTGCCTATCTCTGGTAGCAACTCTAGTGGCAACTCTGATGCCCAACTCTGGTGCTTATCCTTGCATATTCTTTTCTTTTCTTCTTCCCCCTTTTTGGCATCATTGATAGCAAGGCCTTCTTCTGGTCATTTTCTTCCTTTAAGAATTGTGGCTTGGGATACTGTCATTCTCTTGTATTTGTGCACATCCTTCTTCTGGTTCCCCCTAAATGTGATTCCCCCTGAATTTTAGCATTGAGTCTTTGATGATGATTGACTGAGAATTGAATGATCTTAGACGTAGGTCGTTGCAGCAATCATGCCATTTATCTAAGAAGACTAGTGATTACAGGGTGCTTTTAAGTTCTTAGGACGTTTATAAGTACAGGATGCTCCATAAGATAAGTAAGACGCTTATAATCAACAGATTTTTCTAAAAGTCGTGACTGTCAATCATACCAAGTTCTTGTCTAACTGTGTTGAATCTGTTTTCACTTAGAGCATTGGTAAAGATACCATCAAGTTGGTTTTCATTGGGAATATACTCAAGCTTGATATTCTTCTTTTCAACATGCTCTCTGATGAAGTGATGTCTGATATCAATATGCTTGGTTCTGGAGTGCATTACAGGATTGTGAGTGATGGCAATTGCACTTGTGTTATCACATAGGATCTTGATTTCCTTTGCCTCAACTCCATAATCCAGTAACTTTTGTTTCATCCAAAGAATTTGTGCACAACAACTTCCTGCAGCAATGTATTCGGCCTCAGCTGTGCTGGTGGCAATGGAGTTCTGTTTCTTACTGAACCATGATACCAATCTTCCTCTTAGCATTTCACAAGTTCCTGAGGTACTCTTTCTGTCAATTTTGCATCCGGCGAAGTCTGAGTCTGAGTATCCAAGTAGCTCAAAGTCTTCATTGTTGGGATACCACAGACCTGAATTTGGATTTCCTTTAGATATCTGAAAATTATTTTTGCTGTAAAGAGATGGCTTTCCTTTGGTTTAGATTGATATCTTGCACATACTCCAACTGAGTAAGAAATGTCTGGTCTACTTGCAGTTAGGTATAGCAGAGATCCAATTATACCTCTGTATAGTGTAGGATCAACATCTTTGCCATCTTCATCAGAACCCATTGTTTGGGATGTGTTTGTTGGAATTCTCACTGAAGTTTTTCCTTCAACGCCAAATTTGAGAATCAGGTCTCTTGTGTACTTAACTTGATTGATTAGTGTCCCCTCTGCAGTTTGCTTTACTTGTAGGCCTAAAAAGTAGTTCATCCTCCCATCATGCTCATTTCAAACTTTGATTGCATGAGATCAGAGAACTTCTTGCATAGAACTTGGTTAGAGCATCCAAATATGATATCATCAACATAGATTTGCACAAGAAGAATGTTTGACCCATCTTCAAGTTTGAACTGGGTTTTATCCACCATTCCTTTTGAGAAACCATTTTGTAGGAGAAAGATGGATATAGTTTCTTACCATGCTCTTGGAGCCTGCTTGAGTATGTTGAAGACTATTTTATTGTGTATCAAGTTTGTCAGATGTCTTGTAATACTCTAATCTTTACTATGCCTGTAATGTATTTATACTCTGTGTATATTAGCATTGTAAACGATATGGGGCTAAAGTGTCCGGCCCATATCTGGCGAAAAGCCTTTACGCAAACTTGGCATGCGCACATAAAAAGGCGCATAAGGCTCAGGTTTGCGTTAACTTTTGCATTCGATCTTTTAGCCTTAACGCTCATCATTCTGTCGTAAAGGTTCACGGTATATCAAAGAAGGATTTCAACGATCTTCATCTTGTTCATTATTCTGTGATTCTCATTCTTGATATATCAATATATTGTTGTTGGATTATCATCTGTATAAACAGAGACCAACAAATGGTATTAGAGCCTCACGAGAACTGATCAGACGAAGAACTGTGATAGACTTTGTTTGTTTTAATCGTTCTCCTGTAATTTCGAGTTTAGCATTTGTAACCTTGTTTCTGATCGAAAAATTGTAAAAGTTATACTGTTAGAATCGCATTCTCAAAACGATCAAGCAGCATATCTTATCTTTTGATTTCCACAATTTTACAGTTTAGAAGATCTCGATACTCTGATCTCGAGATTAAGGTTTTTACAGGCTGTGTTTAGATTTTTGAACTGAAATTTTCACAGGAGGATCTCGACATTCAGGACTACAGAATACATCTTTCAGTTTTTGAAAACTCGAAATTTACAATTTGCAAGATCTCGACATTCAGGATCTCGAATTTCAAATCTCGATATTAGGATCTCGATATTAAGATCTCGAAATCAAGATTTCGATATTTGAAATCTCGAAACTCAATTCTCGAGTTTTAAATCTCGAAATCAAAACTCGACATTTGAAATCTCGCAGTTCAAAACTCGAAATCACAATCTCGACCTCCCATATCGAAATTTTAAATCTTGAGATTAGGACTTCGACTTTCTGGATCTCGAAATTTTGCCTTTTGAAATTTTTCTGATCAAAATCTTGAACGGTCAGTTTCATCTTAACAACAATGGCAACCGACTCATTAGCACAAGGAAACAGTAGCAACCCCCCAGTACTCAAAATGGAGAATACCATATGTGGAAGACTCGATTTCTCAACTTTCTTGAAAATTGAGACAACTCTTCTGCACTGCTTGAATCACTCACACAGGGACCTGCAGAGCTGTGGGTCACTATTCCGGGTAATGAAAACAATAATCCCCCAATTGAACCAGTCAGGCAGATAAAAACACCCACAGAATACACAACTGAGGACAGACACAGATTGAAGGCCGATCTCACTGTCAAAACATATCTGCTGCAGGCCATCCCCAATGACATCTATATAATGATTGACAGTATGCAGACCACGAAGGAGATGTGGGATGAGGTTGCTAAGCTATTGCAAGGAACTGCTATTGGACTGAAAACTAAGAAGGCCAGTACACTGACGGCCTATGACTCATTCAAAGCCTTACCTGGGGAATCTCTTATTCTGACACACAAAAGGTTCATGACACTGATTAATTATCTTAGAAAGATTAACATTTTCAAATCCAACATGGAAATGAACATCAGATTTATGTCAAGTCTGAATCCTGAGTGAAGAAAAATTGTGAAGAATGTAAGGCAAACTCTAGACCTAGAAGAAGTGGATCTCTGCACTCTACGTGACCATCTGAGAACTTTTGAGAATGATGTTGCTGAACTTGAAGGACAATACACTTCTGATCCTTTAGCACTAGTTATGGAAGCTCAACCTAAGAGATCCACGAGGGTCCAGAAGAAAAAGAAAAAGGCTGTTGTTGAATCTGAAGAAGAAGAAAGTGAAGAAGAGCTCGATATTAGGCAATTGGCAGAGTTGTAGAAGAAAATGACACTCTTGACCAAGAAATTTGTGAGAAAGAACAACTCCTCCAATAAACTGAGAACCTCCTCCTCAAATTACAAACAGAGGACCAATGATCATAGCAGCTCAGGAAAAGGAGTGGTTGCAGATGAACCCTCCAAGTGCTACAATTGTGGAAAGCCTGGACATCTTCAAAAGGACAGCCTCCTCCCTAAGAAAAGGGACGCCAACTAATATAAATAGAAAATGACGTGGAGGAAACAGAAGATGTTCATAGCTCAACAAGAAGAAGAGAATGTTGCTCTGCTTGTAGAAAAAGATCATTGGCTGGAGGATTCTTCAGATGATGATGAGGAGGAGAACTATACACTGATGGCATTGTTAGAGGATGAAGAAGAAAAGAAGGGTGATGTTGCGATCCCCGATAATGAAAGCTCAAACAGCACTGTAAGTACTTCTGAATCTCAGTGTTCTTGCTCTAATGAATGTCAGTCCTTACAAGATAAGGATGACTGAATCAAAAGTTTAAGGGAGAAGTTAGACAATAACTACAAAGCTTTAGTTAAGTGTCTTGACCAGAAAACCTCCTTAAGCATACAACTTGAAAATGAAAAGGAAGTTGCTAAAAGGATGACATCTGAAATGGATGAGCTAACACTCAAGACTGCTGATCTTACAGATAATGTGTTTCAAACTGAGACTGAGCTAAACACTGAAAAGGCTGACATAAAATGTTTACACAATCAAAGAAGTACTCTTTTCAGTAAAATCAAGGAACTTGAGGATCTGATAGCCAAGAGAGGACAAACCGAGCAAACAATTTTTCTAAATCAAATTAGTGATGACAGGTATTACAATCATAGAGCCGGACTTGGAATGTCTAATCCATGTAATTTAAAGAAAGTTGATTGCATTCAACTTTATGACTTGAACTACATGAGAAAAGAATACTTTCAGAACATGGATTTTACCGGTGAGGAAGAAAATGCTAAAGAAGAAGAAGACATGAAAAATAACCCTAGAACAGAAACTTCATTCAGCTACCCTGATCTAAATGAGAGTTATAAAAATAAAGAACAAGTTTTTTCGACAAGTGACTATGTGGATCCTTACGTTGTTGTGATGGAGGATGTACCAAACCAGGGACATCCCTTAGACCCCCCTCCAACTATTGGTATTTCTAAGTTTGGAAAAGAACCCTGTATTTTTCCAATTGCCCAAAAACTTAAGGATCTTCAGAAAACCTTATAAAATAAGAGAGAAAGGTTTGAATCAGAAAAGAAAGGTTTTGAAAGTAACTCGGAGACGCTTTTGAGTGAATTTAACCAATTGAGCATTAAGTTTCATTCAAAAACAACTCCCCAATCCACCAGTGCTTCTACTCAAAAAGAAATTCATACCCCTCAAAACCAAACTAAGCTTTCAAAAGAGACCACCACTCGCTCCTCCTCTCCTTTGTTCACAGGACCAAAAGTGAATAAGAGATGGGCGAAAAAGAATGAGTGGCAGCTGAAAAGGAAGGAGATAGCTGAAGGGAAGAAGAAGTTGTTTTCTAATAAAAAGTCCCGCTTTTGTTCTAGTTCTATTTTGTATTCAAAAACTAATTGTAGCTCTGCCTCAGTTAAACAATCTTGTAGTATTTCAGTCTTGCGTCCCAAGCTGAAAAAGTCTATGTTATCTTTTGAACATCGCTCCTTTCATGATAGAAGTATTGCTTATGGTTATTCTGTTCCTGATCCACATAACTATGAATGTGATGTGAATGTTGTTAAAGTCAAACCTCAGAGAGAGCAAAAACAAAGAAAACAGACCACGAATAGAACTTGTGAGGGAGTTTTCTGCATACCAAATTTAAAATATCCACTCAAAGTTCATTCAAGAAAACATCTGAACAGACTCTCAAAAAAGGAGTGTAATACTTGAGATTTAATTTAAGTGGATTAATAGTACTACTCATACCAACAAGATGCATCTCCTTTTAAGGGAGCTCATCACCAAGAACTCCAAAGTTAAGCGTGCTTGCACGGGAGTAGTCTTGGGATGGGTGACCCCTTGGGAAGTTTCTCAGGGCACGCACGATTGAGGACAAAGTGTGCGGAAAAGGCTAATGGCAGTTTGTGAGGACAGTACTAGAGGTCTGGAGTAACTCCCTCCGGTTCTGCGGGGTCGGGGTGTTACATATGGTATCAGAGCAATCCTGCGACAGTGTGCTGATCTGTTGGATATCGGGCGGGCACTTAGCAGGGGAAAAGATTTTGGGATATGATTGAGATTGGTTTATGGGTGCAACAAGGACGTTGCGTTCCTAAGTAGGGGTGATTGTAATATTTGACATTTAATTTAAATGGATTAATAGTACTACTCATACCAACATGATGCATCTCCTTTTAAGGAAGCTCATCACCAAGAACTCCAAAGTTAAGCGTGCTTTCACGGGAGTAGTCTTGGGATGGGTGACCCCCTGGGAAGTTTCTCAGAGCACGCACGAGTGAGGACAAAGTGTGAGGAAAAGGCTAGTGGTGGTTTGTCAGGACAGTACTAAAGGTCAGAAGTAACTACCTCGGAGCCGACGGGGTCGGGGTGTTACAAGGAGGTTTTCAAACCCTACCTCTCCAAACAACCATTCAATCACAAAGCTCATGTCTACTCTCCCTCCACCATCAAACAAAAGTGGGTTCCTAAAGCAGAACTCACTAAAACAGAACCTGCTCAAACAGAGTACTAAAGGTCAGAAGTAACTACCTCGGGGCCGACGGGGTCGGGGTGTTACAAGGAGGTTTTCAAACCCTACCTCTCCAAACAACCATTCAATCACAAAGCTCATGTCTACTCTCCCTCCACCATCAAACAAAAGTGGGTTCCTAAAGCAGAACTCACTAAAACAGAACCTGCTCAAACAGAGCGTGCAAAAGAAAAATCATTACGTGAGAAAGCTGTTGACCTCGGATCACAGCTTCAAGAACAGTTTAAAAAAGTTTTTTCAGTTGATAAGGGAGGACCCATCCTAAGGTGGGTACCTAAACCTGTTTAATTGTTTTACAGGGCAGTCATGTGTGGCACTTAGATTCTGGATGCTCAACCCACATGACCGGAATGAAACACCTCTTGAGGAACTACACCAACTATTATGGAGGGAATGTCAGATTTGGAAATGACGCCTCATCTCCCATTCTTGGCTTTGGAGATGTTGTCTGCCCAAGCGTCACAATAAGAACTGTCTCTTTTGTCAAAGGACTTAAACACAATCTACTGAGCATCGGACAGTTCTATGACAGTGGAATGGAAATGAAGTTCAAATTCAACCAATGTTGTATTATGGAAAGCCTGGGGAAAACATTGTTAACGTGTAACAGGACATCAAACATGTACACGATTGATCTGAAAATCGTTCAATCAACTTCTTCCATCTGTCTACTGTCAAAAGCATCCTCTGAGCAGAACAGTTTGTGGCACAGGTGACGTGCACTTTGTTGTGATGTGCACTCAAAATAAATAATTACAATACAACACTTATATGTAGTATAGTAAAGTAAGATTTGTATCCACAGGGAAAGGAATATGTTTCTTTTAATTAAATAATACAAGGGGGTTTTGAGTTTGATTTGATTTAATGTAATTAACACTAAGATGAATGACCTATGTGTTTTACTTAATAGAGATGAGGACTTGGTTTTGCTTTTATCCACTTAATGAAATGTTCGCCGATCCGGGTTATATCTTTAACTATCTTCCTCTCGAATACTCAATCGAGGAGTATATCCAATTCATCGAGGGTAGTTATTAATAACGAGATGTGTTCATTAATAAACCTTACTACCGAGTCAATATAGAACAAGCGTCGTATATTAACCCGATAGTAGCAATAAACTTAAGATGAAAATGATTGAGATTGATAACCTCAACACAAGAGGTTTATTGGTTTAATCAATATAATTAATTCCCTTGAATTATTAACCATGACACGCATGCATTAATAATCCAAGTTTACTACCGTTGAACGAACCGAATTAATAACAAGCGTATTAATCGATTGATTCTAGTAATACTACCTCCGCCCAAAAAGATTGATATATTTTGACTTTTCTTGGTCAATGGTGGTAAAGTTTAGACAATGATTTTAGGTATTATATTTGTTTGTAATTTATAAATTTTATACTTTTATGTAAGATTTTTTAATAAAGAATATGTTCATATAATTTTCATATTTTAAATAATTTTGTATTAAAAGATATCATTGGTCAAACTTAACCATCATTGACCAAGAAAAGTCAAAATGTATCAATCTTTTTGGGATGGAGGGAGTAATTAATATATGAAACAAAACTAGTTGATCCTTTAAGTAATCCTCAAAATATTAATATGAAATATGGATAGGAATTAATTAATATTCAAGGAAGAATGGCATTGGGGTGAGGTTCTTCTTCGTCTTGGTGTGCTTGAAGGTTTTGGAGATGGGGTGGTATGGCATTGGGGAATAGGTAGTGGGGCACTTCAAAGGGAGGCACTTTGTATTTTATTTTGGAAATGTCCGGAGATGGTATTGGGAAATAGTGTAGGGGCTTGGGGTGTATGTGTCATTTGTAATGGTTCTTGGCATCACAATCAACATGGGAAAAAGAAATACACCCCCCCCCCCCCCCCCCGCATTAACTAGCCATGTAATGTTTAGCAAACAATATTCGGCTATAGGATTATGATCCACATATCCAAATTTTGTTGCTAAATTCATAATAACCCCTCCCACTACAATTTTGCCCTTGGCATTGCACTCCTTCTTCAAATGTGCCCACATCAAGTTGCACATGTTGAACTCCACGGGGTTGTCAAACAAAGCCATAGTCATCATACATACATCCCCCATCCCAGTGTGATGATTGTTGGGGCGTCCAAGTATGCAATTGGCCAAAAACTTCAAAACTATCCGGAGAATAGGATGTTGCACGTGACTAATGCTCAATTTAGATGAGCTAATGTTTTGTTCTCCAGTTATTTTGGTCCAAAGAGTATGACCATCTAAGGTGTTTTCCGGGACTTCTCTTACATGGGGGCGGGGAGGCCAAAGTGTTCGGCAAACTCACCTTTCGTGATTGAATGTGTGGTGTTAAACAATCGAAACGTGAGTTTGTCATCTCTCAAGTCATTATCATCAATGGAAAAGTGTGCCGAACTCACAAATTCATAGATAATTCGTTCATTAGAATTATACTTCATCCGAAAAATCAAATCCATCTCTAGTTCATGAAAGAATTTTCCCATTGGCTTAAAAAGCCCTAGTTCACGAAGAGCGGAATGACATTGTTTGTCCCTGTTTATATGATTACAGAAATATGTATGGAGATAATCAAAGATAGAGTAGCAGAAAGATATACGCTGGAAATCCTTAAACTTGTCTTTGATATACCGTGAACTTTACAACACAAAAATGAGCGCTAAGGCTAATAAGATGGATTGCAAAGTTAACGCAACCCTAAACCTTATGCGCCTTTTTATATGCGCAGGTTAAGGTTTGCGTAAAGGCTTTCAGCCAGATATGGGCCTGACATCTTAGCCTTTATACCCTAATAAATACAAACATTAATTACATAGGATATAATAAAAGCTAAGCTATTACAATATATCTGACAAGTTTGATTCACAACAGAATATTCTTCAACAATCTCCCCCTTTATGATCAAGTGCCGTCTTGCTTTTATTTCTGAGACTTGAAGTAGTGTTTCCTGAAGTTGAGTGCATGCTCATATTGTCTCAACACTCTTCTCTTATCAAGCTGTTTGATGATGGGTTGCAGTATTGTTTCCAGTCTGTCAAACGTTTCCAACTCTTCATCAGTGGCATCAGCAAGTCTTCGCTCAAGATCTTCTTTGAGAGGCAGCAGCTTCTGTTGAATGACTTTTAAAGTCCCATCACAATATTTGTGTATGTCCTCTACCCACATCAGGCGCTTTTGCTATTTATGATTGAGATATAAGATTGAGAGTGGATCCTTAAAAATGTGGTAAGGTTCATATTCCTAAAGCTTTGCTCCATATAGAATCGGCCTTGTGAGATTTGCCTTCCGAACATTGTTCTCGAGCGCCATTTGTTGGTCCCGGTTATACTGGATATAGTCTAGAGGGGGGGTGAATAGACTGTATTGGTTTTTAGCTTTTTAAACTAAGTACCAGATTTACAGAATAGCCTGTTCTGTTGAAGGAACAGACTGGCAGCGGATGGGGTTCTGGTAGGGAGTTCTGTTAGCCTCAGAGAAGCAAAGGCGGAAGGCCTTCTGTTAACTCGTAGAACAAGTTCTGCTGAACACAGATACCAAGTCCAAGGAGTTATACAGTTCTATCTAAGAGCAAGTATTAAAAGCAGTAAGTAAACGACACCAGGGATTTTTATAGTGGTTCAAGGAACAACTCGTTCCTCTAATCCACTGTTCCACTAAGCTGTAAAAACTGCCATTTACAAAGCCTTAGTCCTAGCACTTAAGAAGCACTCCACGTCTTCTTCAAGCCTAGATGTGTCCTGGGATGCACTGCCTGGCTTCCTTTAACACTGGTCCTTTCACTGAGTCTCCTTGAAGTATCACCACTTCACTACTCCAGTTATTTGGACGTCCTTCTTGTAGCAAGAAGAGTTTCTGTTGAAACTGGGGTTCCTCCAACTAGCTTCGTTACAATATATTTGTATGTGATGAGCTTGAAGAGTTGAAGAACACTTGGAACTTTGCTTGAGTTGAAAAGAGTAATTTTCCAACTTCTGCCTTCTCTTGTAGAAGATATTGAGTTTGAATCTCAAGGAGGCTTTTTGCTTTTCAGAGTTTGAATATCTTGCTTGTGGTTAGCAAAGTTGTAGCAAAATTATGTAGGCAAAGTTATCCGGTTGTTCTTCGTAGTGTATCTTTTATACTGAGGTTGTCTTCCCGTTGGAGGAGTAGGAGGACAACTGCATTAAATGAGCGATCAGTTGACTTGACTAGTAGAGCCCGGTAAGGTTGGCGGGTTACTATTTTGGGATAAAGTATTCCTGACATTCTGGCCAATCATCTGCAATTACTCTACGTAGCATGGGGTGCATTAAATGAGCATTTAATGCATGCACTGTAGCTTTTCCGTTTCATACTCCTAGCCGTTGAAGGAATCTTTTAGTTGACTTCCCGGTTCTTTGAAAATCTTCTAAGTGTCAGACCTTCTGGTGTCTTTGTCTGAGAGTAGAACAGAGGAGGTCTGGAGCACTTCTGTTGGGAGTATCCAACAGAGACCCAGAAGGGTTTCTGTCAGAGTCAAGACTAACAGAGATCCTGAGGACTTCTGTTCTGGAGCAGAGAACCAAAGGTCCTCTGTTCCAATAAAGCCTTAAGAGGCACTTCTGCTCTGGGAGCCCTTCTGTTCTTGAAGCCCTTCTGCTCTTGAGGGTCTTCTGTCAGGTCGAATACATCTAAGAACTTTACAAAGGAAAATTCTAATACATAATTTCAAAAGGGGTACTCTAAAGTCCTAATTAATCTAGCATCATCAAAATCTAATTACAATTATTCCTTACAATTTCCCCCTTTTTGATGATGCCAAAACCCTTTAACTATTTCCAGAGAAGTGCCTTCACCATAAAAAATATTAAGTTTAAAAACTTCCATTAAAATCTTGGTGGGCAACTTGGCATAGGAAAATAGTAAGAGTACGATACATTCAGATAGCAGAATATAACAGAAATAAACAAACACAAACAGAAGGCAAAAAGACAGGAATTTGAGGAAAAGCACTTCAAAGTAAGAAGGCAGAGATGTGATTTTATTAGATAGGTTTTACAGAGTTTAAACCTTACACATTCTCCATATTAGCTGCCTGTAGAGCTTCTTCCTCTAGTCTTTGAATCCTGAGCAGTTCTTCGTTTATTTCAGCTCTGATTTTGAACAGATTGCCAGACCTTTGATAAGATGCCCATATTGGAGAAAGTTTGCAGTCCAAATAGTTGAGGACACCTTCATGTATGGTCTTTCCTGGGACAATGTTCTTCTTGTACCATTCTTCTGCTTCTTCAAGAGATCCTCCATACCTAACTCTGACAACACCATCTTTGTCCAGATAGAGGTGCTGTTGTTGGGTAGGAGTCATTTTAGCCTTCATCTCCTCAAATTGGGCTCTGTCAATATTCTGAGAGCCACCCAATCTCCACTCTGTGAAGTTGAAAACTTTCTTATTCTTGGTGCTCTTCTTTACTGGAGATGGGGGTCTAGGTATGCCTGCTGCTCTCTTCTTTTGTAGGGCAGCTTCAAAATAGGGAGCCGGATCTACTGCAGGCTCACCAGAGGAGGGTGCTCTGGTAGGAGTTCTGTGAGACCTAGGCCTGGTCTGTTGAGGGTCCTCTTCCCCCTTTTTGGCATCATTCAAGTCTTCTATCATAAGACTGATCTTCTGGAATTCTGATGCTTGGGTTGAGGCTATCTGCTCCAGGGCCTTTGGTAGTGTCTGGGTGATAGAAGTAAGGCCTTCAATCAGACCTTGCTGCTTCTGTATTGCAGAGAAGATGTCCTTGTTATTGGCTTCAAGGAGCACCATCTTCTGATATCGGTCTCTGTCAGTAGATAGGAGGGCTTGAGCCTGTTCTTGATGAGCTCTGCACAGTTGCTCAATAGAGGTCAATTGCCTCTCTGTTCTGGCATCAGATTTCTTCAGAGCCTCAAGATGCTCTGAGATATTGTGGATTGCCTGTCCTTGACTCAGGAGAGTCTGTTGAAAAATAGAGAGGGTGTTGTGGATGCCTACCACTTCTGTTGACAGGACATCTGTTCTGGCAGTTGAGGAGGCGATGAAGTTGTTGAGGGTCCCAGTGAGGTTCTCAAAATGGTCAGAGATGAACTGCATCCCTGAATTCAGATTGTCATTCACATGAGCAAGATGCCCATAGTGTTTATCATTTATCTCTATCAGCTTGTTCAAGCCTTGGAGGATCTGTCCTCCAAATTCTTCTGCAGATTCAACAAACTTGTTGAAGGGAATGTCATTCTGTTGTCCATCTGCTTGAGGCATCTCTAGACCTCTTCCCCTAGGTAGTGGGTGGTGTTCTTGGACAGATGACAGAGATTGAACAAGTTGTTCATGTTCCAGTTGAGTCAGAGGAGGGGTCTTCTGTCTCTTTGATGTGGCCTTGTAGGATTTGCTGATCATGAATCCATCCATGTCAGAGGAAATCTCATAAGGAGAGTAGACAGGTTTTCTGTTGCGAACTACTTGCTTTTTCTTTCTCAGAGAGGGATTGGGGGCAACAGAGTCCCTAGAATACCCTTTGGGTGCAGAGATGGGGGAGACAGTTGTAGGATCAGAATCCCTGAGAAACCATACAGGTTTAAGATTTTCTGCAGGTTGTTGTGGAGGTGAGGATTCTGGAGGAGGAGATTGATGATCAGATTCAGAGGATGAAGAGGATATCTGTTGGGGTGAGGGGTTCTGGTGCTGGGGTGAGGATTGAGTGGGTGAGGCATTCTGTTGAGGGGAAGATGGAGGAGGTGAAGGTGAGCGGTTTCTGTAGGGAACAATTGCTCTACAGGGTGATGCAGTTTTCTGTTTGGGTGATTGAGGAGGGGTGGGGGTGTTCTGTTCAGGAGATTTAGGTTGAGGGTGTTCTGGTGGAGGGGTTTCTGTGCTGGTGGTAGGTGAGGGAATATGTGGTTCTGTTGGGATAAAAACAGAAGGGGTTGGAGAGTTTACCTCAATGATGTTGTCCACGAGCAAGGAAGTCCTCCACTCCTTGATATGCTCCATCATAGCTTGTCCTTCTGACTTGAGTACAGAGGACTCTCCTGGGTTGAAGTTGGGCTGTACAGAGTCAGTTGCCATCTTGGTGAACAGCCATTCTTCAAAGGCTTCAATTTCTCCATCTTCTAGAGGTTTGACAGCTTCCTCCGAGGGTGAAGAAATGAGAATAGCCTTGCCCTTGTACCTGGCCTTCTTCTTTTCAAGGACAGAGTGAAGAAAGTTGAGGGCAAAGCACTTTGAGACATCATCAGTCCCAACCCAATTCAGGATGGCTTCTTCTGCCTCATAGTGATCAAAAAACTGGATTATTTTGTGGAGGGGTCCCATTCTCCATCTTCTCCATTCAAGGACCCGGGTAAACTGTCTGTCAAGCAAGGACAGATACCCATCTTTGACAGGACTAGGGTGCTCTGGTGGAGTTGGCACCCTGTTCTGTTCAGGAGATGCAGCAGAGGTGGGGATCTCTGGTTCCCCCTGAGTGTCTGCCACTCCTTCAGATTCAGAAACCACAGGTTTAGCAACCTTTTTCTTGGGTTTGGTGGTCCTCTTCCTCTTCTGTCCGGCCTTAGGGGGGGCAAGAGGTGCTTCCCCTTCGGTCTTCTTCTTCTTCTTCTTCTTCTTCTTCTTCTCAGTAGAAGGGGCTACAGAGAGAGGTTTCTGTATCTTCTCTCCCTGTTGTCTCTTAGCTTCAAGTTGAAGTTGTCTCTTCAGCTCTGCCTTTATGGCTTTTTCCCTATTGGGAGAGGCAGTCAGGAAAATTACCTTGGTATGATCCAAGGCTGAAGCCTTCCTCAAGCTTACCCCTTGTTTGAGGAGCACTTCAGAAATGAGCAGTCCATGCCCTAGCTTCCCAGAATAGAGGCTAGTCTTTGGATTCTTCTTCTTGATCACTTCAATCAGGGACTTCACCATGATTTGTCCCCAATTGATGTTCAGCCCATGATGCACTGCATACAGGGCCTTTGCATTGGCCGTTGTAACATCATCTGTGGAGGTGTACTTGCACCATAAACATTTGTGGAAAATGTTAATGAGTAGCTCAAATTCCCTCTTGAGCAGGTGCTTCTTGATGTTGACCTTCTCTACTTCTTCCCCTTTTCTGCAGAACTTCTTCCTGAATTCTGGCAGAGGGATGTCAGTATCCTCCAGGTCGAGTAGAGAGTCCCTTCCTTCCTTTTGCTGAATATTGAAGATGTTGTTGATGACGTCCGCATCAACCAACACCTTTTCTCCTTGGACGACGGAGGAGATGGTTTCATCCTTGAAGGATGCATTGAGATAGAACTCAACTGTGTCAATATTGTTGTAGGCCTCATAATCATGAGTGATGACCTTGCTCAGTTGACATTGTGACAGTCCGTCAACAATGGAGGTCATCCTCTCCTTCTTCTCTGCGAACCTGGGCAGTACTTCCAGTTCGCATCTCATCCCTGTCAGTACATTCTTCAGGAGAGTTGCCTTTTGTTCTTTTGAAAGATCGGAGAAGCTCAAGAAGGCCATGGAGTTTACTGCGGTTAGAAAATTTCTGAGAGATAAAGGTTCAAAAGCTTGAGAGTTATGAGAGCAGTAACGGTTTAGGTTTGCGAAAGGGGGTTTTATGGATATGGGTTAGTGGACGTTTGAGATAATTTACGGTTCCAAGATACCAATAAATGTAAAAAGGGGCGCAGTAAATAAACGGGGGCGCAGTAAATGTTATACGGCTTGATACCGTTTTAAGGGTAAAAGGGTAAAAGACCTTTAATAATTTACTAGGTCACCCGGTTTACAAGAATTTCTTTTCTAAGTCCACCACCTTCTGTTAGACAGGAGAGGGTTCTCTGTAGAAAGGGTTTCTGTTGTATAGGTGTTCTGCCAGGGTAGAGAACAGAAGAGGTTGGCAGAGGGGGGTTAACAGAAGGGGTTCTGCAAAAGGTGTTCTGTTAACAGGAATTCAGCAACAGAGGGCCTTTCTTTTCAACTTTCCCTTGGAATCTCATCCATCATTCCCAATTCCTCTCTCAGTTTGTTGAACCTAGCCTCAGGAAGAGGCTTTGTCAGGATATCTGCAAGTTGGTCTTCTGTTGGCACATGTTCCATGCAGATGTGCTTCTTCTCCACATGATCTCTGATGAAGTGATGTCTGATTTCAATGTGCTTTGTTCTGGAATGAAGAACTGGATTCTGAGTGATAGCAATGGCACTGGTGTTGTCACACAACAGCTTTATCTCCTTTGCTTGAATTCCATAGTCCTTCAGTTGTTGCTTCATCCAGAGTAGCTGAGCACAGCAACTCCCAGCTGCAATGTACTCTGCCTCAGCTGTACTTGTTGAGATGGAGTTCTGCTTCTTGCTAAACCAGGAAACAAGCCTTCCTCCTAGCAATTGGCAGTGACCAGAAGTGCTCTTTCTGTCTAGTCTGCAACCTGCAAAATCTGAGTCAGAGTAACCAATTAGTTCAAAGTTACCTCTCTTTGGATACCATAGGCCTGCATTTGGATTTCCTTTGATGTATCTGATGATTCTCTTTGCAGCACTTAAATGGCTTTCCTTGGGCTTTGATTGGTATCTGGCACAGATTCCAACAGAGAATGAGATGTCTGGTCTGCTTGCAGTTAGATACAACAGAGATCCTATGATTCCTCTATATGTTGTTGCATCTACATCTTTTCCTTCATCATCTGGACCAATTCCTTGTGAAGTGTTCATGGGAATCTTCACTGATGATTTGCCTTCCACTACAAACTTCTTGATTAGATCTCTGGTGTACTTCCCTTGATTGATAAAGATCCCTTCTGGAACTTGTTTGACTTGAAGTCCTAGGAAGTAACTGAGTTCTCCCATCATACTCATTTCAAATTGACTTTGCATCACTTGAGAAAATTTCTTGCACAGTTCTGGATTAGTACTACCAAATATAATGTCATCAACATATATTTGTACTAACAGAATATGATTAGCAACAGAGATTTGAATTAGAGTTTTGTCAACCTTTCCTTTAGTAAACCCATGGTTCACTAGGAAAAGGGACAATGTGTCATACCAGGCTCTGGGAGCTTGCTTAAGACCATAGAGGGCCTTTTTAAGCTTGTAGACACAGGAAGATTGAGTAGGAATGACAAAACCTGGTGGTTGTTCCACATAAACTTCTTCTTCAAGATCTCCATTTAGAAATGCACTCTTGACATCCATCTGGTAGACCTTGATGTTGTTGTGGGCAGCATAGGCTAGGAAGATTCTGATGGCTTCAAGTCTGGCAACTGGTGCAAAGGTCTCATCAAAATCTATTCCTTCTTCTTGACAATATCCCTTGGCCACTAGCCTTGCTTTGTTCCTTACAATGTTGCCGTCTTCATCTGCTTTGTTCTTGAATACCCATTTGGTTCCAATGACATTCTGGTGCTTTGGCCTAGGAACAAGTTCCCATACTTTGTTCCTTTCAAACTGAGTGAGCTCTTCTTGCATAGCATTGATCCAATCTGAGTCTGCAAGAGCTTCTTCAACTGTCATAGGTTCCATCTGAGATATATAGCAGGCAAGCATTGCTTCTCTCCTTGATGTGGATCTGGTTTGAACTCCACTTCGGATTTGACCAATCACTTGGTTAGGAGGATGATCTCTTAACCACTTGTTGGTCCCGGTTATACTGGACACAGTCTAGAGGGGGGGGGTGAATAGACTGTATTGGTTATTAGCTTTTTAAACTAAGTACCAGATTTACAGAATAGCCTGTTCTGTTGAAGGAACAGACTGGCAGCGGATGGGGTTCTGGTAGGGAGTTCTGTTAGCTGCTATCTTGGTCTCTCTGGTTCCTCATCTTCAGAGTCTTCATCTTCATTCAACAGAAGGGGGTTTGGTGCAGGTGTTGGAAATGCAGGGTTGTCTGCCACCTCTTCTGTTGGTTCTGGTGTTCTGTCTTCTATGCTGACTTCCTTGAGAATCTCTGTTACCTCTTTAACAGAGGTGCTTTCATCAAACTTCACATGTATGGATTCTTCAACATGTAGGGTCCTTCTGTTGAGTACTCTATAGGCTTTACTGGTGTTTGAATAGCCTATAAAGACTCCTTCATCAGCCTTTTCTTGAAATACCTTCAGATGCTCCTTTCCATTATTGAGGATGTAGCACTTGCATCCAAATACATGAAAGTAGCTGATGTTAGGTTTTCTTCCCTTCCAGAGTTCATAAGGGGTCTTCTGGTGATTCTTGTTGATCATGCTTCTGTTCTGAGTATAGCATGCAGTGTTGATTGCTTCAGCCCAATATCTCATAGGCAATCCAGATCCTGCAATCATTGTTCTTGCAGCTTCTTTTAACGTTCTGTTCCTTCTTTCTGCTACGCCATTCTGTTGAGGGGTTCTGGCGGCAGAAAGTTGATGAAAAGTTCCATTCTGATCACAGAAGTCCTTTATGACTTGGTTGACAAATTCAGTTCCTCTGTCTGATCTGATTGTCTTCACTTTCAAGTTCTTCTCAGTCTGAAGTTGCTTTAACAGAGATGGCAACTTCTGAAGAGTTTCATTTTTCTTTGTCAGAAAAACAGTCCATGTGTATCTGGAGTAGTCATCAACCATGACTAAGGTATATTTCTTGCCACCAACGCTTGGAGTCTCAAAAGGTCCAAATAAATCCATGTGAATCAGATTTAGAGGACTTGTAGAAAGATCTCCAGCAATGGGTTTGAAGGAATTCTTCACTTGTTTGCCTTTCTGACATGCACTGCAGAGGGTCTCTCTCTTGTACACAATGTCTGGTAGCCCTTCTACAATGTGTTCTCTGGCCAGTTTGTTGATTGTTTTGAAATTCAAATGGTTGAGCTTTTTGTGCCAGTCCCAGCTCAGTTTTGAATCTCCCTTTGCTATCAGGCAAACTCCATCTTTTGCAGTGTTCCAATCAACTACATAGATGTTCTTCTTCCTTGATGCTGTAAGAACCACTTCCTTTGTGGTCTCATGCTTTACATAGCAGAAGTCCTTTGTGAATTCAACAGTGTAGCCTTTGTCACAGAATTGGCTAGCACTCAGCAAGTTGAACTTCAGTCCTTTGACATATGAGACATCATCAATGATTATCTGGTTCTTGATCAGCTTTCCTCTTCCTTTTGTTTGACCTTCTTTGTCATTACCTCCAAAGGTAACTCTGGGTCCTTTGCATTTCTGGAACTCTGTTAGGCAACTTCTGTCACCTGTCATGTGCCTGGAGCATCCACTATCAATAAACCATTCTTGTTCAGAGATGGCTCCAGCACATAGTTCCTGCAAGATCAAAAGAAAGATTTAGGTACCCAAGCAATGCTGGGTCCTGGGGGGTCATGGAGTCTGGGTAGTTGGTACCATTTTGGTCTCATCAAGTGAAACCTTGGTGGGTGGTACCCATTGTCCACCTGGTAGTTATAGTAAACTGAAGTGTGATTCACTTTGGGCAGATGCTTGTGAGGGTCATGCTTCCTGTTTACATACTTTTGCATAGCTTTCTTTGTTGGAAAGAAGTCTCATATACTATCAAGAGCAGAGGGACGGTTAACCTTGGGCTTCTGAAGTTGACCAGCCAACCTCTTCTGCTTGAAGTTAACTCTCTCTTGATATTTTCCCTTCTGGTGATCATTTCTGGCACGATTGACATGAGGTTGTCTGTCAATGAATGGTCTTTTATTTTTGTTATTTTGAAAACCTCTTCTGTTGTTAGGTTTTCTGCCAGGTTCATTATTTTTCAAAAAGGGTTTCTGTTGAACCTTTATCTTACCCTTTTCTGGTCTGACTTCCTCATGAACAACCTTGGTGCCAGATACACCAGCTTGACAGATGGGGCTAGAAATCAGTGGCTCTATGACCTTATCTGCCTTAGCAACTCTGGTGCTAGGCATTACAGAAGGCTCACCTGATTCTGTTGAGCCATAACCAAGACCAAAACCAGTGCCAATCTGTTGATCAAGCACAATCTTTTCCATGGAAGACTGGGCCTTCTGGTAAGCTTTGTACTTAATCTCAAGAGGCTCTATTTCTCTTATTTTCTTGAGAAGAGAAACATTTTCAGTCTCCAGTTGATCTCTTTCCTCAATTAGAAGATTGATTTTGATCTCAACCTCCTTCTTTAAGTCAAGAATTTCAGCTTTTAACTTACTAATTTCTTCTATTACAGAGGAATAAGTGGCTTGTATGGCCTTAAACTCTTCCCAAAATTCTGACATTGAATCAGAATTAAAAGCTAGGCCTACCGAAGAAAAACTAGATTCAGAAGTAGAGGTTACCTCATCATCAAAATGAGCCATTAGGCAAAGGTCTTCTGTCTCAGTATCCAGGCAACAGAAGGCCTCATCAGAATCTGAGTCAGAACTGGATTCTGTTTCTGACAGAGGGTCTTTCTCCAGCTGTTCTGTCACAAGTGCCTTTCTTCTTCTGGAGTTGTCCTCGTACTTCTTCTTTTCTCCATCCTGTCCTTGCTTCTTGGACACTCTAGGATGGGGACAGTCAGCCTTGAAGTGACTAGGTTGTCTGCAGTTATAACAGAGAAGCTCTCCACTGCTTTCTGTTGATTTGACCTTCTGGTATGGCTTTCTGTTGAAAGATGGACTCCTTCCATCTTTGTGATTCTTCATAAACTTTTTGAATCTCCTGGCAAAGGCAGCCATATATTCATCAGATAAAAGTACTGAAGGGTCAAAATCATTTACCTTAGATGTGCTGGCAGTGAGGGCTGTAGTGGTCCTCTCTTCTGGTTCATCTTCCTTCTCTTCAGTCATTTCAAACTCATGAGCTTTGAGATCTGAAATGAGCTTATCAGTGGGATAAGTCTTTACATCCTTGCTGGCTTGGACAGCAACTACCTTCATCTTCCATGCTGAGGGCAGTCCCCTCAACACCTTCAGGTTGATCTCCTTGGTTGTGAGATCCTTGCCAAGCTCAGAGATCTCTCTAGTGAGAGTGAGGAGCCTGTCATACATCTTGGAGATGCTTTCACCAGGGAGAAATTTGAAGTCATCAAACTTCTTGTTGGCTATGGTTAGTTTGTTGTCCTTCTCTTGCTCATCACCAGCTCCAATGAGCTCAAGAGTATCCCAGATCTCCTTAGCAGTCTTGCACTTCTTGATTCTGTTGAAGTATCTATCATCAATGGACTTGTAGAGGATGTCCTTGGCAATATTGTCTAGGTTGTACTTTCTCCTCTCTTCAGTGGTCCATTCTGACTTGGCTTTGCTGATCATCTGGGGTCTGGTGTTGTCTATGGCATGTTCAGGATTGGCCTTCTGGAAGCTTGTGAAGGGGCCAATGTCTAGAACTTCCCACATCTCATCATGCAGGGCACAGAGATGTGCTTTCATCCGGATCCTCCAGTCATCAAACTTAAGATCTGAAAACATGAGATTCTTGGACAAAGAGTGATCCATTATATCAGATAGAAATGAGGTTAAACAGAAAAACAAGTGGATCTTTGTTCAACAAATAACCTAAAAGATTATTAGAACAAGGAGGCTCTGATACCACTTGTTGGTCCCGGTTATACTGGATACAGTCTAGAGGGGGGGTGAATAGACTGTATTGGTTTTTAGCTTTTTAAACTAAGTACCAGATTTACAGAATAGCCTGTTCTGTTGAAGGAACAGACTGGCAGCGGATGGGGTTCTGGTAGGGAGTTCTGTTAGCCTCAGAGAAGCAAAGGCAGAAGGCCTTCTGTTAACTCGTAGAACAAGTTCTGCTGAACACAGATACCAAGTCCAAGGAGTTATACAGTTCTATCTAAGAGCAAGTATTAAAAGCAGTAAGTAAACGACACCAGGGATTTTTATAGTGGTTCAAGGAACAACTCGTTCCTCTAATCCACTGTTCCATTAAGCTGTAAAAACTGCCGTTTACAAAGCCTTAGTCCTAGCACTTAAGAAGCACTCCACGTCTTCTTCAAGCCTAGATGTGTCCTGGGATGCACTGCCTGGCTTCCTTTAACACTGGTCCTTTCACTGAGTCTCCTTGAAGTATCACCACTTCACTACTCCAGTTATTTGGACGTCCTTCTTGTAGCAAGAAGAGTTTCTGTTGAAACTGGGGTTCCTCCAACTAGCTTCGTTACAATATATTTGTATGTGATGAGCTTGAAGAGTTGAAGAACACTTGGAACTTTGCTTGAGTTGGAAAGAGTAATTTTCCAACTTCTGCCTTCTCTTGTAGAAGATATTGAGTTTGAATCTCAAGGAGGCTTTTTGCTTTTCAGAGTTTGAATATCTTGCTTGTGGTTAGCAAAGTTGTAGCAAAATTATGTAGGCAAAGTTATCCGGTTGTTCTTCGTAGTGTATCTTTTATACTGAGGTTGTCTTCCCGTTGGAGGAGTAGGAGGACAACTGCATTAAATGAGCGATCAGTTGACTTGACTAGTAGAGCCCGGTAAGGTTGGCGGGTTACTATTTTGGGATAAAGTATTCCTGACATTCCGGCCAATCATCTGCAATTACTCTACGTAGCATGGGGTGCATTAAATGAGCATTTAATGCATGCACTGTAGCTTTTCCGTTTCATACTCCTAGCCGTTGAAGGAATCTTTTAGTTGACTTCCCGGTTCTTTGAAAATCTTCTAAGTGTCAGACCTTCTGGTGTCTTTGTCTGAGAGTAGAACAGAGGAGGTCTGGAGCACTTCTGTTGGGAGTATCCAACAGAGACCCAGAAGGGTTTCTGTCAGAGTCAAGACTAACAGAGATCCTGAGGACTTCTGTTCTGGAGCAGAGAACCAAAGGTCCTCTGTTCCAATAAAGCCTTAAGAGGCACTTCTGCTCTGGGAGCCCTTCTGTTCTTGAAGCCCTTCTGCTCTTGAGGGTCTTCTGTCAGGTCGAATACATCTAAGAACTTTACAAAGGAAAATTCTAATACATAATTTCAAAAGGGGTACTCTAAAGTCCTAATTAATCTAGCATCATCAAAATCTAATTACAATTATTCCTTACACCATTTGTAGATCATGAGCGGAGTGGAATCTGATTTGTCTTAGCATAAATCGTTTGATCGCCTCAAATCCTTCATTGTAGACTATGTTTCGATTCAGTGGGAGAAATCTGCATACCATGAACATCTGGTAGATGTCATCCATTTTCATCATTATGAAGTCGTTCTCCTGGAAGATAAATATTCTCGAGTCAGTGCGCTGGACTTTGAAGCTATAGAATGGCACGGTGTGGTGATCTTCTTTGTGAATATCGAGAATGCTGCTGATCAGATGAATGCTGGACCTCATGTCTTATTCAAGAATCCCTCGTTGTTTGCCTGATGACCTGTGATGTAGCATGTGCAGATGTCTGCCTACAAATTTGCCTTTTAGGTGGGTGAGGCCACGGATCTTCAATTCATTGAGTTGCTTGAGTTTGCCTGGTTTCCTCCAGATTCCCTTTCTGATTTCCTCTTGGAAGGGGGCATTGATTCGTATGTTCTCCCAGGGCTTTTCTTTTGGGGGCATTCATCCCGCTAATTGTCTGATTATGGTTTCGAGCTCCTTGGGAGTTTGCCTGTAGTCTTCCCCTTCTTTGAGTTCATCTTCCTCAAGGCATATGATGTCTTCAGCACACTTTGCCAGTATTTCAAGAAGCCACCAATTCCGTTGCATGTCATCTGTTTCAGCTTCACATCTGAGATCATCCCACTCTGTCCATTTTCGTGGCCACTTGTCGTGTATCACCGCATCCTCCAGCGTGTCATGGATATCTTTGTTTGGAGGAATGTATGGAACTCTTTGCTGCTTTTGGAGTGGTGATCTTGCTTGAGAAGCACTACCAGGTTCCCTCGGATTGCCTGTTGTCATCAGCTTTGAACTGGGTTCTGGCTGATGGCCTGATCTAAAGGATGTATCGGAGATAGCACCGTCAGGACTTCCATCCCCTCCTCAGACAGTATCTCTTGGAGATAAGCCTCGGGATGGTGTCACCAGTTTCAAACTATGTTCTGACTGATGGCCTAAACTAAGTGATGTACCGGAGGTAACATCGTCAGGATTCCATCCCCTCATCGGATAGTATCTCTTGGAGATAAGCCTCGGGATGTTCCAACTAGCTCGACCGTGCTAGTGAGTTTGGCTTGGTTCTGGCTAGAGGTGGGTGGCTGTTGATTGGTTGGGGGTTAAAGTTGAGTTGGCTGCGGGTGTGGCTAGAAGAATCACCTTGCTCAAGTATCCGGGGCCACTTGTTCTCCCCCTCATGAGGTTCTGAATCGTCGTGGTCCTCATGCGAACGTTTGTGGCCACGGGGACTGTCACGGCAAGGGCTTGGTGGTGGGCGGTTATGTTTGTAGAAGACCGCAATGAGATCCTTTTCAAAAGGGGTAAGGTTACAAGTTTCAGTGGAGCAGAGGCAGAGGGAAAAGATATCAGCCAACTGTGGGGTAGGTATGGAATAGAGATTGGGGTAGGGTGTGGTCGACGTAGGGGAAGACACTAGATGTGTATCTTGGGTTCCCCGAGAGGGTGAAGATGCAGGAAGTTGGTTGGTGGAATTGGTAGATAAGACTGGGGAAGGTAACGGTTGGGTATGAGAGAGTAAGGGCTCGGATGAGGGTTGGCGTGCGGGATGTTCAGGCTGAACCGCTTGGGTGTTCATAAATTCCTATGCAAAAGAGGCCATTGCTCCTTGCATCCATGGCTTTATGATGGAATCCAGGAAGCGATTCAGGAGAACGTTGATATCTTCAAAGGTGGGGTGACCAGCTGCGGGGGTGGTAACTGTTGTCACAGCATCAGTGAAGACAGCTGATGTGTGGCCTGCGTTTAATGGTGAAACCAGTGTTTGCGTAGCAGGACTTCCAACCGTCATTGTTTTCACTCGGGTCGTTGCATTCAGGGTGTGTGCACCTGTTTGTGCAGTGAAAAGTGTAGGTGTCCTAGAGAAATCTGAAAAGTTTGGAAGTGTGACACCTAGACTCGATGTGTGCGAAAGAGGGGTTGTGGCCTCGGGCTGGTGGCCACTAGTTTTCTCAGCAGATTCAGAAGGAATCTGTGAGGGGGGTAGTTCCCGTGATTTTGAAACGTTAGCCTGTAGGGAGGCTAACGAGTGGCTGGGCGAGGGTGGTGCATGCGCAGTTGAGCCTGATGCTGCGACTTCTACTCGGGAACCGAAAAGATTAGCTCCTATGCTTAGGGATTCGTCTCGGCTTATATTGATGAAGGGGTCGCAGTCAGCAAAGACGTCTAAATCGGCATCGTCAAATAAGCTCTTTCTGGCACGCTGCTTTTGTGTGGACTTGGATGACTTAGAAATGTCATTTCTGACCTTTGTGCGTTTTTCGCAGATGATGATGTCGTCAGAATTTTTAACTTGGTGCGCAGCCTCAACATAATCAGGCTTAGAGCTGTTAATCTCAGCATGCACGCTCTTAGACTCCCGAATGTCCTTGATGGTGAAGGTTTTAGAGCGAGCGGTGATGATTGGTTGTGCATCTTCAGCTGTGATCTTTCGGGGAGGTGAGGTGATCATTTTGCCTTTGCAGATCATGGCATATGTAGCCTCAACTCCGTCTTCATCATCATCATCATTGTCATTATCAGATCCATCATCAGCAGATCCTTCATCACTATGGGTGCCCACGCTCTCGGATGCCTCATCGTCAGTCTTATTCTAGGTAGTACTGGATGATTTATCAGCGGAATCCTCAGCGTCCGTCGAGGTGCCCTCAGCCGTCCGACTCTTCTCGAGAGAGTCATCGGACTTTCCTTCATGGGACCGATGGGCCACTGGTATCTGTGGCTTGGGGGCGCTCTTTGTACCCTTACTAACACTTGGCTTGGTCCCTGGGGTAGGTCCAGTTGGGTTACGCTGAACCATAGGGACCATTTTCTTGAGAGCCTCTCTGTATCTAACAACTGCTGGATTCCTTGGATTGGCGAGATTGAGCAGACAATCAGGAATAGCCATTCCAACAGTGTCGTGTTTGAAGCTTTTGAAATACTGAAGCTTTGAGGCAACGAACTGCTCTTCATCTTGTCGTCGTGGGATCCCTTGATTTGCTGACATGTAGTCATCTATGATGAGAGCCAACCATCTAGCGTAAGGGATTGTCATGTCGGCTTTATTGTTTTCTTTTGCCTTGACTTGGTCCATCAGCTCCATCCAGAACAGTTATGCCATGTCGTACTTTTTGTTGAAGGTTATCCCATGAAAGATTTGCAGTATTTGCTGGTAACATTTGTCGTGCCCGGCATGCTTTGGAGACAGGCACTTGTTGACAAGGCCAAAAAGGGTCGTCCATGGGTAAGGGAGATTCATCAGCTAAAAATTTGACATCATCGGCAGAGGTGCATCATACCCCAGGGTCTCCATTCCTTTGATCAGATCAGTTCATGACGGGAGCGGATCGTATGTTGTGTGCACTGGCAGCTCCAGAGTAGTTCTCAGTGTAGATGGAGTTAGTACCAGCCTCCTGTTGTGCAACGTAGCAAGGATCTTTGACCGGTCTTTCTTTGAGGTCGTGTCCATGGTACTCCAGAACTGTTGCAGGTAAACTTCCGGGACATGTGCTGCCTTGGTGAGTGTTGGCCATATGTAGTGCCCTTGGAGAATAACAGGAATGACAAGGTCTGGGCATTTGAACAGCGCATGGTCAAGCTTATAGTTGTTGTCCTGTAGCCGGACCCAGTTTTGCTTGGGAAACAGTTGAGTGTGGGGGGCTTCGTTCTGCTCTATCCCTGACATAATGAGCTAAAACAAGTACAGTGGGGTCAGCACAAAGGTCGTCCTTGGTTTGTTAGTTTTTTTTGTTTTTGAAATATCTGATGTTTTTGGATTTTGCAAATTTTAAAGGAAAAAACACAGGTGGCAGGTGGACATCATCGAACTGCTAAGGCAAAAACTCAACATCAGAATTCGAGGTTTTAAAACTCGAGGTCAGAACTCGAGGTTTAAACTCGAGGTCAGAACTCGAGGTTTAAACTCGAGGTCAGAACTCGAGGTTTAAACTCGAGGTCAGAACTCGAGGTTTAAAACTCGAGTTCAGAACTCGAGGTTTAAACTCGAGGTCAAAACTCGAGGTTTAAACTCGAGTTCAGAACTCGAGTTCAGAACTCGAGGTTTAAACTCGAGGTCAGAACTCGAGGTTTAAAACTCAAGTTGAGAATCGCGAGTTTACAACTCGAGTTGAGAATCGCGAGTTTAAAACTCGAGTTTATGACTGCGAGTTTAAAACTCGCGATCTGGACTCGAATTTGAAACGACGGGCTCTGAAACAAGTTTTAAACCATGAGAAGATGAATCTCGAGTTCGCCCCAACAAACGACGAAGATTTCCACCTGCAAACATATCAAAACACATATACATACTGAGAAACGATTAGAGTTCTTCGTTTAAACGGAATCGGATTTCGATTTCAAAAGGGCGAGTTCCTGTCAGAGTTGACGGATCGTTTTTAAGAGATGCTGGTGATGATCGAAATCGATTTACTACCTTGATGAGATGCGAGAGTAGAAAGTAGATTTGGGGAAGAAAGAGGGAATGCTACGGTCGGAGGTTCTGATGTACGGGATCTCAAGGAAAGTGAGGAAGAAGATGAGAACGAAAGGTTTGAGATCTCGCCTTAAGTATGTGAGAATGTACTTGGGCCAAAAAAGTTTGAGGCCCAAGTAAGAGATCCGGCCGCTCCACCGTTTTTTATGAGGGAAGAATTAGCCCCCCCCCCCCCCCCCCCCCCCCCAAAAAAAAAGAACAACAAAACAACAACAGAAAATGCTACATGCAAATCATACACAGATTTTTGTATTTTTCAATTTTTCTCCCCCTTGATGCATGCAACGCACTCTATGTACAGATGCAACTCACACACACTATTTTTTTATTTTTCTGGGTTTTCTCCCCCTCAACACATGCAACGCACACTTTGTACAGATGCAACTCACACACACTCTTTTTGATATTTTTCTGGGTTTTCTCCCCCTCAACACATGAAACACACACTTTGTACAGATGCAACTCACACACACTCTTTTTGATATTTTTCTGGGTTTTCTCCCCCTCAACACATGCAACGCACACTTTGTACAGATGCAACTCACACACACTCTTTTTAATATTTTTCGCTTTTTCCCCCTTCGACACATGCAACTCACACACACTAATAACAAGTCCCACACACGTACACTTTTTACAAACCAGTGGAGATGAAATTACACTGGCTCGAGGTTCAACATGCCCAATTTGGATACCACGAACAAGAATCATTTTTCATCCAGAGCCTTAGTGAACAAATCAGCCAGTTGAAGCTCAGAGCTTACAAAGTACATATCAATATCCCCTTTCTCCACGTGGTCTTTGATGAAATGATAGCGTAGATCGATGTGTTTGGTGCGGGAGTGATGAACCGGGTTGCTGGTGATGGCGATGGCGCTCTGTGAGTCACTGTAGATCGGGATGTTTCGGAACGTGTACCCGTAGTCTTTTAGCTGAGTCTTCATCCATAACATTTTTGAACAACAGCTAGCAGCCGCGACGTATTCTGCCTCGGCTGTAGATGTTGACACACAGTTCTGTTTCTTGGACGACCAGCAGACTAACTTCTCACCCAAGAATTGGGCGCCTCCCGAGGTACTCTTTCTGTCCATTCTGCAACCTGCAAAATCTGCGTCCGAATATCCGACTAGGTCAAAACCCGAATGCTTGGGGTACCACAGGCCTAAGTTCACAGTGCCTTTGAGGTATCTCAAGATTCTTCTTACTGCTGTCAGATGTGATTCCTTCGGATTCGCTTGAAATCGAGCGCACAAGCATGTGGAGGATACAATATCAAGCATGCTAGATGTGAGGTAGAGCAGAGATCCAATTATTGCCCTGTAGTTGGTGGCATCTACTGGTTTCCTTGAAGGATCGGAGTCCAGTTTGTTGTTGGGGGACATAGGGGTCGTCATGGATGACTTGCCGTCATTCTGAAATCTTTTCAACATATCCAGTATGTATTTGGACTGATTGATAAAGATCTCGTCTTGTAGCTGTCGGACTTGCAGGCCTAGAAAGAAGTTCAACTCTCCCATCATGCTCATTTCAAACTTGGTTTTCATCAGTTTCTCAAAGTGTTTGCACAGACGCGGATTTGAGGAGGCAAAGATGATGTCATCGACATAGATCTGAATCAGAATAATGTCAGACTTCTGTCGCTTGATGAATAATGTAGTATCAATCTTTCCTTTGGAGAAACCTGAATCAACCAGAAACTCTGTTAAGGCATCGTACCAGGCTCTCGGAGCTTGTTTCAGCCCGTAGAGTGCCTTGTTCAGTTTGTACACGTGGTTAGGGTACTTGGGATCTACAAATCCTTCGGGCTGAGAAACGTAGACTTCTTCCTCTAAAACTCCATTGAGAAAGGCAGTCTTCACGTCCATTTGAAAGTCGGTGAAGTTCTTGTGTGTCGCGTATGCAAGAAAGAGGCGGATTGCTTCAATTCTTGCTACGGGTGCAAATGTTTCATCATAGTCTATGCCCTCCTGCTGATTGTACCCTTTTACGACCAATCTGGCTTTGTTTCGCACGACGATTCCTTGGTCGTCTTTCTTGTTCTTGAACACCCATTTGGTGCCTGTGATAGATTTCTGAGATGGTCTTGGCACGAGTGTCCAAACTTGTAGTCTCTCAAATTGATTGAGCTCATCTTGCATAGCAATCACCCAATCTGGATCAGTGAGTGCTTCGGAGACTTTGGATGGTTCATTCTGGGTTAGAAAGCAAGCAAAGTGGCATTCATTCATTGTAGTAGATCGTGTGCGAACACCTTGACTCAGATCACCGATTATCTATTCAACAAGATGTCCCTTCGTCCATTTCCTATCATGAGCCATAGGAATTAGAGTTATGATTGGTTGATCCGAGTCCTCAAATGGAATAGTGTGCTCTTGAGCAGTAGTGTGCTCTTGAGCAGTAGTGTTGTGCAGAGGAGATGATTCTGGAGTTATATCAAACCCGTGATCCTCAACTTCTTGAGATCCGGCATCACTTTATTCGTGATCATGTGCAAAAAGGAGACATTTGTGTTGATTTTGTGGACACGAAACACCAACTAGCAGATATATTCATTAAACCGCTAGATTATGCACGTTTTAGCTTTTTAAGACGTGAATTGGGAATGCTTGAAATTAATTAAAGTAATTCCTTTCACTGTCAATCATGAATTGGGGATTGTGTGCCTTGATATGTTATTGGTTAAGTATGGAAAACACTAGTCCTCAAGGCAAAATGCTCCAAGAAAGTGATCCAGATGTACTGAAAGAGAAACCGCAGACAACTACTCCAACTAGTAGACCACTGCTACCAAGCAGATGACTGAAATTGGTTCAAAGTTGATTCAAATTGGTATCAGACAGATGACTGAAGCATCAAGAAAAGAATGAAGTTATGGAGATCAAGATTTGGACGAACAACAGTGTTCTCTATACTTAATCATTTATTAACATGATCATAACACAACTCCTACATTCCTTTAAACTTCTCCTACCTTTTCTTCTTTATTTGACATAATTGTTATTCTTTCAATTTGTATTTTCTATCCTCTATTTTCTTGTTTATTTTCTCAATGACCCTCCATTTTTGATATTGATAAAGGGGGAGAAATATGTTGACTTCAAGTAAGTCTCATACTGATAAAGGGAAAAAGTCCCTGACCTAAGTCAATCAAAAAGAGGAAAGAGATTCTCTTTGTATGGGGGAGAGTGTTTATATATTGGTATCAAGAGAGTTGCATTAAGTGAGGGGGAGCTTGCCGTTACATTTGAAATCTTCTCGTGTGCTCCTAATTGTTTTTATGCCCTCTTGAAGTCATTATTTGTCAACATCAAAAATGGGGAGATTGTTATCCGACTTGTGCTAATCTTAGTTTTTTATGTTTACAAATAATGAAGCTAACATGTGTGTTGAGATGCTGCAGGTTTACTCATTCAAGTCAATCCACTAAAAATAGTCTTTCTTGATAGCTAGAAAAGCCGTTTCATCAAGAATGTGTGGATTGCATATTAAAGGCTCTCAAAATCAATTTTATCACCTCAAATATTTTCTTAATAACTAATCAAACATTTTACTTTTGCAAGGCAGAGTCAAATTCCTAAGTTTTCCAAGCAGTTGAGTGCTTTTTCAAAACAGCTCACTAGTTTTTGTTCCTTGAGTTTCTCTTGTTTTGAGTGAGCTGTCTTCAAGCTTTTTCTCCATCCTTTTGCTGCAACTTAACCTCAACTTTAAGAGCTCTAAATCCCTCTCGAATGTCTATTTCAAACGTGTTTAAAGATCTCTTCTAGCTGACTTTTCCGGCAGCCAACTGCCGAGCCAACTGCCGAGCCAACTTCCGAGCCAACTGCTGAGCCAACTGCCGAGCCAACTGCTCAAGCCAACTTCTTCAAGCCAACTGCTCAGCCCTTTGCTCTCAGCCCTCTGCCCTTAGCAACCTGCCTTCTTTGAAAGGTTGTTTTCCTAGAAGTCTGTCACTCTAATCTTTATTCTAAGTATTCCTTTCTTAGAAATCTTTCCAGACTTCAATCCAAATTGGTTCCTAAGTTCAGTGCTACTCTTTCGTTGACTTTTCCAGTAAAGACAAATATTTTATTTTGTCGTCTGATAAAGACAATTAATTTATTTGGGGACCCAGATCCTTTTCTGAACGTTAGAGCTTCTTTATTAATCTTTCTAACCGTTGTCACTATCTTCCAAATATGGAAATCAATCAAATATCAATAATTGATATTATAGTCGTTGAAGCCAATAATTCAGCGATTCTTTCCTTCTAAATCTTTAATTTCAAATCTTCAACGGCCAAATCTTTTCCTATATATACTTCGTCTTCTACACTGATAAAAGTACGAATTACACACGAAAAAATTCCACACGAAAAATTCCTGACGAACTACTACTCTACACCTTTGAATATTCTGCGAAAGAGTTCATTTTGTTCCTGAAGCTTTTCTTAGTCTCTCTATCTTGAATTCTGCTTGTGCTATCACTTTAACATTTATTTGCAGAAACTTACATTGGTTTTAAGATCTTCAAATCCATATTTTTAATCTTGATAAAACCAATTTTTGAGAGAGCTACTTGATCTTTGCAATCACACTTGTTCTTGATCAAACTTTATATCTTTGTGTGTATTGCCTTGTAATTCTCAACTCTACGACAAGCATCAATCTTTATATTCTGCTTGAGAGTTTGACATCATATTCTCTACTTGTATTTGTTCTCCATTTTGTAAGGTTTTGTTTGGTTTTCCTAAAACCAATCTTAGGTTATTGGTTAGCCCGTTGTAAAACCAACTTAGTTGAGGTTGTGTGGTTGTGCCTCTTGAAAACCACTGTGAGGTTTTTGGTGTGCCTCTAGAATATCATTAGTTGAGGTTTTTGGTTGATCCTCTTGAAAACCATTAGGTTGTGAGTTAGCCCGTGTAAAACTCATACTCATTGGCAAGGGTTTGTTTGCCAAACCTTTAGGTGGTGCTCTTCTTGTGTTCAAGAGAGACCATTTTTAGTGGATTTGGAAATCCTGAGGGAGGTGCCCTTAGGTAGAGGAGTAGGATTAGCCGAACCTCTATAAATCATTGTGTTCTTACTTTTTAATTGCTTTCTTGTTTGAACACACACACACTAATTTACACTCGTTTTTGCACTAACACTCACTTAGATTGTTTGTTATATTCTTGATTCTTTCCGTTGCCTTCATATCTCAAGCACAATTTTTTAAACACCTAATTCACCCCCCCCCCCCCCCTCTTAGGTGCTTTCCTTTTCTTTCACCTTGGACTGTGTAGAGTAGCCAATGAACACCCTTTCTCGGGCTTTTGGATCGAGTTTGCTTCTTTCGTCTCTATCATTCAGGACAAAGCACTTGCAACCAAATACTTTAAAGAAGGAGATATTTAGGGTTCTATTGAAGAGGATCTCATCGGGGGTCTTGTCGAAGCGTTTATGAATGGACGTTCTGTTTTGTGTGAAGCACGTTGTATTGATGGCTTCGGCCCATATGAAGTGAGAGAGTTTAGACTGGATCAGCATGGTGCGTGCTGCTTCAACAAGTGTTCTATTTTTCCTCTCAACCACCCCATTTTGTTGTGGAGTCTTGTTTGCAGAGAACTGTTGTGTGATACCCTGAGATTCATAGAACTCAGTGAGAACCTGATTCTTGAATTCAGTGCCATTGTCTGTTCGAGTTATCCTCACACTCTTCTGAAGTAGGTTCTGAATATTTCTGATGAAGGTCATAATGATTTCTGCAGTCTCGTCCTTTGTACGAAGAAATTTCGTCCATGTGTACCTCGAGTAATCATCAACAATTACTAGAGTGTATTTGCGACCATTGATGCTTTGAACTCTCATTGCTCCACACAAATCCATATGAATCAACTGCAGTGGATGAGTAGATGATGGAACAGGTTTTTACTTGTGGGAGATTCTTATCATCTTGCCTAGTTTATAGGCACTACAATGATTGTCAACGGAAGACTTTAGCAGAGGAAGCCCCTTTACAAGTTTCTTGGAGGACAAAATGGAAATGTTCTTGAAGTTTAGGTGGGAAAGGCGTCGGTGCCATAGACTGTTTTGTTCAGTTGAGGCTCTGGACAGCAGACAGATGGAAGTGGTGGATTGTACACTTTTCAGATCAATCGTGTATAGGTTTGATGTCCTGTTACACGTTAATAATGAGCTTCCAGAGCTGTCCAACACACAACATTGTTTGGCAAAGAACCTCACTTCCATCCCACTGTCACAGAATTGTCCTATGCTCAGTAAGTTATGTTTGAGACCTTTGACATAAGAGACAGCCTTTATGGTGACGCTGGCACAAATGACGTCCCCATACCCGAGGATTGGAGATGAGGCGTCATTGCCGAATCTGACATTTCCTCCATAGCAGTTGGTGAAGTTGCTCAACAGGTGTTTGATTCCGGTCATGTGGGTTGAGCATCCAGAATCTAAGTGCCACACATGACAGCCCTGCAAAATAGTTAAGTAGATTTAGGTCCCCATCTTGGAATGGGTCCTTCCTTATCAACAGTAAACACCTTTTTGAATTTCGCTTTTAGCTGTGATCCAAAGACAACAGCTTTCTCACCAAAAGATTTATCTTTTGTGGGCTCTGTAATAGCCAGTTCTGATTTTGCAGAAGGTCTGGACTTGGGAACCCACTTTTCAGTTTCAGTTTTAGTGAGTCCGTTTTTGGGGACCCACCAAGCAGTTTCAGGTTTAGTAGGTCCATTCTTGGGGACCCATCTTGCAGTTTCAGCTTTAGTAGGTCCGTTCTTGGGGACCCACTTTGCGGTTTCAGTTTTAGTAGGTCCATTTTTGGGGACCCACTTTTGCTTGGTGTTGGGAGAAGTGTAGACATTAGCCTTGTGATTGAAAGGTTGTTTGGTGAGTTGAGACTTAAAAATCTTCTCTTTCGAGAGTGTGTTAATGTGTTTCTCAGAGTGAACTTTGAGGGGATATTTTAGATTTGGAAGACATAAAACTCCCTCAAATGTTCTACTCTTGTTTCCTTTTCTTTGTTTAACCTCTCTCCGAGGTTGCACCTTAACAACATTCGAATCACATTCATAGTTATGAGGGGTCAGGAACAGAATAGCCATAAGCATCAGTTGAATTATAAGAAGCAGATTGTTTAAAAGACAACACAGAATTTTTCAGCTTAGGACTCAAAGCTGAATTACTGACAGAATGTTTGACTGAACCAGAATTACATATTTTCTTAGAATAAAAAAGAGAACTGGAACAAGAGCTTGACTTCTTTTCTTCAAAAAATTTCTTCTTTCCTTCAGCAATTTCTTTTCTTTTCAGCCTCCACTCTTCCTTCTTCTTCCATCTCTTGTTCACTTCTTGTCCTGTGGACAAAAGAGAAGAGGGATGAGTGGATGTTTCTTTTGAAAAATTAGTTTGGTTAGGAGAGATGGGAGTTTCCTTTTGCTTTGTATTAGAAGAGGATTGTGGGGTTGTTTTAGAGTGGTACTTAATGCTCAGTTGGTTGAATTCATTTAAGAGCGTTTCCCGGTTGCTCTCAAAGCCTTTCTTTTCTGATTCAAACCTTTCTCTCTCATTTTATAAGGTTTTCTGAAGATCTTTGAGCTTTTGGGCCATTGGAAAGATACAAGGTTCCTTTCCAATTTTAGAAATACCTACTCTTGGAGGTGGGTCTAAGGGATGTCCCAAGTGTGGTACATCTTTTACAGCAGCATAAGGATCCAAATATTCATTAGTAGAATATACTTTCCCATTGCCTATGAGACTTTTTTCGTTTAAATCAGTGTAATTGCAAGAAATTTCAGCTTTTGGGTTCTTTCTCTTTTCTTCTTCTTCTTCAGCAGTTTCTTTTTCACCGGTATAATGCATTTTCTGACCGTATCCTAGTCTCATGTAATCTAAGTCATAAAGCTGAATGCAATCAACTTTCTTTAGATAGCATGGATTAGACATGCCAAGCCCGGATCTGGGATTATAATACCGGTCATCACTGGTTTGATTTAAGAAAATTGTTTGTTCTGATTGACCTCTAGTAGCAATCAGATCTTCAAGTTCTTTGATTTTGCTAAACAGAGTATTTCTTTGATTTTCAAGAACGTTTTTATCAGCTCTTTCTGTTCCTAGCTCTATCTCAGTTTAAAAAATCTTATCAGTCAGGTCAGCAACCTTGAGTGTTAGCTCATCAATTTCAAGAGTCGTCTTTTTGGCAACCTGTTTTTCATTTTCAAGTTGTATGTTTAATGAAGCTTTCTGGTCTAGACACCTAACAAACTCTTGATAGTTATTCTCTAACTTCTCCTTAAGATCATTAATTAAGTCATCCTTAGCTTGTAAGGATTGGCCTTGATTAGAATAGGAGCATTGAGAATCGGAGGTACTAACTGTGCTATTCGAGCTATCACTTTTGGGGATCGCAGCATCACCCTTTTCTTCTTTTTCTTCACCCTCCAACAGGGCCATCAGTGCATAGTTATCCTCATCTTATTCGTTAGATGAGTCCTCATCCCAATGTTCATTCTCAACAAGCAGTGTTGCATTCTCCTCTTCCTTTTTGGCCAGCAGCTTTTGCTTGTTCCATATTATTTTCTGTCTGTAGAAGTTAACATCCTTTCTCTTTGGAAGACGACAGTCCTTCTGGAGATGTCCAGACTTTCCACAGTTATAGCATTTTGGAGAATCATCAGCTGCAGCTGCCCTGGCAGAGCTGCTTTGATCAGGGGTCTTCTGTTTATAGTTGGAAAAGGAGGTTCTCAGCATATTTGAGGAGCTGTTCTTCTTCCCCCACTTCTTGGTTAGGAGTGTCATCTTCTTCTGCGGCTCCGCCATTTCATGCTCGAAGTCTATCTCATCTTCACTTTCTTCTTCTTCTAACTCAATCACAGCCTTTTTCTTCTTCTTCTGGACCTTCGTGGACCTCTGTGGCTGAGCTTCTATAATAAGTGCTAATGGATCAGTTGAGTATTGTCCTTCTAGTTCTGCAGCATCGTTTTCAAAGGTTCTCGGATGGTCTCGCAGTGTGCAGAGATCCACTTCATCAAGGTTTAGACTTGTTCTTACATCTTTGACAGTTTTCCTCCACTCAGGATTCAGGCTTGACATGAACCAGATATTCATTTCCATGTTGGATTTGAATATATTGATCTTTCTCAGTTCGTTGATCAGTGTCATGAACCTTTTGTGGGTGGAAATGAGTGATTCGCCTGGTAAGGCTTTGAAAGAGTCATAGGCCGTCAGAGTACTAGCCTTTTTTGTCTTTAGTCCAATGGAAGTTCCTTGCAGCAGCTCTGCGACTTCATCCCACATTTCTTTTGCAGTCTGCATACTGTCAATCATGACATAGATGTCATTTGGAATAGCTTGTAGCAGGTATGTTTTGACAGTGAGATCAGCCTTCAATCTCTCTCTGTCCTCTGATGTGTATTCAGTGGGTGTTTTAATCCGTCTAACTTGTTCAATTGGCAGATTATTGTTCTCATTCCCCGGGACAGTTATCCACAGTACTTCAGGGCCTTGAGTGAGGGATTCCAGGAGTGCAGAAGAGTTATCCTGATTCTCTAGAAAGTTGAGAAATCGGCTGTTCCACATCTGATATTCCCCATTTCTCAGTACCGGGGGATTGCTGCTGTTACCAAGTGCTGAAGAGTCTGTTTCCATTGCTGATATAAACTGACCGTTCGAGATTTGATCAGGGAAAAAAATTCTAAGGCAGAAACTCGAGTTCCTGAGTGTTGAAATGCTAAACTCGAGTTTTAGGAATTAGAGAAGAGAACTCAAGATTGTAATCTCGAGTTTACAGTTTCAAAACTCGAGATGTGAAACTCGCAACTTCAAAACTCGAGTTATGACTTGCGAGTTTTGATACTGAGTGTTTATACAATGCGAGTTCTAAACTCGAGAGTCCAACTGCGAGTTTAGGAGTTCAAAACCCTGAATTGCGAGTTCCTGCAAATAGAAAGTTTCGAGTTTTCAAGATCTGAAAATTGTTTCCTGTACTTCTTGATGTCGAGTTCCTCGTGTGAAAATGTCAGATCAAAAAGCTGAGTAGAGTTTGTAGAACCTGTAGTCTCGAGTTCTTAATGGCGAGTTCCTCAAAAAGGAAATTTTGGAGAAGATGAAGTGTTTGGGGCTGTTTGGGGTTAAATTGCAGATGTACCCGATCAGGTACCCCGACATACCCGATCGGGTATGTGTATTTTGTTGGGTTTTCGCTCTTTTACCCAGGCGGTTGTTCGAAATATCCGGACGGGTTTTTGAGGCAGTAAGTTTGGCTTTTCCATCAATACCCGACCGGGTGGTTGTGATACGCTCGATCGGGTATTTCTCATTTTATTAATTCGATCGGGTAAGCCCTTCTTGTTTTGAATTCAGCTCATACCCGACCGGGTACAATGATATACCCGATCGGGTTCTCCTGGGAAAATTAGATTCGATCGAATATAAAAGTGTACCCGATCGGAGGAATTTCTCCGTAGTCCCCGGATTTAAATTCAACCATATAGCCCAGCGGGTAGGGTGGTATACCCGACCGGGTATATACCAAATTCTTCAACACCTGCAAATTTTTTTTTGATCATTATTGTCAGTTCCCTCTCTCACTGATCTCTCAAACAATTATGAAACATG
Organism: Cuscuta europaea; assembly: GCA_945859875.1. Lineage (NCBI taxonomy): Eukaryota > Viridiplantae > Streptophyta > Magnoliopsida > Solanales > Convolvulaceae > Cuscuta > Cuscuta europaea. The sequence continues at coordinate 39,337,753 of CAMAPE010000038.1, forward strand.
AAATTTAAACACTTGAAATAACAAAACTTGGGTTGCCTCCCAAGAAGCGCCTTATTTAACGTCGCGTCACGATGTTATTTTTATTTTTATTTTTTCAATTTATGTGAGATCATGAACATCCCATTTGTTTTCAAAGACCTTGTTTTACTGAATTTCATTTTTCTTCTTCAGCCTTTTCCAGTAAGACTGAAATTTCATTCTCCTTACCACCATAACAGAAGGTGATTTAAGTTCGCATTTCAACGATTTCATTCCAACCAAAGGTGACTTCCCATACTCAATTTTTTCTTCTTCTTTAAAAATTGAGTTTTCCTTAGCTTCCTTCATAAAATTTGGTTCTTGTGGTTCAAAAACATTTAAAGAGCAAAGAGATTGGTCTTTAATTTGTTTTTTCGTAGAATCAAAGATGTTGAACTCTACTTTTTGGTCATCGAACTCTAAAGTTAACGAACCACTAGACACTTCAATTTTTGTTTTTGCGGTCTTCCTGAAGGCTCTACCCAAAAGTATGAGTGTTGTTTGGTCATCATTTCCCATTTCAAGTACATAGAAGTCAACAGGGAAAACCATATTTTCTACTTCTACTAGCACATCTTCTATTACACCCTTCGGGTAAGTACTAGAATGATCCGCGAGTTGAATCACTACACCGGTTTAATGTAGTGGGCCAAGTTGAAGAGATTTATAAACAGAATAGGGGATGACATTTATTGATGCCCCTAAATCCAACAAGGCCCTAGGAAATGTGGTGTCCCCTATTTTTCAAGGGATAGTGAACATGCCCGGGTCGCTACATTTTTCGGGGAGTTTTCTTTGAACAATGTCTCATCTTCTTTCTGCTCAATGTTGCTTATTTGTTTTTTTAAAGAAGATGAGACGGAGGTGGGATAGTACCTATCCAAGAAGCATTTTTTCATTTGTGCCCATGTAGTGATACTTCCTGAAGGAAGATAGAATAGCCAGTACTTTGCGGTGTCCTTTAGGGAAAATGGAAAAGCTCTCAGCTTGATTTGCTCCTCCGAGACGCCATTGGGGCACATGTTTGTGCACACAATATGGAACTCTGACAGGTGATTGTTCGGATCTTCCTCTCGTAGGCCATGAAAAGAAGGGAGTAGATGAATGAGCCCATATTTCAGCTCGAATGTGACCCCCGTATCAAGAGTTGGAAAGGTTATACATAGGGGTTGTTGATTAAGATTAGGAGCCGTTAGCTCCCTCAATGTTCTCGTCTCAAGAGCCATAATTATTGGCTCTTCGGTCTCGCTAGAATGAGAACTAGCACTTGATGATTCTCCCGAGTCGGAGCCTGAGAATTTAACTTTCCACCGCTCGAAAGATCTCTCTATTTCTCGGTCTGCTTGATAGGTGATTTCGTTTAGTGAATGATATTTAACCATATACTACAAAGCTTAGCAATAGAAAAGTAATGATTGTTTATATTTTGTTTTATTATTTTTTTAGATTTTTCTTCAAATAAAATAAAAGAAAAATAACTTCCTTTCCCAAGCAACGGCGCCAAATTTGACGTGCACTTTGTCATGGTGTGCACTCAAAGTAAATAATTACAATACAACACTTATACGTAGTATAGTGAAATAAGGTTTGTATCCACGGGGAAAGGAATATCTTTCTTTTAATTAAATAATACAAGGGGGTTTTGAGTTTGATTTGATTTAATGTAATTAACACTAAGATGAACGACCTATGTGTTTTACTTAATAGAGATGAGGACTTGGTTTTGTTTTTATCCACTTAATGAAATGTTCGTCGATCCCGGTTATTATCTTTAAATATCTTCCTCTCGAATACTCAACTGAGGAGTATATCCAATTCATCGAGGGTAGTTATTAATAACGAGACGCGTTAATTAATAAAACTTACTACCGAGTCAATATAGAACACGCGCCATATATTAACCTGATAGTAGCAATAAACTTAAGATGAAAACGATTGAGATTGATAACCTCAACACAAGCGGTTTATTGGTTTAATCAATATAATTAATTCCCCTTGGATTATTAACCATGAGACGCATGCATTAATAATCCAAGTTTACTACCGTTGAACGAACCGAATTAATAACAAGCGTATTAATCGATTGATTCTAGTAATAATTCATATATGAAACAAAACTAGTTGATCCTTTAAGTAATGCTCAAAATATTAATATGAAATATGGATAGGAATTAATTAATATTCAAGGAAGAATATTATTAAAGAAGATGAATCCTACTATAATTAATATCAAGATGTTAACTAGTTGTCATCTTAGCAACACTCCACAACATTAATATATAGGAAGAAAATACTACTATAACTAATGTCAAGATGTTAACTAATTGTCATCTTAGCAACACTCACCAACATTAATATAGAGATAGTATTAAGGAAAGAACTAATAATTAATATTCAAGGAAGAAGATTAAAGAAAATAACTCACAACTTACAATTCATTAAGCTTCAAAATAGCAAAACCAAGATGGAAGAGTTTAGCTCCTCATTTGGAGACTAAACATGATGAAAAATATGAAGAAAGAACTAATCTAGACTTAGATAAGAAGTATAAAGGAATTGGTCCTTTATTGTGAAGGAAATGGGTGTATTAATAGGCTTTTGGGCTGGAGGTTCGTGTACCCGATCGGGTATATATAAGGTACCCGATCGGGCAAGGAAATCAGCAGCAGCAGTCTAGGAACTATAAACAGCCCCAAGCACCTCAAGGTCAGCAACAAGCACCTCAGCCTGTGCAAGGGAGTTTCAGGAGGGAGACTGAGCAAAAATTTTCTAGCTTGGAAGAAACGCTCAAACAATTAACGCAAAATCAACCGAGGGCGGACTCAAGGATGCAAAACATTGAAAATCAATTGGGGCAGCTTGCAAAAGCCATATATGAGAGGCCTCAGGGATCCCTCCCTAGCAACACCGAAAATAATCCAAGAGAGCAAGTTCACGCAATCACACTGAGGAGTGGACAGGATCAGGAGCCAGCTGCCATAAAGATGAAAGTTGAAGACGTTGAACATGCTGCAGTTGTTCTTGAGGAAAAGAAGGAAGAAGAAAAGAAGGAGGAGGGGGACACGGTTCTAAAGCAACCCGTTCCAGTCAGAGCTTACAATACACCCCTCCCATACCCACAATGCTTAAAGGGGAAAGGTGACACTCAGAACTTCAACAAGTTTTTGAACCTCTCCAAACAGGTTCAAGTAAACGTATCATTCATGGAGGCGCTGTAACAAATTCCAAAGTAAGCCAAGTTTATGGATAGGAATTAATTAATATTCAAGGAAGAATATTATTAAAGAAGATGAATCCTACTATAATTAATATCAAGATGTTAACTAGTTGTCATCTTAGCAACACTCCACAACATTAATATATAGGAGATAGTATGTTCAAGGACCTAGGTAAGTTCAATATCCCTTGCTCCATAGGATAGGATATTAAAGGAGATGCCTAAAAAGCTCAAGGAGATGCCTAAAAAGCTCAAGGACCTAGGTAAGTTCAATATCCCTTGCTCCATAGGAAGTGAGATTTTTTATAATGATTTAGCTGATTTGGGTGCAAGCATCAATTTGATTCCCTATACCTTGTATGAGAAGCTTACACTTGGTCCGCTTAAACCAACACGTATGTGCATATAGCTGGTTGACCGATCGGTCAAATATCCCCAGGGGATTGTCGAAGACGTGTTGGTTAAAGTGGACAAGTTTGTTATTCCCGTTGATTTTGTTGTTTTGGATATGCCCCAAGATCTTGATGTGCCCTTAATTCTTGGAAGGTCTTTTCTGGCCACTGCTCGGGCCCTCATAGATGTTGGGGAAGGGAAATTGATTTTGAGAGTTAGGGAGGAGAGAGTTACTTTTTGCATGGTCAAACAGGCCAAACAGACCTGTCAAGATGTTAATGAGTGTTTTTTGTTGGATGTCATTGATCCCACCGGAGAGGAGGAGGGGAAACCCCCACCTCTTAAAGAGAATCAGTTTGACTCGTTCGTTGATAAAGGGCCTGATAAAGGCTTAGACTCATTCTTTTGCTTTAGGAGTGGCCCTGAGATGCGCTATTGTTTTCATGAATTTAAGGTCTTACGCCATCTCAGGGCATTTGTTGATAGGAGGTTTGATTTGTGGAAGACTAGTTTTCTGAGCGGGGGTGTCTTTGACTGAGTTTTTGATGAGGTGGTTGCATCGGGCAAACGACGTTAAAATAGCGCTTCTTGAGAGGCAACCCAAGCTTATTTCTGCACTTTTGTTTTTGCATGTTTCTTTGTTTTTGTGTGTTTTTGTGTTTGTTTTGATGCTCAGAGTCTTGCTTTGGGGATGATGTGTCAAGGATCATTTGACTCAGTTCTTATTCTCCACCGACCAGCGCCTTAGGGAAGTTTCTGCAACTCTTATAAACGCTTATGTGTAATGTTGACTTGAATTGAGATTGAGCACGCGTGACCCTTTCCTCTTTACCCCTTGTGCATAGTGCATTTTTGGCCATCGAGTGCGATGCCAAAGTTTAAGTTTGGGGGAGTGAATTGGGAATTCGAGCAGTAGTTGTTACATGAGATTAATTCGGTTAGCATGTGCAGGTGTTAGTTGTATATTCATAGGAAAGTCATGTCAAAATTTTTTGAAATTTTTTCCTTAAGCTGTGTATTTGTGAGCTGGCTAGCGTGTTGACTATGCTTTTAGAACATCTTTGAAGTGTTTAGGCTTAAATTGCTTGCGCTATAACCTAGTTTTTGAGAGGATGAAGGCATTAGTCACCCATTGAATCGTTTCACAAATCATCCACCTGACCTGAATAAGTCCTTTAGGAGAAGCCACTTTGAACCTGACCATTTTGTTCTTTACCAATTAATTGAGCTCCATATCCAAATGGCCTGCTTCCTTACCCGTGAATATTTCTGACTTGGTCTTGATGTTTAGGGAACTAAGGAATTAATTTGATAAGTTTAGGTAATTTGTGTGGGAGCCAATTTTGGCACTGTTCCTATGCTCCAAATGGGGTAAGAGCAGTCACTTTTTAGGAATTTGATATTTTCGAGGATTGCATTGTAGGCATGGATTCACTTTTAAATTAATGAACTTTAATTGATATGTTTCCTTGGTGAGCCCAAGATTAGAATGGGGTAATGTCTAGTGAGAATCCGAAAGGTGAAAAATTAATATAGCTAGACCTCTTACCTTGCGAAAAAGAGAATGGGAGCCCCGGTCAAAAAGCGTAAGTGTTTTGCACAATAAGATGAGACCCTGTGTATTTTTCGAAAGAAATGGTGTTCTCGTGCCAACATGACAAGGAAAACTGAACTTATTTAATGAACTTGTAGGCTTTAGCAAAATTAGCTTTAGTCCTCCGCGTACTTCAAGTATACGTCAAATCACCAATGTGTCGCGGCGGTTTAGCTTAGTTGTACACCATGTATACTCTTTGCATAGGTTTAGATGATTGTTCCTAAATTGTGGCTTATTGAGTTCCTTGATCCTAAGAATAGCCCTGAAGTTCATGAATGCATTAAGTCTTTGTCAGGTTGTTCCAAAACTCTCAAAGGAAATGGACTATCTATTACCATTCACCATCACCTTCACAAGTCCTTCTGATCAACGACTAGTTTATTTGTGTATGTTATCATTACTTTAAGGATGTTGTGAATAGTTTTGTCAAATAGTTTAGCTTGAGTACAAAGATGTAGTTTAGCTTTAGTCTGTCTGTTCTGTGAATATCCCTTTAACTACATGTGCGTGCTGATTGTTTTAATTTCGTGTGGTGATTGTCGTAAGTCCCGATGTTCAGTTTGCTTGAGGACAAGCAAAGGATTAAGTGTGGGTGAATCTGATAAGTCCGTATTTAAACACGCATTTGATGCGTGTTGGGATCGACTTGTGATGGTTTTCTTAGCTTTAAGGTGTTACAAGTCTCAATTTTAGCTCAAGTTATGTTACCAGGCATTGGTTCGGGTTTTATGTCTTTTGGAGTCAAAATCAGGGAATTTGAGCCCAACACCGGCACTTGAGAAGCAATCAGGATGATTGATGATGTATTCGAGAGATAATTGAGAGCTTTTGAGGTCACCGGGAGGTTCACGATGAAGATTTGAAGACAAAAGAGCTCTAGAATCGGTTACGGGATCAAAAGAAGACAAATAGAGCTTGAAAATGGCATTCAGGATGACCTTATTTCAATCATTCAAGCATATATCTCTGCAGAAGCATCCAAAGGACACAATTCAAGATGCATATGAAATCTAACTTCAAGGGCTACAAATTATAGGAAGATATAATTTCAAGAATCGGAGAGGAGAAAGGTGAAAACATATGATGAAGTCAGATGATCGCTGTTGCAATTTCAGAATAAGACCTTCCACCATTTTATTCATATCTCTTGATTGGATGATCCAAATACAGTTTGTCAAGTTGTGGTGGATAAAGTACTTCATTAGCTACAACTTTCATGAAGGAAGCATTGTCAAATTCGGAGAGGAAACAACAATGAAGTTACTTCCAATCACGCACGCCGTGCGTGCTGAGTTTGCACGTTGTGCGTGCACAAGAGCCGAAGCGAGGAAGCTACTGGAGGGTACGCACGCCGTGCATGGCTGTTACGCACGCCGTGCATGAGTGCGAAACGCTCCATTTGTTCTGGACACATGGACGCCACGCACGCCGTGCATAGCACCGTGCGTGGGTCCGAAAATCTAGTTTTAGTCGAATTTTGCCTCTTTTTCTTTAAATAAGGCCTCTATGCTCCCATTTAAGGGGGGTGGAACTTAGAGAGAAGGCCTAGAACGAATTTGAGAGCTTTTTAGCCTTATTCTTCAATTCATTGACATTCTTTGTAAATTCTTACTTTTTAATTAATGACAATTATTTCTATTCTTCCCAATTCTATTGATTCTTCAATTATGAGTTGGGAGTAGTTTTAATTAGGGATTTGGGATTGATGAATGGTTTAAGCATGATGTACATCTAGATTCTTGATGGATTAATTACATGAATGTCGTTTAATTTGTGTTTGAATAATTTAACTGATATCTCTTGTAACCTAGAGCGCGCGTTAGAATTACAATTGCTTGTAGAATAGGTTAAGATAGAACTAATTTATTCTAGGAGACATTCACACACACTTAATCGCTCGCTAAGAGATTAGTAGTGATTAAGGGGCTGTAAGCTTGCTCGTTTTGGCAATAATTTAGGATCCTGTCGCATGAGAGATCAGCCTGGTCCCCTGAATTATTGCACTTTACATCGCGAGAGCGGTAAGAACTTAGTAATGACTAGCTAGGCTCAATTAAATTAATTTCATTTAATTAGACCTAATCTGCCAGAAATCTCGTTACCCCGGAATCAATCCCTATTCTCTTCGTCGTTAATTAGAAAAAACCTCTTAGCTTTAGTATTCGTTTAATTGCAAGTTAATTTTTCAATCAATCAAATCTCGCACAATTTATTTTATTTTTTATTTCTTTTTAATCGATGAATTTAATTAATTCTTAATTCCCTTTTATCCGTCCCTGTGGAGACGATACGCGTACTTACACCCTTTACTACAATCTATTTTAAGTGTGAGAAAACTCACATCACGCAGCTCACAAGAACTTCATCGTCTTTCAAATGGACGCTAAGAATGCCTTTCTAAACGGAGTCTTAGAGGAAGAAGTCTATGTTGCTCAGCCCGAAGGATTTGTAGATCCCAGATACCCTGACCACGTGTATAAACTGAACAAGGCACTCTACGGTTTGAAACAAGCTCCAAGAGCCTGGTACGATGCCTTAACAGAGTTTCTGGTTGAATCAGGATTCTCAAAAGGAAAGATTGATACTACACTGTTCATCAAGCGACAAGAGTCTGATTTCATTCTGATTCAGATCTATGTCGATGACATCATCTTTGCCTCCTCAAATCCACATTTGTGCAAGCACTTCGAGGAACTGATGAAAACCAAATTTGAAATGAGCATGATGGGGGAATCGAACTTCTTTCTGGGCCTGCAAGTCCGACAGCTACAAGATGACATCTTTATCAATCAGTCCAAATACATTCTGGATATGTTGAAAAGATTTAATATTGACAGCAAAACATCCATAAAAACCCCTATGTCCCCCAACAACAAGCTGGATTCTGGACCTTCAGGGAAACCACTAGATGCCACCAACTACAGGGCAATCATTGGATCTTTGTTTTACCTCACGTCTAGCAGGCCTGATATAGTGTTCTCCACATGCTTGTGTGCTCGTTTCCAAGCAAATCCGAAAGAATCTCATTTGACCGCTGTAAAAAGAATCTTGAGATACCTGAAAGGCACGGTGAACTTAGGCCTTTGGTATCCCAAGCATTCAGGTTTTGACCTTGTGGATATTCGGACGCTGATATTGCGGGTTGCAAAATGGACATAAAAAGTACTTCGGGAGGCACCCAATTTCTGGGAGAAAAGTTAGTCTGCTAGTTTTCCAAGAAACAGAACTGTGTGTCCACATCTACCGTTGAGGCAGAATACATCGCGGTTGCTAGTTGTTTTTCACAAATATTATGGATGAAGACTCAGCTAAGAGACTACGGTTACACATTCCGTCATATCCCGATCTACAGTGACTCACATAGCGCCATTTCCATCACCAGTAACCCTGTTCACCACTCCCGCACCAAACACATCGACCTGCGCTATCATTTCATCGAGGACCATATGGAGAAAGGAGATATTGATATGTACTTTGTAAGCTCAGAGCTTCAACTGGTTGACTTGTTTACTAAGGCACTGGATGAAAAGAGATTTCAGTTCCTAGTCTCCAAGTTAGGCATGTTGAACCTCGAGCCTGTGTAATTTTATCTCCATTAGTCTGTATAAATAGTGTGTGTGAGTTGCATGTGTACATAGTGTGCGTTGCATGTGTCAGGGGGAGAAAATCAGGAAAATACAAAAATAGTGTGCGTGAGTTGCATGTGTCAAGGGGGGGAAATCAGAAAAATACAAAAAAGTGTGTGTGAGTTGCATGTGTGAAGGGGGAGAAAATAAGAAAAATACAAAAATAGTGTGCGTGAGTTGTTGTGTTCGTCCCTTTTTCTCCCTTTCTCCGTTCGAGGGGGAGATATTCCTTTTGAATATTGGGCCTCATTTCAATTTTCTTTTAAACAGGATCCAACTCAAGTATTTGGGCCCAATTTCCTCTGGGCCCAGTCTTTTCTCGCATATAAGAGGGAGATCTCAAGATTTTTTCTTTCTTCCTCATTCAGTTCATCGCTTTCAAGATCTTGAGAATTTTCCTTCTTCGAACTCTCACTTTGATTTCTTTTTCCTCTCTCACAACCTCTCTTTAAGGTAGTCTTCAGCTTTCGAGTCATTAACATCAATCTAAACAGTCCCTTTGTGTGATTTAAGACCTTGTAATCTTGAAATCTAAAACCCGTTTCTAAGAATCACGAAGACAGGAACTCGAAAAAGTTTCAAAACCTTCTTTTTGCTTGTTTCTTTTGTGTTTATGCAGGTCGATTTCGACTTTTCTCATTGAGGCGAACTCGAGGTTTCTGATCTGGGTGTTTAAACTTGAGGTTTTAATCTCGTCGTTTCAACTTCGAGAAAGGATCTCGAAGTTTAAACCTCGATATCGAGATCTCGAAGTTTACACCTCGAGACCGAGATCTCAAAGTTTACACCTCGAGATAGAGATCTCGAAGTTTAAACCTCGAGATTTAGAACTCGAGGTTTTGCCTTAGCATTTTTTTAAAATTCCACTTGCTTTACATTCTCTTTGAAAAATCCAAAATTAGCAAACATTCAGAAAAGCTTCAAAATAAAAGATCAAATGTGCTAACCCCTGATCTTTCAGTTCATCATGTCAGGAACTGATCAAACTGCTCTCACTGACGACATCTTTCCCAGAGAAAACTGGATCAAACTGCTGGACAATAATTACCAGTTAGACCTGAAGCTACTCAAGTGCCTGAATCCCGTTATTCCAGCCATCATCCGGGGGCACTATCTGTAGACTGCATTCAACAAGGTTGTTCCCGTGCCTCAAATATATCTCCAACAATTCTGGGACACCATGCATACAGAGTCCAAAAAGGACAAGTCTAAGATCAAAGCAAATTTGAACAATATGCGCGTGATACTGACCCCTTCAACTCTTCGGACAACACTCGAGCTGCCGGTGCTAGACAACTATGATTCACCACCAACCAAGAGGGAGCTCATTCAGGGAATGGAAACCCTAGGATATGATGGGTCCCTACCCACGTTATCAACGTTCAAAATAATGAGCATCCCATACCCATGGAAGAGTCTGTTTGGCCTCGTCAATAAGTGCCTCTCTCCAAAGCACGCAGGCCACGACAAATGCAACGTGCAAATCCTGCAAATCTTCCATGGGATCGCCTTCAACAAAAAGTATGACATGGCACAGCTCTTTTGGATAGAACTGATGGACCAGGTGAAGGCGAAAGAGAAAACCAAGACCAGCATGACAGTTCCCTACACTAGGTGGTTGGCTCTCATTATAAACAAATACATGACAGCTCATCCAGGAATTCCAAAGAGAGACAATGAAGAGCAGTTCATCGCCTCGAAGCTCCAGTATTTCAAAAGCTTCAAGCATGACGTTGTCAGCATGACCATTCCTGACTACCTACTGAACTTAGCAAATCAGAGGAATCCAGCAGTCAACCAAAACAGAGAGAACATTCAATGAACAGTCCCTATGGTTCAGCGAACCCCAACTGGACCTACCCAGGGGACTAAGCCGAGAGCAAGTGAGGGTCCTAAGAGAGCCCAAAAGCCACATTAGCCAGTGGAACGTCGGCCCCATGAAGAACAGTCTGACGAATCTTTCGAGAGGACTCAGACTACTGAGGGCACCCAGACGAATGCTGAGGAATTTGCTGATGAACCATCAAGCCTGGCCAATAAAAAGGCTGATGGGGAGGCATCTGATAGCGTGGCCACATGGAGTGAGGATGAGGATGAGGATGATGATGACGATGACGTTGATGGTATTGAATCTACATGTGCCATTATACGCAAAGGGAAAGTGCTTGCAGAGCCTCGCCAAAAGATCACTGCTGAAGAAGCACAAGCTGTTATAGCCCATCGTCCTCAGAAGTTCACCATCAAGGAGATTCAGCAGTCCAAGAGCGTGCACGACGAAACCAACAGATCTAACTATGATTATGTTGAGGCTGAGCATTCCCTTAAGAACAATGAGAACGTCATCATCAGGGAGAAACGCGCCAAAGCCAGAAATGATGCTCCTCCATCCTCCCAACCTAAGAAAAGGCGACTCATCAAAAGGAGCTTGATCGATGAGGCAGATCTGGACATCTTTGTTGATTGCCAACCCTTTATCCAGATAAGCAGAGCCGAATCCCAGTACAGGAGCTCATCTTTTTGGTTCCCAAGTAGAAGCCGCAGCATCTGGCTCAAGTGCGCATGCACAGTCCTCTCCCAGCCACTCTCTAGCCTCCCAACAGGCTAAAGTTTCAAAAACACAGGAACTACTTACCTCTCTTATTCCTTCCGAATCAGTTGAGAGATCTACTGGTCCACCTATAACACCCGTACTTTTTCTACTTCTTATGCATTAATTAATGTTATATATGATCATGTTTTAACTTATGTTTGAGTGCTATATGTGTGAAGTGTAGGGATAGCATGTGAGTATGAACTTTGTGATAATGATATTTGAACTTACATGCTTGTATTATGTTTTAACGTGACAGACGACAGTATCCGATGTGCAATGAAACTATACCGTAATAATCATTCGTATTTTTGAATGTAATTATATATCAAGTTATTTTTCATGTTAGATAGTATTCGAGTGTTTAAAATATAGTTTAAAATGTGAACGGTAACAATCGGGGTCGGTTTAGGGCAAAAAATGACGTTTTCGGCACCCGATTGGCCACAAACCAGCGCCGGTTGGACCCAGACCGGCGCCGGTCCAAAACAGAAGCTTTGGGGCGTCAAAAACACAGAACAACCGGCTCCGGTCAGGGGCAACCTGGCGCCGGTCGGGGCGATTTTTGCCCAAATCGGTGTACGACATATTTAAACGAGGAAAATCCCTTTTTCCCCAAAATGAAGCCCAGCTCGACCCCCTCTCTACAAACTCATTTCCAAACCCTACCTACACTGATTCAAGCTCAAACTAAGTCTATTATTCATCAAGAATCATCACTTGGTAAGATTTTACACTTTACATAAAGTATTTCTTCTATATTTATATCTATAGTTCTTGGTTGGGGATTTTGCTAGGGTTTGTTGATTCTAGGGAAATCAATTGATTTTCTTAATATTAAGGTTGATATAGAGTTGTTCTTCATCCTTTATTAAAAACTTTTGTGAAATTTTAAGTATTTAGCTACCCCAAAATTATACCCAATTTAATGAAAGAATTTGGGAAGTATTTTAATGATTAGTGGCTGTTTCTAATTAGATACATGGAGTCCTTGATATTATGAAAGGGAGTTGATAGATGATGAGTCTTAATTCATGAAATTCAATCGGATTCTTAGTTATGTAGCCACCCCGAATCTATGCCCGATTTGTTGTAGAAAAAGGGGGAGTTTTTCTAACTTGTAGGGGCTGATTTGAGAACTTTTCCTCACCTTAAGTCTAAGGATTTTATAAAGACATGAATTTAAGTTTGATCAAGTATAAGCTTGTGTATTTATAATTATAGTTTCTCATCAAAGAACCGTTGCTCATGGACACTGTACACGCATACACAAGGGCAAATACTCCGCATGAACCAGGTAAGTCATCACCACCTATACATGATAGTTTGAAATAAAATATGGAAGTCTAGCTACCTATAAATTGGATAGGTTTGCTTGAATGTTTGAATTTGTATGGTATGAGATTATGTGAATGCCCTGTTATGTGTATATATTTATAGGTGATGTTGATGGAGAACTTGTTGAGTTATCAATGTAATGTATCCAAGTTCTATGGTTAATGTTAGGTTGGATTTATATGGACTCCAACAATGAATGAAAGTTGTAATGGTAATGATATCAAGTGAATGATAAGAAATGTTATAAGGTAGTCGTTCCCACAAGTAATCACCTGAGCTGAACGGAGCGGGATCTCCTTCCACGGGGAGTCCCGGGATTACTTCTTATAGCTGCGGGCTAGCTACCCAAGGTCATTAGTGAGGGGCCAGGACACGAGATACGAGGCCATCAAGTCAAGTAACAAGTTTTTTTTTAACCCGGTAGGAAAACCACCAAAATCAGTGGGGCAAATGTTCCCAACATTTGCCAGGATTTTATAAATGAAAAAAAATAGTACAAAAGCGAGGGGGACCAAACCAAAACCTCCCTTCAGAGGCATTCCTCTGAAAATACATGCACATAAAATTCTAAGAATAAAAGAATAATTGGGGGGACCGAACCTGACCCAATTAACAATTCACAAAAATTCCTAAAAGAAGGCAACCCCATAAAATCCATAAAATAAGCTTTTTTAGCAAACAGCGGCAGATCAGAGGGCCTGTTATAAACACAAATTTGGGCTGACGAAGATTGGTCCAAATAATGAGCGGGCCAATTATTTTCACGCCAAGTATGGCTTAAACTCACCGCTTTCCTAATCGAATGTTGTAGCATTTCCTGAACCATAGCTTTCCATCTTCCTTCCTTCTGCTAAGTAAAATATTGAACTGCAAGAGTTGAATCCGACTCAACGTCGAAATCAGAGTAGCCCTTCTCCATCGCCCAAGGAACTGCCAGCATAACAACCTTAATCTCTGCATCCAGGCTCGAAGAGGACTCAATGGGAAAGGATATCGCCGCAACCAGCGTCCCTTGCTTATTCCGCAAAATTGCTCCACCGCTAGAGCTCTCAGGTATAAACCGAGAGCATCTACATTTAATTTGTAAGTTTTTTCCGGCTTAGACCACCTGGTCATCTTCAGACCCATACCCTTAAATTTAAAGTTTTGTGGAATCAGATGTTCTTCAAACAATATTTCTTCCACACTTCGCAACTTCAGATTTGAGAAACTTGCTGACCATAATTGAGTAAACAATTTAATTTGAATAATAATGCTTTCTGACGTTGGGCAGGATGTTAATGAACCCCAAATGATACTTGTGTAGATTTCCCACACATGCCATGTTATGATTCCTGGAAGGTTGTGTCTGAAAATGTCTGTTAATTGTTTAGACCCAGCTTTGAGCCACCAGTTCATCATAACCTGGCGTATTGAGCTTTTTTGCCAACTTTAGGAATCCCAAGAATTCCCATAAAGTAGAGCCACACTGGGTGAATCTTTTCACATTGAAACAGAATATGATCTAGAGTCTCTTGATTATTATTCCTGCATAAAGGACACATAGATGATCTAAGAATAACATTAAACCTCTGTAATTTATCTGATACGGGGAGAACACCATGTAGAGTTTTCCACTGAAAACCCCTAATTTTCATAGGCTGCTTTGGATGCCAAGCATGCCTAAATGAAAAAAATGTTGGACCTTCTTCCCTAACCACTGAATAGGCTGACTTAAGTGTAAAACACCATCATACTCTGGCAACGAGATAATTCCCCCTCCTTGGTCATAAGAGCAGTTTACACTAGCAATAGGGTGGATTGAGCAAATTCTCCTCCACACAGGGGAATCAATCACCTTTGGTATCATATTTGACCCCCTTGGATACCTTGCATCCATAAACTGAGACCAAAGAGAACCTCCCTTTCTCCATTTCCACCATAATTTGATTGAAAAAGCTTTTTCCAATAATTTTAGAGATCTGAAACCAAGGCCCCCCTCATCTGTTGGCTTACAAAGTTTGCTCCATTTAAGCCAGTGATAATGACATTTGTTGTTTGATGATCCCCAAAAGAAACTTGCCATTCTTCTTTCTAAAATAGAGATAATCTTCTTGGGCAAGGTGTCAACAGCTAATATATGTAAAGGAATTGAGCTCAGAACATGTTTAATTAGAATAACTCTTCCTCCTTGAGATAGATTTACTTTTCCATGGAGTGAGCTTTCGATCAAACTGCCTGATGATATCTTCACAGTAATTATACCTGTTAATGCCTTTATACAGTTGAATACCTAGGTATTTCATTGGGAGATCAGAATGTTGCATTCCAAGAAGATTGTGGATGCTTTTGAGCCTTAATCTAGCTGACTTACCAGTTACAAAGGTACTTTTGCTGAGATTAATAGCTTGTCCAGAAGCTGATTGGTAAGAACCAATAAATTTCTTAAATTCAGACAAAGATTTGGATCCACCATTTAAAAAGATCAATAAATCATCAATAAATCCAAGGTGAGATACTGGAAATCCATAGCAACTGTAAGGAATAATTGTAATTAGACTTTGATGATGCTATAGGACTTTAGATTACCCCCTATTTTTTTATTAGATTGTATTAGAATTGTCTTTGCATATGTTTAGTATAGTCGACTGACAGGCCTCCTGACAGAAGATCTTTGGCCCTCTCCTGTATTTTAATTCAGATAGAAGATCTCTGGGTCTCTGTTAGCTCTTACTCGGACAGAAACCCTCCTGGTTCTCTGTTGGACATCACTGTCAAGACTCGTTATTGGTTCGCCTATCGACAGGAGACCTAAGGACCCTCTGATAGCTTATTCCAGCAGAAGTGCTCAAGACCTTCTCTGGCAGATCCTCTGCTGAAGACACCAGAAGGCCTGACACTTAGAGAATTTTCATGGAACTACTTCAGCCGGTGAAACCAACGGAAGATTCCTTCAACGGCTAGAAGACTTCAACGGAAAAGCTACAGTACGCCCATTAAATGCACACTTAATGCATCCCGTACCCTGAAGAGTAAAAGCTGATGATTGGCCGACATTCCAGGATATTTCAGGATAATTTTACCCCAAAATAGTAACCTGCCAACTTTACCGGGTCCTACTGGTCAAGTCAACTATTCGCGCATTTAATGCAGTTGTCCTCCTCCTTCAACGGGAAGACAACCCCAGTATAAAAGATACTACTCGAAGAACAACCGGAGAACTTTTGCTAACACTTTGAAAACCCAGTGCTTAGACAAAAACATTAAAACATTCAAACGCACAAGCCTTCTTGAGATCAAAATCTCCATCTTCATCAACAAGAAAGGCTTACGTTGGGAAAATAATCTTTTTCTATCTTCATATCCCCAACAAGAGCAAAGTTCCAACTGTTCTTCAACTCTTCAAACACTTCAAATACAAACCTTTTGTAACGAAGCTAATTGGAAAACCATTGTTCTTTCAAGAACTCTTCTCTAATGAGAAGGACGTCCAAGTAACTGGAGTAGTGAAGTGGTGATACTTCAAGTAAGCTCAGTGAAAGGACCAGTCTTAAAGGAAGCAAGGAAGTGCATCCCAGGAGACATCTAGGCTTGAAGAAGACGTGGAGAGCTTCTTAAATGCTAGGACTAAAGCTTTGTAATTGGATTTTTACAAGCTTAGTGGAACAGTGGATAAGAGGAACGAGTTGTTCCTTGAACCACTATAAAAATCCCTGGTGTCATTTACTTACTGCTTTTAATTCTTGTATTTATCTTTAACCGATTAACTCCAGAATTTAGGTCTCTGTGTTCAGCATAACCCCTCCTGTGAGTTAACAGAAGGCATACTGCCTTTGCATCTATTAGAGGCTAACCGGACAGAACCCCTACCAGAAGACCATCCGCTGCCAGTCTGTTCTGCCAACAGAACAGACTATTCTGTTAAATCTGGAACTTAGCTTGAAAAGTTAAAAACCAGTACAGTCTATTCACCTCCCCCCCCCCCTCTAGACTGTACCCACTACAACTGGGACCAACAAGTGGTATCAGAGCCTCCTTGTTCTAATAATCTCTTAGGTTATTTGCTAAACAAAGATCCACTTGTTTTCTTTTTGCCTGAGTTTTAATCTCATACTATGGATCACTCTCTTTCCAAGAACCTTATGTTTTCAGATCTTAAGTTTGATGACTGGAGGATCCAGATGAAGGCACATCTATGTGCTCTTCATGATGAGATGTGGGAAGTACTTGACATAGGACCATTCACCAATTTCCAGAAGGTGGATCCTGAGCATGCTATTGACCAGACTAGGCCACAGATGATCAACAAGGCCAAGTCTGAATGGACCACTGAAGAGAGGAGAAAGTACAATCTGGACAATATTGCAAAGGACATACTCTACAAGTCCATTGATGACAGATACTTCAATAGAATAAGGAAGTGCAAGACTGCCAAGGAAATCTGGGATACTCTTGAGCTCATTGGAGCTGGTGATGAGCAAGAAAAGGACAACAATCTGACCATTGCCAACAATAAGTTTGATGATTTCAAGCTGCTCCCTGGAGAAAGCATCTCCAAGATGTATGATAGGATCCTTACTCTCACTGGAGAGATATCTGAACTTGGGAAGGAACTCACCACCAAGGAGATCAACCTCAAAGTGTTGAGGGGACTGCCCTCAGCATGGAAGATGAAGGTGGTTGTTGTTCAAGCCAGCAAGGATGTAAAGACCTACCCCACAGACAAGCTCATCTCAGACCTCAAAGCTCATGAGTTCGAGATGATTGAAGAGAAGGAAGATGTACCAGAGGAGAGGACAACTACAGCTCTCACAGCCAGTACATCTAAGGTAAATGATTTTGACCCTTCAATACTTTTATCTGACGAGTATATGGCTGCTTTTGCTGGGAGATTCAAGATGTTTATGAAGAATCCCAAAGATGGAAGAAGTCCATCTTCCAGCAGAAAACCATTCCAGAAGACAAAGTCTGCAGACACTAGTGGAAAGCTTCTCTGTTACAACTGCAGACAGCCTGGACATTTCAAGGTAGACTGTCCACATCCAAGAGTGTCCAAAAGACAAGGACAGGATGGAGAGAAGAAGAAATATGAAGACAGTACTAGGAGGAAAGCACTCGTCACAGAACAGCTTGAGAAAGATCCCCTTTCTGAAAAAGAATCCAATTCTGATTCTGATGAGGCCTTCTGTTGCCTGGATGCTGAGACAGAAGACCTATGCCTCATGGCCCATTCTGATGATGAGGTAACCTCTACGTCTACATCTAGTTTTTCTTCGGTAGGCTTAGCTTTTGATTCTGATTCAATGTCAGAATTTTGGGAAGAGTTTAAGGCCATTCAAGCCACTTATTCCTCTGTTACAGAAGAAAACAGTAAGCTTAAGGTTGAGATTCTTGACTTAAGGAAGGAGGTTGAGACCAAAATCAATCTTCTGATTAAGGAGAGAGATCAGCTGGAAGCTGAAAATGTTTCTCTTCTCAAGAGAATAAGAGAAATTGAGCCTCTTGAGATTAAGTACAAAGCTTACCAGAAGGCCCAGTCTTCCATGGAAAAGATTGTACTTGATCAACAAATTGGTGTTGGTTTTGGTCTTGGGTATGGCTCAACAGAATCAGGTGAGCCTTCTGTAATGCCTAGCACCAGTGTTGCTAAGGCAGATAAGGTCATAGTGCCACTGATTTCTAGCCCCATCTGCCATGCTGGTGTATCTGGCACCAAAGTTATTCATGAGGAAGTCAGACCAGAAAAAGAAAAGATAAAGGTTCAACAGAAACCCCTTTTGAAAATCAATGAACCTGGCAAAAAAACTAACAACAGAAAAGGTTTTCAGAAAAAAAAAAGACCACACCCCAACAGACAACCTCATGATAATCGTGCTAGAAATGATCACCAGAAGGGCAGGTATCAAGAGAAAGTTAACTTTAGGCAGAAGAGGTTGGCTAGTCAACTTCAGAAGCCCAAAGCTAACCGCCCCTTTGCTCTTGATAGTATATGGGACTTCTATCCAACCAAGAAAGCTATGCAAAAGTATGTAAACAGGAAGCATGACCCTCACAAGCATCTGCCCAAAGTGAATCACACTTCGGTTTACTATGACTACCAGGTGGAGAATGGGTACCACCCACCAAGGTTTCACTTGATGAGACCAAAATGGTACCAACTACCCAGACTCCTTGACCCCCTAGGACCCAACATTGCTTGGGTACCTAAATCTTTCTTTTGATCATGCAGGAACTGTGTATTGAAGCTATCTCTGAGCAAGAATGATTTATTGATAGTGGATGCTCCAGGCACATGACAGGTGACAGAAGTTGCCTCATAGAGTTCCAGAAATGCAAAGGACCTAGAGTTACCTTTGGAGGTAATGATAAAGAAGGTCAAACAAAAGGAAGAGGGAAGTTGATCAAGAACAAGATAGTCATTGATGATGTCTCTTATGTCAAAGGCCTGAAGTTCAATCTTCTAAGTACTAGCCAATTCTATGACAAAGGCTACACTGTTGAATTCACAAAGGACTTCTTCTATGTGAAGCATGAGACGACAAAAGAAGTGGTTCTTACAGCAACAAGGAAGAAGAACATCTATGTGGTTGAATGGAAAACTACAAAAGATGAAGTATGCCTGATAGCCATAGGAGATTCAAAACTAAGCTGGGACTGGCACAAGAAGCTTTGTCATTTGAATTTCAAAACAATCAACAAACTGGAAAGAGAACACATTGTAAAAGGACTGCCAGACATAGTCTACAAGAAAGAGACCCTCTGCAGTGCATGCCAGAAGGGAAAACAACAGAAGAACTCTTCCAAACCCATAGCTGGAGATCTCTCTACAAGTCCTTTAAATCTGATCCACGTGGATTTATTTGGACCGGTTGAGACTCCAAGTGTTGGTGGCAAGAAGTATACCCTAGTCATGGTTGATGACTACTCTAGATATACATGGACAATCTTCTTGTCAAAGAAAAATGAAACTCTTCAGAAGTTGCCCTCTCTGTTAAAGCAACTTCAGACTGAGAAGAATATGAAAGTCAGGACAATCAGGTCTTACAGAGGAACTGAATTTGTCAACCAAGTCATTAAGGACTTCTGTGATCAGAATGGAACCTTTCATCAACTCTCTGCCGCCAGAACACCTCAACAGAATGGCGTGGCAGAAAGGAGGAACAGAACGTTGAAAGAAGTTGCAAGGACAATGATTGCGGAATCTGGATTACCTATGAGATACTGGGCTGAAGCAATCAACACTGCATGCTACACCCAGATCAGGAGTATGATCAACAAGAATCACCAGAAGACCCCTTATGAACTTTGGAGAGGAAGGAAACCTAACATCAGTTACTTTCATGTATTTGGATGCAAATGCTACATTCTCAACAATGGAAAGGAGCATCTAAAAGTATTTCAAAACAAAGCTAATGAAGGTGTATTCATAGGCTACTCAAGCACCAGTAAAGCCTATAGAGTACTCAACAGAAGAACTCCACATGTTGAAGAATCTATACATGTAAAGTTTGATGATAGCATCTCTGTTGAAGAAGTAACAGAGACTCTCAAGGAAGTCAACTTAGATGACAGAACACCTGAGTCAACAGAAGAGGTAGCAGTCAATCCAGTGTTCCCAACACCTGCACCAAACCCCCTTCTGTTGGATGAAGATGAAGATTCAGAAGAAGAGGAACCAGAGAGACCCAGACAACAACTGACAGAACCTGATCTGACATGGTTAAGAGATCATCCTCCTAACCAAGTGATTGGACAAATCAGAAGTGGAGTACAGACCAGATCTGTTACAACAAGAAGAGAAGCAATGTTTGCCTGCTATATATCTCAGATGGAACCTATGACTGTAGAAGAAGCTCTTGCAGACTCAGACTGGATCAATGCAATGCAATAAGAGCTCACTCAATTTGAGAGGAACAAGGTATGGGAACTTGTTTCTAGACCAAAGCACCAGAATGTCATTGGAACCAAATGGGTAATCAAGAACAAAGCTAATGAAGATGGCAACATTGTAAGGAATAAAGCAAGACTGGTCGCCAAGGGATACTGCCAAGAAGAAGGAATGGATTTTGATGAGACTTTTGCACCAGTTGCCAGACTTGAAGCAATCAGAATATTCCTAGCCTATGCTGCCTTCAACAACATCAAGGTCTACCAGATGGATGTCAAGAGTGCATTTCTGAATGGAGATCTTGAAGAAGAAGTTTATGTGGAACAACCACTGGGTTTTGTCATTCCTACTCAATCTTCTTGTGTCTACAAGCTTAAAAAGGCCCTTTATGGTCTTAAGCAAGCTCCCAGAGCATGGTATGACACACTGTCCCTATTTCTAGTAAACCATGGGTTTACTAAAGGAAAGGTAGACAAGACTCTATTTCAAATATCTGTTGCTAATCATATTCTGTTAGTACAAATATATGTTGATGATATTATATTTGGAAGTACTAACGCAGAACTATGCAAGAAATTTTCACAAGTTATGTAGAGTCAATTTGAGATGAGTATGATGGGAGAACTAAGCTACTTCCTAGGACTGCAAGTGAAACAAGTTCCAGAAGGAATCTTTATCAACCAAGGGAAGTACACCAGAGACCTGATCAAGAAGTTTGGTGTAGAAGGCAAATCATCAGTAAAGATTCCCATGAACACTTCTCAAGGAATTGGACCAGATGATGAAGGAAAAGATGTTGATGCAACAACCTACAAAGGAATCATTGGATCTCTGTTATACCTGACTGCAAGCAGACCAGACATAGCATTCTCTGTTGGAATCTGTGCCAGATACCAATCAAAGCCCAAGGAGAGCCATCTAAGTGTTGTGTTAGGAATATTTTATGGTGTCCAATCTAATTAAATATCCTTGTATTTGTGTAGTTATTAATTAAACGTGTAATACGGGCCACAAATGTGTATTAGCCCGTTAGCTTCCTTGTAACTCGTAAGTTAGCCAACTTCTCCTATAAAAGGAGGCTAACTTACGGGAACCCTAAGTTTTTTTAGGATTTAGAGTTCAGAGGCGTAAAGATAGAGAGATTAGGGTTTGGCGTTGCTCTCCTTCTCCAGGGAGAGCAGCGGCCAGTTTACACGGTATACCAGGTTCATTTGATCTTTTCCATATCTTTATATCTTCTTCTTTACACCTGCTTTGAATGTTTGATTGTTATGTTTTGGGATTATCAATTGGTATCAGAGCCGAGGCGTGAAACGGGTTGAATCTATCTGCGATTGTTTAGATCTAACGAAGAACTGCTCTGCTTTTCTTTTGTTATTCTTTGATGTAGAGATTTGCTCATGTAATCTTGTTTGTGAACGAAATTTTATAAAAATTATACTGTTGGAATCGTCTTTCAAAACCGATTCTACAGCATATCTCTGTTTTCAATTTCTGATATTTTTTAATCTCGAAGATCTCTACATTAGGATCTCGAGTTTTCTGATTTTACATGGCTGCAGAAACGTTTTTGACTTGAAACTGATACAGGAGAATCTCGACCTTCAGGGCTATTCAGAACAGTTTTCAGATTTTCAAAAATTGAAGTTTTTATTTTCAAATCTTGACATTTAGGGCCTCGAATTCCTCAACTCGAGTTTTGAAATCTCGAGTTTTGAAATTTCGAGTTTTGACATCTCGAGTTTTGAAACCTCGAGTTTTGGAATTTCGAGTTTTGGGATTTCGACATTTGGGATCTCGATGCTTAGGATCTTGACATTCTTAAGATTTTGAGATTTTCAAAATATCTCGATGTTTTGAATTTTTCAAAGTTTGGAGTTTCTTGAATCACTGATTTCTTCTAAACTTGATATCTTTCTTGTTCAGAACATTTCGAAGCTTTACATTATAGGATTTTTGGATGAATCTCTGTTTTTCAAAGTTTTTAGAAGTTTTCGATGTTCTGATGTTTTTCAAACAGCAAGTTTTCGATTTTCTGAGGTTTTCGAAACTCCAAAGTTTTCGATGTTCCCAACATTTTGAAATTCTGAAGATTTCGAAGATTGTAGGTTTGTTTTGCAGGAGCATTTTGTCATTATTCTTTGAGGCAAACTCGAGATTAAGATCTCGAGATTTAAACCTCGAAATTGTAATCTCGAGATTTAAAACTCGAGATTGTAATCTCGAGATTTAAAACTCGAGATTTAAAACTCGAGATTGTAATCTCGAGATTTAAACCTCGAGATTGTAATCTCGAGATTTAAACCTCGAGATTAGGATTTCGAGGTTTTGCCTTAGAATTTTCTCTACTTTCACCTGATTTCGATATTCTACATCGAGAACCTCAACTTCGAAGAAATTCCTCAAAAACTCAAAAATTCGATATTTTCTGCGACACCGCACTGTTTTGGCCATAACTTTTGACTCGGTGATCCGATTTGAGCAAACGTTTTTTGTTGGAAAGCTAACGAAAAGATCTACATTAATTCTCGGGCTTTGCCCCAGAACCCTTTCTCACGTGCCCTCACTCACAGTCCTTGAGGGTCAAAACGTTAGTTTTCTGACAAACTTTGTAAATCACCGATGTCCAGGTCAAAACTTAGGCAAATCTGATCAAATTCTTTCAAAGTCAAACCTAAGGTCTAAGCTCCACTGTAGAGGTCCGAAAATCGTAGATAATTCAATCAACCTCACGTCAACGGTCATCTTACAACAATCAACTGTTGAAGCCTCCCCTAACTCATCAACATTGTGTGACCCTCAAACATGCTGAAATTCTAAATGATGAGCTTAGGGAAACCGTCATGTGTGGTACGTGTTCAGATTGCTCCACACACATGGCGGGTATGACGAGCTGTGAGCAATCAAACCTTGCACATTCTGAGGGGCAGTTTCAGTTTTCTCCTCCTGGCGCCTTACACTGACAAAGCAAGGAATCTCTCAACGAATGCAACATTCTAGGGGGAGTTCAATGTTATCCTCCCCGGTGCCTAACAATGACAAAGCATACCGAGTGCTCCAGTTGAGGGGGAGTACAGAGACAAAATCAATGAGAGAACATGTTCCTATGGCTTAGTAAACCCAACTAAGCCTACCCTAGGGACAAAGCCGAGAGTAAGTGAGTGAGTGAGTGAGTAATCATTATGAGAGTTAGGAAGCAGAAGGCTCAAGTGAGAAGGAAAACAACAGTCAATGAGTCTGCTACCTCAACTGCCTGCTATGTATTGAACATTTACTCCTAGCCACTCAAATACTCTGGACAATTCCCAAATAGGTTCAGGACTGATTTAATCAGATCCCGGGTAGAAGTCGCTGCATCTTGTCCAACAGTACATGTTTAACCCTACCCAAGACCACTCACTTGTCTCCCAACAGACAGGTGCTTAATCATATTTCGCGGGGAACCACATCTCTCATTATTGTCGCCTTCCGAGGCAAGTAATACTGACTACAGTGGCCTCAGCCCCATGCCACTGAACTTTCATTGATCACATCGTGTCTAGTTACCTCACTCCCAAATGTTTTGAAATTTTCTAGGACACAGATGCACTTTTTGAGTCAGTTGCAGGTCTACACGACCCACGAGAACTTCCATAGGGCTCATCTATTACAGATGTAGACCAACGATTGGAAGGATGTCCTGCTGTTGCAACATAAGAATCACCAACATTTTCAGGCCATTTCTAAAGAGTTTATCTCTTTAGTGATGATAACGGGCATCTACACGACCCCGGGGGGGCTACGTTATCTTCTTTAAATTCTGCTTGTTTTTCCTGTTTTATTTTCCACCGAATAAAAGAATAAAGGCATGACGCCCCGATTCATCGGATCGTCATGAGGTGGAGAGTGGTCCACATGCTATCAAATGTCAAAAAAAACATTCTGGGACACTTCTCTCCTCCAACACTCTCTCTGCTATCTCTACAACTCAAATGGTCAGGTACGCTCACTAGTCAACCATCATTATGTTCCGTTGTGCCACCGGCAAGTTCTCCTCAAATGCTTTCATTCCAAACAGTCAAAAAGACTACATTGTGGAGGGGACAAAGGTGAGATACTCAATCTGTTGAAGATGAATTCTATTGGCGTCTCCTATTCTCCAAAGAACATTCATTCTAGAGGCGTCACCGGACATCATCTAAGTTGATCAAGAGCAACTTCTGGAAGGCAATGATTACAAGAAAAAGATTCCTCAAACCCCGACATCAAAGATCAAACTGCCAAGAAAACATCAAAGGGGAGATTGCGAGGATTTCTTCATGAAGCTTTCTCAAGAAGTCAAGTTCAAAGACAAAGGAAGCTGAATAACAACAAAGACAAAGATATATGCGCTGCAATGTTGATTCAACACGATTGAACACCAAGGGGGAGATTGTTAGGAGTATTTTATGGTGTCCAATCTAATTAAATATCCTTTTATTTGTGTAGTTATTAATTAAACGTGTAATACGGACCACAAATGTGTATTAGCCCGTTAGCTTCCTTGTAACCCGTAAGTTAGCCAACTTCTCATATAAAAGGAGGCTAACTTATGGGAACCCTAAGTTTTTTGAGGCTTTAGAGTTCAGAGGCGTAAAGATAGAGAGATTAAGGTTTGGCGCTGTTCTCCTTCTCCAGGGAGAGCAGCGACCAGTTTACACGGTATACCAGATTCGTTTGATCTTCTCCATATCTTTCTATCTTCTTCTTTATACCTGCTTTAAATGTTTGATTGTTAAGATTTGGGATTATCATGCTGCAAAAAGAATAATCAGATACATCAAAGGAAATCCAAATGTAGGCCTACGGTATCTCAAGGGAGGTAACTTTGAACTAATTGGTTACTCTGACTCAGATTTTGCAGGTTGCAGGTTAGACAGGAAGAGCACCTCTGGTCACTGCCAACTGCTAGGTGGGAGACTTTTCTCCTGGTTTAGCAAGAAGCAGAACTCAATCTCAACCAGTACAGCAGAAGTTGAATACATTGCAGCTGGGAGTTGTTGTGCTCAGCTACTCTGGATGAAGCAACAACTGAAGGATTATGGCATTCAAGCAAAGGAGATCAAGCTTCTCTGTGACAACACAAGTGCTATTGCCATCACTCAGAATCCAGTTCTACACTCTAGGACAAAGCACATTGAGATCAGACATCACTTCATCAGAGATCATGTTGAGAAGAAGCACATATGCATGGAGCATGTGTCAACAGAAGACCAACTTGCAGATATTCTGACAAAGCCTTTGCTTGAGGCTAGATTCAACAAACTGAGAGAAGAATTGGGAATGATGGATGAAATTCCAAGAGAAGGTTGAAAAGAAGACTTTCTGTTACAGAATCTCTGTTAACAGAATACCTATTGCAGAACCCCTTCTGTTTTCATCTTGAACAGAGAACCTCTGTTCCTAACAGAACATCTCAGCAACAGAAACCCTCTTTCTATCTCTGACAGAAGGTTTTGGACTTGGAAAATATTTTGAGAAAACGGGTGACCTAGTAACTTAATAAAGGTCTTTTACCCTTTTACCCTTAAAACGGTATTACAGCCGCAAAACATTTATTGTGCCCCTTTTCATTTATTGGTACCTCGAGACCGCCAATAATCTCAAACGTCCACTAACCCGAACCCTTATATTCCCCTTTCTCCAACCTAAACCGTTACTGCTCTCAATATTCTCAAACTCTCAAACCTCCATTGCTCTCAAGCTTTCAGAAACTTCTCCTCTGCTCTAATGGCGGTCGTCAGCTTCAACTCGCTTTCAAAGGCCCAACAGGAAACCTTGACTAAGAATGTGCTCACTGGGATGAAGTGCGACCTCTATGCACTCCCAAAGCTCATCGAGGATGAGGAACTCATGGAGAGGATCCTAGAGTGCATCAACGACTCCCAACTGAGTAGAGTTATCACCTTCAACTACTCACAGTACAGTACCATGGATGTGGTTGAGTTCTATCTCAACGCTGAATACCAAGAGGAGGTCATCACCTCAACTGTGAATGGGGAGAAGGTCACTATTGATGTGGACGTCATCAATGGCCTGTTTGGAATCCAGATTCTCAACGAGGCCAACGGTCTCTTTGACCTAGAAGAAGTTGACCTCACTGTCGAGGAATTTGCCATGAACTACGGCAGACCAGGTGCCACCATTCCCAAGCTGACCGGGAAGAAGCACGCATTGAAAAGAGACATTGAGCTGGTAGTAAACATCCTCCACAAATGCGTCTGGTGCAGATACACATCCACTGACGAATTCACCATCTCTCAAGCCAAAGCCATTTATGCTATACTGCACAAGGCAAATGTCAACTGGGGCCAGGTTATTCTCAAGTCCATAATTGAGTTTGTCAAAGTAGCCAAGAGGAAGAACAAAGAAACTAGCATCTACTCTGGAAAAGTAGGTCATGTCCTCCTCATCTCTGAGCTACTGATCCAAGGAGTTGGGCTGAGGAAGCCAGCCATGGTGGATCACTCAAAAGTGATATTTCTTTCAACTACCAGCAACAGAGAAGCAGCTATAAAAGCTGAAATTAAGCGGTTGGCTAAGTTGGACCAGAACAGACACAAGCTCCAATAGAGACCCTCCCAACAGAACACCTCCACCAGTTCTGAGGAAGAACCCTTGGTGAGGAAAGTTGTGAAGAAAGCAATTGCTAAGAAAGCTGCTCCAGAGAAGGTCAAGAAGGTAATGACCAGGAAACCTAACCCTAAGAGGAAGAAACCCTCTTCAGAGTCCAGATCATCTACCCCTTCTGCACCTCCGGCCTCTAAGAAACACAAGGTCAGAACCCCTATCCCTAAGATTGCCCCAGAAACTCAGGGGGAATAAGAAGAACCTGCCTCACCCATTCTGGCCAAGAACGCTCTCTAGCAAGGGAAGAAGATTACCTTTGAGTCTAGTGACTCTGAGGACGATATAATGGTAAAGGATACAACAACTCAGGGGGAACCCTAGATCTCTGTCCACTCTAATGGTGTACCAGAACATGGAGTGTCTGTACCATCTCCAGACAGAGAACCTCAAACAGACTACAGAACAGCACTAGATAAACAGTTTGAGCGTGTGTTAGCTTGGAGAAGCTGGAGGATGGGACCTCTACAGAAGATCATTCAGTATTTTGACTATTATGAGTCTGAGGAAGCTGAATTCCTCAGCTGGGTAGGTACAGAGGATGTATCCAAGTGCTTTGCCCTTAACTTCCTCACAGTTGTCCTCGAGAAGAAGAATGCCAATTATAAGGGCAAGGCTGTTCTCATCTCTACTCCCTCAGAAGAGCTAGTGAAGCCTCTTGCAGATGGTGAGATTGATGCTTTTGAAGCCTGGTTGTTTGCAAAGAAGGCAAATGAATCTGTAGATCCTAACTTTGTCTCTGTCGAATCTTCTACACCCAAAGATGAAGGAATTGCAACTTTGTCTCTGGCGAATCTGTAGAGAAGCCGCACAACGCTAAGGATCGTACGTAAGTTCCTCCCCTTGCAACAATTTATATATATGTGTGACTATGTGACTATATTTGGCCAATTGCCTAATTTTATCTTTTGTCCTGTTTTTATTTGAACCAGACCAGCAAACTACAGTCCAAGTAAAAACATCCTAAAATATAATTATTTTTGGATTATAATATATATATATATAATAAAATCTTTATGCAAAAAATATACTCCCTCCGTCCCATTGGATTTTGCCAACTTTCCATTTTTAGTTGTCCCAAAAAACTTTACCACTTTCCTATTAAAGCAACTAATTTGTTGTTTAGCACATTTCTCTCTCCTCTGCACAAATCTTAACCACACCGTTTTTACTTTTCTTATTTCCCACATACTTTGCATTTGGCAAAGTCCACCGGGACAGAGGTAGTAAAAAATAAAATTTCAAACCAGACCAGACCAGACTAGACTAAACCAGACCAGACCAGACGAGCAAATTACAATCCCAAGTTGGGATGGACGAGGTGGTGTCCAGTCATGTCACTCCGAAGTGGGCTCTTGACCAAAATAGTTGTATCTGGCACATTGATTTATTTTTTTGGCGTAATGTGCTACTTTGCCTTGCAATTGGATCATGTTTGAACTGAGGCCATATCTGGCCGAAGGGTGATGTTACCCCAGCTAGGGCCGAGGTGGCATCTTGCAATTAATTGATTGGGAGGATCTCACTTGATTTGTTCTAACCCTCAATGAGAGCACCAAATGATAGATTAATTATCTAGCGAGAAAGCAAAACTAAAGACATAAAGTGATATGTATAAATGAATTTCAACCCTTTACATGACTCTCATAGGGAGTATTTATTGGGTAAAGGTGGGTTGGGCTTGGGCCTAGCAGACCCAGTTACAATAAAGGGTCAATAAATGGCTAATAAATGATATTCAATCTATTCTAATGGGTATACATGAATAAATAGAGTGTACAATGAGATAAATGCTATCTACTAAGCGTACGTGGGCCGCTGTCCGGGCCCAATAGTCATGAGACCGGGGGTCCGAGTCCATATACTCTATCATATACTACCTATGTGCCAAAAAGATTGGTCAATTTGACTTTCTTGGTCAATGGTGTTAAAGTTTAGACAATGATTTTAGGTATTATATTTATGTATCATTTATAAATTTTATACTTTCATGAAAGATTTTTAATGAAGTATAAACTCATATAATTTTCATATTTCAAATAATTTTGTATTAAATGATATCATTGGTCAAAGTTGATCACTGTTGACTAAGAAAAGTCAATTTGGCCAATCTTTTTGGGAGTGCATGAAGTATATAGGATTATCCCTGTGCCACCGGTCCGGGCAGGAGCCCCGTCTAGCCTCCGCTATTTGGGACGGTTCTCGGTGGTATTGTCTTCTTAAAAATTTGTGTGTGTTATTTATCAAGTCTAGTTTATCAACATCAAATTTCGGCTAAAATTTCAATCGGGAAGGAAGCCAAATGATTTTTGGAAGATATCTAGGTTTTATATGTATATTTTGGCCCAGTTATCTTACAAAAATCATTTGACTGCCTTCTAAATTGAATTTGTAGCTGAAATTTGGTATTGATAAACTTGATTTGATGAAGAACATGCACAAAAAATGTCAGCAAAAATACCACCGAGGAACCACCCCAAAAGGTTGAGGCAGGTTGGCGCTCTAGTCAGGGATAGGGATGGACTCGGGTCCGGGCCGGGTCCGGGTCGGGCCTAGGCCCGAGTGGGCCGGCGGTTCAGAAATGGTGGACCCAGGACCGGCCCGGGTAACCACCGGGTCCGGGCCAGGCCTGGCCGGGCCCATTATTATTTTTTTTTGTTTTTCTCTTCCTAATTAACCCCCCTCCCACCCCCATGCCCCCAAACCACCCCAAATGGCCCAAAATACCCAGCCCAACCCGAAAATTTAAAAAAAATTGAAAAAAAATAGTTTTTGGCCCGAACCAGGCCCGGGCCCGGCTGGGTCGGGCCTTGTTTTGGGTGACCCGAGCCCGAACCGGAAAACCCACGGGCCAGGCCTACCCGGACCGGTCACTGACCGGGCCACCGGATCGGGCCGGGCCAGTTCCGGGTCGGGCCACCCGGCCCGAGTCCATCCCTTGTCAGGAAATTCCTAACCAAGAGATTACTCTCTCTCACACACATATATATATGGTTCAACAATTTACGAATGAATGATGTTTAATAGACAATCGTTTTAATGTATCAACGATGATAACTTTAAAATGCAAACAATTGATTACATAGTTCTACATGTAAATAAACAAACATAATTATGTAATATTGATTTCAAAGTTACATTGCAATACATAACTTAAGTAACTAATCATAGTAATGGAATAGAGACTCCATTGCATTACATTGCATTTTGTATTGCATTACATACTTCATTCCATTGCATTACATTACAGTGTTATTTTTTACCCTTCTCTATGTTAAGGCATCAAACGTTTTTTTAACGGGGCTCACTGCTAATGTGTTTCATTTCTTATTTTAAAAGTAGTGTAGTTTAGGGGTTATCTCATTTTCTTAGTATAAATTTTGTAATAAGATTCACAGAATAATTGTACTTGTATTATGTTTAAACTTTCAACAAAGGATGGAAAATTACACATTTCCTATTCTTTAGAATTGCATGAAGGGCAAAGAATGTATTTAGGACACCTGTCAAAATAGAAAACGTAAACACAACCCAGCCAAAATTAAGAGATTTTTCTAGCATTTGAGTATTTGAACAGCGCCATGCCAGGTTTTTTTCTAAAAGGAGGAAACCAGAGCAAAATATTTACACAAGCATCAAAAGGTCATGCACTCATGCACAGACCTTACCGCCATATTGTAGCTACATCTAATACTACGTAACAATCAAAATTCAAAACGTCAAAATACAACAATTTCTCCATCCAAGCGTCAACTCTTTAGTCAAAAAGTAAAAAAGGGCACCAAAGGTACATAGTTACATACGCATATATATAAGAAACCATGACTCAATGAGCATATTGCATATGACATCATTATTGCGCATGTCGGAATAAAAAGGAAAGTATGACCACCATGGGGAAAATTGCATCTATGAAAAAACTTTAAGAATGAAGGGATAAAGAAGAGGTAACTTTAATCAGTAAAATCTGCTTAATATTATCAGTCAAAAGAAATAACCTCCTCAGATACATCGAGCAACTCCTCAACCTCAACTTCTTTAGCCTCATATTCCTCCTCCTCATCACTTGCCTCCCCATCACGAAGCCTTTGCCTCTCCAACCTCTCCTCTTCATGCAATCTCTTCCACTCATTGATCCATGTCTCCCATTCTTCCTTGAACTTCTTTCTCTTCTGACGGTCTTGTTCACTTAGTTGCAGTGAAACGTCCTGATCTTCAGCCTCATACTTCTTGCTATACTTTTTGAGATTCTTTGCTATCTCTTCCTCTTTCTCTCGGCTCAAGAAGGAAGGTGGTCTTGGACGCCACAAGAACTGCAACCAATTAGTCAATGCAAAATGAGGCAGGTAGCGATGCAAATGTGACACCTCTTATGGTAAGAAAGGAACACACTTTACCTATTATGGAGGAAGGGATAAAATAATGAAAAGGGAAAATCCACCATTCACAAAAAATAACCTTTCATACTCTTTAACTTTGAGAAAATGTTATGACTTGTGAAAGTGAAAATCATGATTCTTAAATTTAGAACATTATAACTTCATTTTTTCAAACCAAAACTTGAATAATAGAACCTTTTGGTTAATTCGTTTAATTTCTTGTTTTAACTTAATCCAAACACAAGAGGTAACAATAAGAAATGAAAAAAGATATGTCTATTTGTCCCTACTTATTTTAATAAACTCTATTTGACAATTCCAAGACAGTCTATAAAGAATACATAGCAGGATCCAAGCTTACTTGGAAGAAATGATCCTTCAGAACCCGATACAGTAGCTTCCCATGGAAGGACCATACATTGAAACCATTCTCCATCTCATGAACAGAGGTGACAGATGTAGCAACGTATCTACCAATGATGAGAAATGAATAATACAGTTAGAACAGACTAGGATATTAAGTGGTGTTTCTTTTTTCCAGTTATCGCTGGAACTTTTTGGCACATCCAAGTAAGTGAAATTATACTCCATATAAGGGTCAAAAACACTTGAATTTGAAACTAGACTATACACTGGTACTCAATTTGCACTTCAACTTTCTTATGAGTTACTTGGTTCTCAACTAAGTAATTAAGAAGATCCTTTTAGAACACTGAAAGACTTGGATTGGGTCCAATTTACATAATTACAATAACGACAAATATATGCCACAATTTGGGTCTAAAATTGCGGATCAGACAAAGAAAACATTTAAATTTTGAACAAAAACAAATGAAGATTTAATTAGGTCTAAACAAAAACGTAGTGGAGGACACAATGAGCCCTAACGCAAATCAAGGAGACACTCGAGTAATACTGCTCTATGGATGGACTAAATCAGGTATTAATGCTTAATATAAACCCAGAGAGAAGACACTTTTGCTCATATCCTCAGTTCTTTTATTAAAAGTTACCTTCCAGTAGGATCCCATTCGACATCTGTTGCCATGAAATGCTCCATGGTGGCCATGGTTTCGAGCTCATCAGCATCAAAGAACTCCAATTGCCCATTGAAACCCCTCAAGCCAGCCAATATAATAAACCGGCCTGTGGGTGACCAATATAGAGCATTTGCTTGCTTACCCTTGAGTGTGGCAAGTTTTGAAACTCTTCCTGTGTTAGTACCACTCCTCATAGAATAGAAACTAATATCTGGCTTAGGGTTGTCACCGTGGATAACAGCAAACCTGTGCCCCTTAGGCTCCCAAGCAAAAGCAATAATCTTATCATTCTTGTTGTCGAGCTCCAAAACCTCAATGGGAATATCTCTTTCCTTGATTCTAAACAGCTCAAAACCTGTATATGTGCTCTTTTTTGTTTTAGTGTACCGGTCAACTTTAACAGCAAGGTACTCTCCATTGCTTTGCCAATACATTTTGCAGTCACTGACACTGAAAAGGTTCTTCTGCCTCAATTCCTCCTTGCTTGGAATTTGCACAAGACTCACCTGTCAAAAAAATTAGGTCTTGGTTATAAAAGGTCATTTGGCTGAAATTTATGCTTATTCTACTCATGAGAAAGTAACCAACTACTTTCTTCTTATACTAGTAAATAGTAATTAAGTACAATGAGCAAAGAAAGTCAAATAGAGCATTACTTTGGAATACAATAAAGTCTATGAGTGATGAGGAAAATAAAAAGAAACAATGTACCCTTGCTGGCTGATTTCCTCCTCCAAGTTCAGGAACAAAAAGGGCAAGAAGAGGATCAGTTGGAGACCAACTAAAGTCAAGAACATTATCTACTTTAATAGACTTTTTGTCTATAAGACTGAAAGTTTCTGTTTCATACACAGAGATGACATTTTTCCCTATTCTGGCAAAATACTTGTCTTCTTTACCACCACTCCATCTGCAATGTTTTATTGAAAGTAAGTTATAACTTCACTAGATAAACTATTCACCGCTTAAATCCTTACCCAACATGAATTCCTGAATCATTTTCTTAAGAATACACAAATAATTATCCAGTCACACCTGAAAATTGGCCAAGAAACACCTGCAACGCCGCCAGCCCCAATAGCGAACTCATCAGCACTACCTTTAAAATCTCTCCGAACTTTCCCACTTTTCACATGAAAAATGTTCAACATCACTTTCTGTAAAAATAAATAGATTGCAAAAAACAAGCCATTATCATACACTAGGATTAACAATACGGTCACAAACTTGTTATCTATTCAAATTAAGTAAAGACTGAATCACAAACTTACATGAGAGTCACGAGGATTACTTGGCTCCTGGCTGCTGTAAGTCACCAAGTAGTTCTCGCCAGGAGAGAAATCAATCAGTTTCACCTGCAATTAAAAACAGCATAGCTAGCCAATGATGATATATATGGTAAACCCATTTTTGCGATATGATAATATTATTAAGAAATAATGTTAATAACTTTATGTAAACAACTGTTGAAAAACCTGCTCATGATAAAAACGCATCAGACGAGGTTCAAAGCTTGTGGCACCTCCCCAGATAGCAGCACCTAGTCTATGAACTGTGGCCAGATACGTGCCCAGAGGAGACCATTGAACAAAACTCTCAGTCCAAAACTGCATGGTAGTACAAAACAATAATGATTCATTGGAAAATACAGAGAAAAAAAGAAACCCAAATCCGCACCAATTAACAAACAGACCGGACGCTTGTAAACAGATTCCGGCTTTAACTGTCTAGCATCATTCCAAAAAACTTCTGTGTCTGACCCAGCACGAATTACAAACTGGTCTCTTGCTTTCTCGTCAATTAGCCAGTTTTGCAGGTTCTCCTGCACAATATGCAAGCCACCACAATGAGATGAACAATCAAACGAAGAAGATCATATGGTACTCCCAAACAGAGACAAGATTTTTTAAATACTTACCCCAGGGGTATATACTTTTGTATCAGGTGGTGCCCATTCATCTGGAACTTTCATGAATTTATCAATGTCATCAAACAGGTTAACCACAAATATATGGGACTTGTCTAGTCTGTATCCATGTGTTTTTTCTTTAGCAAGCTCAGCTTCCTAAAGCATCAAGAAAATTCATGTGAGCATATCATGGAAATCACAAGGATCCTTGATAATTGTGTTGCTGAACGGTGTCAAGTGTGCAAAACATAATGATGTTATCAGTATATTAAATTAAAAACTACTACCTATCTTTTATCTTACTTTAGTATGTGGAACTCTTCTGCACCAAAAGTCCAAAATAACATATTTGGTTAAGGTAGAGCTGACAGAAGTCATCATCCTAGAGAAGTCATCATCCTAGTGGAATCCCACTTGTTTTTAAAATCTAGTTTTAGTTTGCTCTGGCTTAAAATACTGAATTTATTTGTTTTTATACTCGATGAGTCGCTGTTACAACTTAGTTTCTTTTTAAGACAAGGCCTTCTGGACAAAATAAAATGATTCCCCAACACAAGTCTTTTCTGGGATGACCCAGAACACTGTGGTAATGGCAAAGAGACAATGTATGATATGCAACTCTGTTTGTTGTGAAGACGAAGGTTTGTTTTATTTTCAAACCATGAAATTTATACACCTCTACTTATATATGTGTGTGCGTGTGTGTATTAAATATCAATATTCTCAAAAAACTTGAGTCAGTTCTTAGCTTTGTTTTCTTTAAGGCCAACTAAACAAGTATTTTCTCGATGTACCAATTGAAACTACTTCCATAGAAAGAATGTAAAAAACGTTTACATGCAAAAAATATCAACAAACAGAAAATATCAGGAAAAGCAAACTGGCACCTGGGGAGTATTGTACTCAATGAAGCAGTATCCCAGGGTCTTCTGAGTATCGGGATCAACAGGCATCCAAAGACCATCATCCTTAACGACCCCAATTTGACTGTATATCTTCCTTATGACACCTTCCAGCTTTTCAAACTTCTCTTTGGGAACAACTGGCAAATTGTCAACAACTATCACGTTCCCGAACCCTTTCTCAAACTCCAATGCATCCCCCTCCATTAAGTCACCATCATCACTACCATGCAATTAAAAACATTGGCAAAAGTCAGATAAAGTCGAAACATTAAATCAGTTTAAAATTGAGTATAATGTGTGTGTTCTCGGCTACCTTACGACCCCCATATCCTCACCAGGAGGAAGATGGATCGAATCCAGATCAATTTGGGAGGGATCGATATTGAGCCGCGAAGCTGTGGCACGAATCTCCTCCATCGACATCACTTCAGCCATGGTTACACTCTTGCTACCGTTTCGCTCTCGCTCTGTATACGACTTTGTGATAGGATTGAATGTATGGGTAGACAAATAAAGCCAGGGTGAAACACAGGAGCAGCAGCAGGGACAGGAGAAAGGAACTTGCAATGCAGATTGAACAAGTTTACTAGGGTTTATTGTTTTTCGGCAGAGCTGCGCGCGCCTAATTCTGTGAGACAATTTTACCCTTTCAAATCTCAATGATGGCAAGTTATTACTCCTCATATTGTTTTGTTATTTTAAAGTTTGTTATATTGTGATTTTTGACATGTACTTCCTCCTTCTCACTAATATACTTTCAATTCATATTCACTTGGTTAATATAAATTAACCAAGTAATTTATATTGTTAATATAAATTACTTACCTTATATTATTGTATATAAAATTTTTATCAAATCTGATTCTAGTTTTGGTGACTTTGCAAAATTTTTAATGTAGTTTTTGAATATGTAAATTTTTTCTAAATATAATTTGAGTGAGGGCAATGATCCCTTTGTTTTATCGTCATCAAGAATCGTTAACCGAGACGGGACCACAATAATGGGATGGAGGTAGTATGTATTACGGAGTAAAAAATTTGCTACATTTTCTCTTTTATGATATTCCCTTTAAAATACTCAATTATTCTTATTTTTCAACTTTTTATTCTATCTTTCATATTTATATGCATTGCTCCAAAACTCGATAGACGCTGATCGGGCGAGTGAAGGGTGCCTAGCGCCTAGGTGGCCAACTATGCCATTTTTTGGGCTGATCGGACCGATTATTTGGACAACTAGGGTGATTTGTCGGTCCGACTAGACCGATTTTTAGAACAATGCTTATATGCCTCTTGTCTTGCACAAAACATCCTCATCCAGACGTAAGCCTCTTGTCCCATAAAAAATTCCTAAGCCTCAAAACCCGCCTCTTAAGCGCCTTTTTAAACATTGATTTTTCATAAAATGGTTCAGGAATTCATGATGGGCAAGGATTTAAGGTGAATAGTTAATCTCTGTTGTGGGGTTAGGAAGGTGGGAGAAATGCTTCTTTGCCCGATGTCTTCTGGCAAAGTGCGTTAGGAAGCATTGTGCAAGCTCTTACCATGAGTCGATGCTCCCCTCGAGGAGTCAGTTAAACCATTCATAAGTCGGTCCTCAAGGGTAGAAAGGAACCATCAGCATAAATATTCATTTGATGCCTCGATCACTAACATGTGGTCATGGTACATGTTGTATTGCTTTTAAGGGTCAGTCTTTCGGCTCTTTCCCTCGTACGGCTTGATGTGCTTCCCTCGGTACTTTCCCAGAATTTGTGTCGTCAACACCCTTGGGGTGAATGGCATCTTGGTGTAGAGCTGGACTATGGGGTCTCCAGCGCCTTTAGCGATATTCCTTTGCAATTCATCCACTTTCAAAAGAAACAAGGTGAACTTGGGGTCCTGTTGAAGGGTAGAGGCTCCCTGTAGTTGCCTACCCTCCATCTCGTCTAGGCAGCGTTGCAGAGCATTGCTGATATCATCCTTGTGATCCCGGGGGAGCCCCTTATTGGTGAGAGTCAACCCTCGTGGAGTGTGCCTGATTGATTTTGTGGTGGGGCGACTTCGACATGGAGGGGCCTCTTGCCCTTGTCACTAGGGTCGTGGTTATACGCTGCTCATGAGTCAGATCCCTTGCTTTCCTGGTTGGAGGCACGACTCTATGCCTTGTGGAGGTAGCCGGTCTTGGGTCGGTCAGCGCCCCTACTTGTCGCCTATCCTCTTGAGGGCAGAGGGAAGAGGTTGGTCATGCTGGAAAGGTACCTTGTATCGAGACTGGACTTCTTGGGAGGCAGTGTCATGGGTGATGACCCCTTCGGCGTTGTCGATGATCATGATGGGGTTGTTGATAGGAGGAGGTGGAGGAGAAGGTGTGATGTTGTCACCGGTATGGGGAATCAGAACCCCCATGACAGTCGAGTTTTGGATCATGTGATAAGCACGATAATTACTTATATTTTATATAGGTAATTACAATTATCTGTACAAATATTCAAAGTCGAAACAAGTAAAAATTCCAATTTGAGCAAAACTGCACAAAGGCATCAAAAGATGAAGAAACAGGTGTCAACAGCCAAAAGGTGTCAAGAACAGGCGCTTCGGGATCAACTACGGGCGTAAAACGGAGCGAAAAAATGAAATATTACACAATAGGGGAGAACTGGCACCAGTCTACCATTGGAATCGGCGCCGGTGGATTTAAATTGCCATTTTCCAGCAACGCCGAAAGGAAACTGGCGCCGGTTATGCCAATTTTTTGTATTTTGCCCAGCGCCAAAAGAAAATCGGCGTCGGTCAGGCCTGAAACCGGCACCGGTTAGGTCTGATTCTGCACAAAACAGGGAATGTGCAGCAATATTTTGATGGGAAAATCTCACATTCCTCATGATCTGATCAAATATGTCTTCCATGCCTAATTGTTGGGCTCGAATAGACTAAAAGATGGCATCTTTGGAGCTTAAATTTCAGTTTTTGTATTTTATTTTTGTATTATCTTGAAGAGTTGGAGAA
This sequence comes from Cuscuta europaea, assembly GCA_945859875.1. NCBI lineage: Eukaryota > Viridiplantae > Streptophyta > Magnoliopsida > Solanales > Convolvulaceae > Cuscuta > Cuscuta europaea. The sequence continues at coordinate 39,376,265 of CAMAPE010000038.1, forward strand.
GAAGCCATTTCTCTTCTCTACAATTGGTTCTATGTAATTTTCCTTGTATGTTATTGTATTTCCTTGTTCTTAGTTATACTTTTGTAATTAATATGAGCTCAAGAGGCTAGTTTCTTAGCTAAAGCTAGAGATGAACTTCTATGTCCACTAGGTGTTTGATAGAATTTCTAAACCAATAAATTGTGATTTATCCTTTATATATTGATTGTTTATGACTATGGTGTACAACATAGAAGTATGTTAAATTTAGTTTATACTTGCAATTAACGTTGAAGTCCAAACTATGAGCATTAAAGGATAAACATATATAGTACCGAGAATAGAAATATATCCGGTCTTATATGATACGGGTGTGATGTCTTGATATTCAACGGGGGTTTCGGTAGATAAATGTAAGCCGTAACGGGACTTACACGTAACGAAAACCGCGCTCTCGCTGCCTTAACCGGAGTCGAGAATATATTAGCGACATTGTATTCATAATTATTGGCAAATAACTAATATTCGACCCTATTAAAGCATTTAAGTGATTCCCGAAGCCTTAGTTGTTGTTATCATTTATCTTAAACTAAAGTTTAGTTAACGATTATCTTCTTTGAACAAAAAGTGAAAAGCCAAAAATATAAAACAAAAATCAAAATTCCTACACTTTACTCATTTATTTATTTAAAGTCATCTACTCTCGGACTAAATTAAACAACGTTTCCTTGTGGATTCGACCCGGTATTTTACCGGAATTTATTACTATATCGGCACTTGTACACTTGCAAGTTTAGCCCGATCACCAGGCTATTGATAAAAATGGAGAATGTCGTCTGCACAATGATGATCTGGGTCGGGGGAGTTTGTTGTTCGCTTTGTCCTTTCTGCGGTTCTCCAACTCGACGCGAGCGTCGAGGACATTTTTTGAAGATGGATGCAAAGGTTGACAGTAACCTGCTCCATTTTAGTGGTGATGGCGTCGTTAGCATCCTTCTTGGACGCGGCAGTGGCATCGTTTACCCCTCCAGGTATCTAGTGGGTATCCTCGAGGGCTTGTGATTTACTTGTGGTTCTTTTCATTGTCAGAAGGTATGTTTTTGTTCTTCCGGGAGGCGGGAGGGTTCTCGCTTGATTGTTCTAAATCTCAATGATAGCACCAAATGATAGACAATGAAATTGGGATACCGCTAGTGGTATGTAGAGAGAGGGAAGAACTATTAAGTAGGGGAGAGAGCAATCATATTAATGATATTTGAAGTGTTACATCTGCCCAAGAGGCTGCTATTTATACCAATCCTACATGATAAGTGCATTAAATGCACATACATGTATAACCTAGTCGATGACGAGGAGCACCAATGTGACGCGTATGTTGGCATGTGGCAAAGCAATAAATGCGATGGTTGAGTGTTGTAAAGTTCTGAACTAAAAGCCTTTTAAGACAAGGCCGATGGCTTCACCTCTAGGGCTCAAGGGCTCTCTCCCGAGTGGTCGCCTTATGGCGGGGATGTTCTGCTCCGCGTGTCTATGGCGGCCTTTCTTTGGGAAATCGTTGTTCATGACCCTCGGTCTTGATGTCGAGGAGGTGTCCATTTGCTTTGTTTGGGGTATTCGAAGTAGTTGGACTTGTGGAGGTAGTGGGAGTATGTGGACTAGGGTCTTGAATCATATACTCCGCAGTAATGTTTAGTCCTATTTAACTAAAATAACCAAACATATGATCTTATTTCCGAAAGAATACTACTCTGTATGTTTTAGTCCTACCATGAATAGTTTTCTCTATATAATCTGATATGAAACGATTAAATAAATAGTTGAATAGATATAATTCATCCAGCAATGAGGAGTTCTAGAGTAATAAATGAGGTCTAAGCATCAAAATTTATTTTTATTAACTAGCAAACTCAAAATTGGGAGAATGATCAACAAATTGGGTCTCTTTATTATCAATTGTTATACTACACAACTGAGTAAATAAAAACTAATCGTTACACAATTGTTATACTCTTAGCCACATGTCGTACAAGCATACACGCAATCAAGTTTTTCTTCTTAATATTTATTTTCTTTTAATTTTTAGCTTGTTGAAATTTGTTTAACTATTTACAGTTAAATATTTATTAGTTTGATATTATATTTTTATGTGGTAGCAGTTTAACGATGAAGCACAATAATGGTGGAACATTTTTTTATTTCTTAACAATTAACTGATGATCGAAAACATACCTGAATTGTACCAATATGATACTAGGCTTTTAGGAAATCTACGTAGACACTCAAGCAAGAATCGAGAAAGTACGAAATTGGAAAGCTTATAAGGAGATTTAGTTACCAGAAATAACCATCCTGTAATTTGAATTACAACTTACCTTTTATAGGCATTTACAAATAATAACTGCTATCAATATTAATGACTAACTAATTACAACATTCATACGCAATTAAATATACTCTATATAATTTAATAGCGCATTAATTGGTTGGCTGTTACTATTCTTGGCTAGAAGGTCGGCCTGACTGGCTAGCCCGACGCTTGAGCTACCTCTCCGTCAGGTTGGTTAACAGGCTCCCGGCTTGAGTTTGAGCCTTCTGACTCAGCTCGTGGACTTTGACTCACAAGTCCAAGTTCGGCATGAGGCGATTAGGTTCTGGGCCAGTCCCATGACCCAATCAGTTATAATAAAAAGATCTTCTCACTTTCCTTTTATATCCGTAATTAAATAATATTCGGGTTTTTAATTTCCTAATCATAGTCTCAATAATTTTAAAAATAATACACCACTACGATTACTTTATTAGAAATTATCCTTCATTCTATCACACTATTCCACTATCTTCTCATCACAAGCTCAATAATTTATAGCTCCTTTCACTATTCATAATTTCACCAACTTTCAAAATGGGAAGATCTTTTTGTCACATAGGGAATACTATTTTGATGTGAATTCAAGAAACCCCTAAAGTAGAAATCTAATCAGTTTAATCTTGAACACTTGAACTGACATTCTGAGCTCAAACAAAAACATAAGTGTTACGAAAAGCCCTTTTTGTTGTACTGTTGTTTTCATAAAAGAGAAAATAATGTTAAATTTTTAATAAGAAGACTTGAATCTTTCAAAAAAACAAGAAGACTTGAAAGTATCGGGTTCACTATCAAGTTTGGAGACTTTCTTACCAAAAGTGTTAAAAAAATTGTATCAGTATGGTGCGTAACTGTCCACAACAAGATGATGGCTATGTATCCATGTTGGGCTTGTATTTGATAGTATTAACAAACCTTAATATATTATGTATGTTTACATTTTATATTAAAACACATACTCCCTTCGGTCCTTAATGAAGTTTACACTTTGACTTCACACATATTAAGAAAATAAATTTGACTTTACTGTAGAGTACACTGTTTGGCACTGTTTGACACTGTTTGGTGTAGATTTGTTTGTCAAATAAGGCAAATAAGGAAGTGTAAAGTTTAATATGGGACAGCCCAAAAAGGAAAATGTAAAGTTAATTAAGGACCGGAGGGAGTATGATTTTGCAGGGGCAATATAATTGTGCTATATTTGTCATAAAGTTTGTTGAGTTTCTAATGCTCGATAAAGAATTAAGTAATTAAAATTCTGCAGAAAGATATGGAAGCGGGTGAATGAAGATAGTCTATAATATAAAAGTAATATACAGTCTAAGATGCAATGCAATAACAATATTATAGGAGAAAAAATATATGTAAAACTTGTTTCTTTTGGTCATTAAGTATTGCGATTACAAATTAGTGACGTTTGGTATGGAAAAGTTTGATCTGTTTAAAATCTCCTTTTTATTTATTTGAATTTAATTTAATAACTTTTATTATAATTACTTCATGATGTTTTTTCTTCAAAAATATTACTGGAATAAAATTTGTTTACAAAAATATAATCAATAATTACTCTAACATAATCTCATTTTTTTGAAAACAAATAACTATATCAATGAAGATCGTTCTCCAACAAATCAGCAATACAATCAGGTGGTGTCCCAACCCAAGAACAATCAGACTCCAAAACAGCTTGCCTAGCTAAGATATGGGCAACACAATTCGCTGATCACTTCACAAAATGGACATTTAAACTAGCCAAACCTGCCATCATATGTCTAATCTCTGCATAAATACCATCCTCATTCGATATACCATCAGAAGCTATAATCCCGTTTACAACCGAAAGTGCATCTGATTCCACAATAACATGTCGCCACCCAACCTGAGCCGCCCAATGGATAGCTTCCCGGACTGCAAGAGCCTCCGTGGTGCATACCGAAAGTCTCCCCTGCTCCCTTATTCTCTTACCAGCAACAAATAAGCCCCTTTCGTCCCTAGCAACCATCCCTAGCCCCCGCCTGTCCCCGTTCATGTGAATCGCCCCGTCGACATTTATTTTAATTATACCCGCACTCGGCGGTTTCCACCGATCACAAACAGCCTACTCCTTTTCATTCTGAATTTTGAAACGAGCCTCCCGCCACCCATATAGCATAGCCTCGCCACATGCCACCACTCCCCTCCAACTGGAATTTTTATTCCTCCAAACTTTTTCATTTCTTGCTTTCCATAAACTCCAACATATAGCCACAAACTGGCTGAATTCCGTACTTGAACACCTGCTGCTAATCATACCAGCCCACACCCCAAAAGTTGTGGCACTAACCTGGGAAAAAGCTTTACTTTGATAATGCCACACCTCTCTTGCAAATGGGCAGTCTCGTAATATATGCATGGTGCTCTCCCTTTCCACTCCACAGGTGCTACAAATTGACCAAACCGGTACTCGCCGCTGCAACAGTCTGTCCTTTGAAGGAAGACAGTCCGTACACACTTGCCAAAAGAAAGTCTTCATCTTGGGTGGAATCTCCAACTTCCAAACTCTAGTCCAAGCCGGGTTGTCCATATTTCTGTTTGACAGCATTCTATAACAACTTCGGACCGAGTATCTCCCCTTTTTATCATCCGCCCATATCAGTTGGTCTGCCCCTCTGATCCCTTTTAGCGGAATGCTAGAAATAGCTTCGCGGTCCTCGTCATTAAACAAGTCCCTCAGAATGTCCCAGTCCCAACTGCTGCCATCAACCGACATTAAAGAGTTTAATTACTGTGATGTCTTCTAGTCCGTTAACAACCTCACCGGCCGGTCTTCCCCCCACTGCCTTTGGAATCCACTTATCCTTCCATACTCGAATTGAAGTACCATCCCCTACTCGGTTTAAAGTTCCTTCCCGAACTGAAGGAATGACCGCCACTATACTCCTCCAAATAAGTGATGGGTTGTTCCCTATGCCCACCTCAAGCACTTCTCCCTTAGAAAAGTACCGTGCTTTCAAAAACTTACTGACAAGTAAATCCGGTTGCTTGAGTAGTCTCCAATCCTGTTTTCCCAACATAGAAATATTAAAATCCCGGAGCTTCCTAAACCCCATTCCTCCTAAGCTTTTCGGAACACATAAGTCAGACCAATTCCGACACCTTATACCTTTACCTTTGAATGCATGGCCCCGCCACCAAAAGGCATTCATAACCCGTTCCACCTCTTCACTAATCTCAACTGGTAGAAGAAACACATTCATGGCATGTTGTGGCATAGCCTGAATGACCGTCTTCAATAAAATCTCCCTCCCCGCTCTAGATAAAAAATGGCTATTCCAGCTTTGAATTCTTTTAACAACTTTCTCCTTAATATAGCTAAAAATTTCCTTTTTATTACGCCCCACCAGTGATGGCAATCCTAGATATTTTCCTCCTCCTCTATCCTCTGGAACCCCCAGAAGGCCACACAGATAATCTTTATCGTCCCAAGCCACGTTTGCGCTAAAACGGACGTTTGACTTGTCATAATTAACCATCTGGCTAGATGCTTCAGAATAACGGACTAACATTTCCTTTATGAACAAGCAATCCACTTCGTTGGCTCTGAAAAAAGAAAACTGTCATCTGCAAATAACAGATGAGTTAGTGTCGACGCTCCCCTGGCTAAACGAATCCCCTGCAAGTGGCGATCTATTTCACCAACCCGAATAAGGGCACTAAAACCCTCCGCGATTATAATAAACAAATAGGGCGATAATGGGTCCCCCTGTTTGATTCCTCGAGTAGGAAAGATAGAACCTATAATATCATTATTAACCTGTACATTATATCGAACTGTAGAAACACATTGCAGGATCAAATTAACCCACCATTTATGAAAACCCAACCGCTGCATAATAGCCTCCAGAAAACTCCATTCCACCCTGTCATAAGCTTTGCTCATGTCAAGCTTTAGCGCCACATACCCTTCTTTTCCTTGAGTCTTCCGCTTTAGATAATGCTGAACCTCAAACGCTATAATGATGTTATCAACAATCGATCGACTTGGGATGAAAGCACTTTGAGTTTCTGCAATTATCGGATCTAGCAATCTCTTCATACGGTTAGCAAGTAACTTAGCAAAAATCTTATAAGCAACATTGCATAGAGCTATCGATCTCCAGTCTCCCATAGATTGAGGCTTATCCTTTTTCAGAATTAACACAATGGTAGTATCATTACAGCCTTCTGGCAATCGACCTGTCCGAAAAATATTAATACAAAAATCCACAACGGTCGGCCCCACTACATCCCAGAAATATTGGAAAAAACATGGATTCAGTCCATCTGGTCCTGGTGCTTTATCGGGATGCATGCTAAAAGCTGCCCTTTTTACCTCTTCTGCAGTCACATCTTGTAGCAATATTGTGTTCTGATTCTCTGTTATCATACTTCGAAGACAGCCCACTTCCTACTTCGAACTTGCATCTCCTTTCGTGAACAACTTTTCAAATTAATTTGCAACCATCTCTTGCAAAGTTCCTTGCTCAGTAATCCACTCACCTGTATCCGATCGAAGTCCCTTCATCTGATTCCTTCTCCGCCTTTGTTTGACAGAATTGTGAAAACAGTTCGTATTTATATCCCCCTGTTGTAGCCAAAATTCTTTTGCCCATTGTCTCTATAAATCATTTTGATTCTCCAAATAGCACTCCTTTGTTTTGGCAAAGATAGCCAAACCAGCAGCATCCGTCCGCCCTTACATCTCATCCATTTTCCTTTTACAACCCTCAATACGCCTTTGAAAACCACACTGTAAGTGTCTCCCCCACTTATCTAGCTCCTCTCCGCAGAAACGAAGCCTGTCATGCAAAGGCTGATAGTCACAACTCACAACTTCCCCAGACTCTTTCCACTATGCTGCGGCACTCCTTTTCCCGCAACCACAGATTTTCGAATTTAAAGCCCTTCCTCTTCCGATTAGGCTCGCGTCTCGAAAACCTCACAAAAAGCGGCAGGTGATCGCTGTTACTGCCCACCACAGACGTAGCCCACACATCTCCAAACAAGTTAATCCAACCATCATAAGCCAAAATGCGATCCAATTTCTCCTCCACCCATGCCGGCGTGTCTCGTCCTCTCTCTCAGGTAAATTGATAACCATCAAAAGGAAAATTTATTAACCCGCTACCCCACACCGCATCACGAAAGCCTGACATCATCCACGGTGGTTGAGGGCATCGTCCTCTTTTTTCATAAGCGTACATAATGTCGTGAAAATCCCCCACCACTAACCATGATAGATCGTCATGACTTGCTAGGTTCTTAAGAAGGTTCCAAGATTCCTTACGCCGATACCGTTCCGGAAAACCATAAAAACCTGTGAGTCCCCAATCACCTTGGTTCGAACCTGCTGCTATTTGTGTGTCTATATGATTTCGGGAAGAGCTCTCAATTATAACATCAATATCATCCTTCCATAACAATGCTAAACCCCCACTCCGACCTTCACAGCCCACGGTGAAAGCGTGATGAAAACCCAATGATTTCCGAACACCTTCCACCTTTGAAGCATTAGCCAGTGTCTCCATTAAGAAAACAATGGAGGGGTGATGGGTCGACACAACATCTGCTAGAACCTGTACAGTGGCCAGGTTCCCTAACCCCCGACAATTCTAGCTCACACCCCATGATTCGACGAGATAAACTAGTAGGAAGACACGCAACCAGGTTTGCATCGGCGAGGAGAGATCAAAACTTCCCCACAAAAGAGGGAGACCAAACTCCGGAATAAACCGGGATAAAAACAACGGAAACAACTATGTACCCAAAGCCAAGGCGATTCGAAACTTTACCCTGCACTCCTTCTGCACTGCTATGATCGCAAACAGAATTAGACTCTTCCATGCAAAGGGACTACGGCAACACACCATGCAGAAGAACGACGTTCGGACTTAGGGTTTTCCATTAGAAGCTTGTCCAGTTCTAACATAATCTCATAATAATCACTTAATTTTCAAATTGAACATGAGTTATTTTGATTAAGTTATTATTAACAGTCAGTGTCAATTTTTTTTTGAAACAACATCAATTTTGATCATATATATTAACCATTTCTATTTTTATTATAACGAGACGAGAGTTGCGCCACAACCACAAGTCCACAACTTGCCGGAGGCTAAAAACCGCTTTCCACCTCTCGCCGTCACTCCACTGTCGGGTTTACCCAAATCGTCGACAGTCGACACTAGCTGGTCGCAGCAGCCACAATGGATTCATCTCCGTTTAATCTGCTGCCTCAAGACACTCTCCACCAGATCTTCACCCACCTGCCGCTTCGCGATATCTTCATTTCCAGATGTGTCTGCAAATCATTCAACGCCTCACTATCTTCGCCGGCTTTCCTCCACCTAATCGCCTCCAACCAACCACCGCTCTCCCTCCTCGCCCTCCGCCCCTCCCACCGCCACTCTAACGGCGGCGGATCTTCATCCCCTTCTCTCCACGTCTTCGACACCTCCCTTAACCACTGGTTCCGCTTCCCTCTATCATTCCTCCCCTTCCGTTCTCACCACCCCATTACTTCCTCCCACGGACTTCTATACCTTTGGGCCGAAAACCCTACCCCCAATTCAGGCCTGCTCCCGGCGAACAGCACCAAAACCCTCATCGTCTGCAACCCGCTGACCCGCGATTTCAAGGTCCTCCCTCAGCTCGGCTCGGCTTGGTGCCGCCATGGCTCCGTCCTGGTCGGCTCTCCAAATCAAGTCCTCGTTCTCACTGAGCTCGCCGCGATCTATTTCAGCTCTGCATCTGCTCCCGACAGCTGGCAGAAATTTTCCTCCAACTTGCCGTCAAAGCCGCGTAGCCCAGTACTGATCTCAGACACGATTCTCGCTCTCTGCGACGTCGGATCTCCCTGGCGATCTCAGTGGAAGCTATTCAAGTCAAGAATTAAGGATTTGCGGTTGACCCAGCAATGGACCCGGTTAGAAAAGCACGAATGGGGGGATATTTTCGACATCCTGAAACGGCCCCGTTTGTTAGTGGGTGAGAACAGTAAGGTGTTAATGATTGGGGGGTTGAAGATATCTTACTCACTGCACAGCTCTTGCTCGACGATTTTGATTCTCAGGTTGGATCTAGAGAGCCTGGAATGGGAAGAGGCCGGGAGAATGCCGGCTGAGATGTTTAAGTATTTCCAGGATTCAACCAAGTTCAAGGTTTTTGGGGGTGGAAGCAGAGCTTGTTTCTCCGGGAAAAGGGTCGGAAGATTAGCTCTTTGGGAGGAACGTGAGAACGGAGAAGCAGATTGGCGGTGGATCACTGGAGTTCCTGGCAATGGCGATGGACTTTACAGAGGGTTCATGTTTCAAGCCACCCTCACTGATTTGCCATAGTGGTTGAGGCCAGTACACACTTACACATTGCTGAATGGTACTTTTAGATATGGCCAATTGTTGTTGCATTACTATGTTTTTCTTTTTAATCCTTTCCTGTTAACTATTAATAGTACTGAGAACTTCAGTTGTGTATTTTTCCCTGTAAGTATTAATTTCTCTGAAGCCATAAAAACATGCAATTTGTTTTTCAGGCATTTGACTTGTTTGCTGTTGGTGTGTTTGTTCAATCTTTGCGCTTTAGTGGTTGATACTGCCATACTGCATCAAGTTATTTAAGGTTTTACACACACAAATGCATTTGTTTTTCACGCTTACAAATGCATTTGATTTCACTATAAGAATACTAAAATTAGTGGGTGTAGTAGTGTTTCCATTTGTTTGGTATAACCTGGAGTGACATGAGAATAACTAACAGTGGAGTGACTTGAATCAGATTGGGACATAGCCTTGTGTTGGATTCTGATTCCAGCATAATAGGACCAAAACCTGTAGGTGATCGAAGACCGACCTAGTTGGAAATTGAACATTGTCTGTCGTTAATTAGAATCCAGGGATTTGAAGCAATTTGATTTCCAACAGAACAAACATAAGAATCAGGTTGCATTGGGAATATAATTCCCAGCCCTACAAACAATACTTATGGGTTTGCTCTAGATCAAGTGGAGGGGGGAGGGGGGAAGGGATGAGGGAGTGACAACAATTAACAAATATACTTCTGTTTGGGTAGCTTGGAATCGATGGAGGTTAATTCGTCTATCATCCTCACACATAAATATCCTTTCTGCAAATGAAATCCATGCATCATATAAATATTTAGGGGTCAAATGGAAGGAGAGGAGAATGAAACCCTACCCTCCAAATCACAATCTTAATATCTTATCATATTCTCTTGCAAGGGCGTGAATCAGGGTTTGGATTTAGAGCATCTGTGACAGGCTCCTCAGTTGTGTTGTGGTAGGCTATGTCAAAGTAGTGAGTGATGTGCCCCTAATGTTATCAAAAAACAAAAACAAAACTATTCTTCATTGAACAAAATTGTTATTACCATCTTCTAGCTAATTTGAGTGAATATACCATACACCAAATTAGATGTTAGTTGCATCCCAAATTAGAGCATCCATGAAACACTAGGTAATTAACTCTTTTATATATATATAGGGGAGGGTTCAAATACAAAGAGGTCTTCCCATGCAAAGTGAGAATTAATCTCGTGCGTTCATTTCGAGATCTAATGGCTCAAAATAAGCCAAAAGTGAACTAAATTTGATCAAAAACGCGGTGGCAATTTCGTAATTAAAACGGAGTTTTTTGCCATCGCGAAAAAGTGAAACAGAAACACGCAAAAGTGCAACGCGGTGCTGAAAAGTGCAATTGTTTGCACTTTGCATGGGAGAACCTCTTTTTATTTGATCTCTTCCCTATATATTAAAAAACGTTTATTTAGATTATAAATGTGTTTGTAGCAGACAACATTCATTGGTATATTATAAATAAATTAATACTACGTATAATGTAAGATTATTATCTCAATCAGAGATTATCCATATTCGCATTATCCTAGTTGGTGTTTTTATGCAAGTTCATGAATATTAAAATCACACAGTCAATCGAGATTAGGGGTGGACCTGGTCCGGTCCTGGTCCAAGACCGACCGGTCCCGGTTCCCCAAACTTGAGACCGGAACCGACTAGGGGTGGACTCGAATCCGGGCCGGGTCCGGGTCAGGTCTTGGTCCGGGCGGGCCGGCGGTTCAGGAGTGGTGGACCCGGGACAGGCCCGGGTAACCACCAGGTCCGGGCTGGGCCGGGCCCATTATCATTTTCCCCCCTCTTCCTAATTAACCCCCCTCCCACCCCAACCCCCAAACCACCCCAAATGGCCCAAAATACCCAGCCCAACCCGAAAATTTTAAAAAAAATGAAAAAAAAATCAATTTTGGCCTGAACCGGGCCCGGGCCCAGCCGGGTCGGGCCTTATTTTGGGTGACCCGAGCCCGGACCGGAAAACACACGGGTCAGGTCGGGCCGGAACAATACCGGTCCCGGGTCGGGCCACCCGGCCCGAGTCCATCCATAGAATCGACCCATACTAGTACGGGGTCCTGGTCCCAGACCGACCGGTCCCGGTTCCCCAAACTTGAGACCGGAACTGACCCATACTAGTATGGTACCTGGTTCTGGTCGGGTCTACCCGGTCCCGGGCCGGTTCGAATCCGGTTTCCACCCCAACCCACCCTACAATAAAAAAAAATGTCCGTTGGAACCGACACCGGGACCGCCCAGCCGGATCCCCAAAAATCCTACTTGAGACCTCCCCCACCCGGTCGGGTACTTGGTCCAAGCTCGGCTGCCCGGGACTGGAAAACCGGACCCAGCTCGGTCCCACACAGTGGCGGGCCCGGTCCTGGTCCAGTCCAAGACCGCCGGCCGGGTCAATCCCTAATCTAAATGATAGCCTACTGGACCAACTCAAACTAAAACCACCTTAATTGACAAGGCATAGAGACAATACTTTATAGAGCAAATCATATCATTGTACAACCACTTGGACTTGACCTTTCTTCTTTCTTTCTTTTTAATTTTAAGGTCATCATACATATGGAGACAACAAACACAATCATAAGACAATATTATCGTAAAATATAAAATAGAAATGGAACTGAAAATAAGAACTAGAAGTTGATGTCATCTTATAAAGTTGTAAGGAAACCTGGTTTGTTCTTGCAGGGTTCTCCACACTCCTAAGTCCTAACTCCCAAGTCCGAACAAGTTGGTATTGACAATTTTCGTTTATGCTTTAGCTAGAGAGTTCTTTTTTCAGCTCAGTTTGTGACTTTCTCCCACTTGTCAAACTTCATATAAACCTAGCTAGAACATGGCCATATCATGCTGCTCATTATCTAAGTAAAGATCATTACTGTGGACCTAATCAAGCTGCACTCATACTGAAGACCTGACGTGGCACTCTGTTAGATAATCAGCTGTATACAGTTAGATAGTTGACTTAATTTGTAAATATATATATTAAGTTTGAACGATTGTAATAGCTATGCTAGCTGATCTATCTTTCAATTGATTCTCCATTTCGTCTTTCTAGAATTATCTTCCTTCTTGTTCTCCAATCTCCATTGTTGCTAAGCTATAATATGCCCTACAATGGAGATTAGTTAATTTCATATGGTATCAGAGAATCAGTATCAGTAAACGATCCAGATCATATCGTCTATTTCTCACCGATAACTTCAATTTCAAGTTATCGGAACTTTTCTTCTCTTCGATCTTCATCAATCCGAATTTCTAGTTTCGATCTTCATTTTCTGAAAATGCCAGAAACTACGGATTCTGAGTCACATACAACTCATAATTCTCAGAATTATGATTTCTTTGATGATCCGCTCTTCCTTTCTTCCTCGGATCAACCTAATCTGAAGCAGCTTGTAGATAATTTGTTTGATGGATCAAACTTTCTCTCATGGAAACGTGATGTCACCATGGCTTTGGCATCGAAGAACAAATCTGGATTTCTTGATGGCAAGTGTTCTGCACCTGACAAGAAAGACAAAATGTATCATCAATGGCTTCGTTGTGACCTAATGGTTATGAAATGGCTGCTTAATTCAATGGATAAAGTCATAAAAGAAAACTTGATGTATTCTAACACATCTAAGGAACTATGGTCAGAAATTACAAAAAGGTATGGTCAAACTAATGGATTGGAGATTTATCAGATTAAGAAAGAGATAAGTAATCTTTAACAAGAAAATAAACCGTTGATTCATTATTACAATAATATGAAAAGGAAATGGGAGAATGTTGATACCCTAGATCCTGTACAAGATTGTACTTGTGGAGCACTCAGTCTTTGCACATGTCAATTACTGAAACGTATTCTGGATAAGGAGAATCACTCAAAACTTATTCAGTTGTTAATGGGACTCAATTTTGGATATGAAAATGTGAAGAGTACTATTTTGACCATGGATCCACTTCCACAGATGAATAAAGCTTTATCACTTCTGCAGAAAATTGAAAGGCAAAAACAGATTACTGATGCATTGGATGTTCTTACAGAAGTTGTTGGGAATATTTTATGGTGTTCAATCTAGTTAGTTATCTTTGTATTTGTGTAGTTATCAATTAAACGTGTAATACGGGCCACAAATGTGTATCAGCCCGGGGGCTTCCTTGTAACCCGTAAGTTAGCCAAATTCTCCTATAAAAGGAGGCTAACTTACGGGAACCCTAATAATCGAATAGAGGCTTTAGAGGCGCAGAGGTGAGATAGAGAGATAGGGTTTGCCGCTGCTCTCCTTCTCCAGGGAGAGCAGCGGCCAGTTTACACGGTATACCAGATTCGTTTGATTATCTCCATATCTTTCTATCTGCTTCTTCTTCACTGCTTATGTTTGTTGATTGTTTAGTATTTTGGGATAAATAATTGGTATCAGAGCCAAGACGTGAAACAGGTTGAATGTATCTGCGATTTTCTTGGATCTAACGAAGAATGCTCTGCTTTTCTTCTCTTTTTCTTCATATAGAGTTTTGCTCCTGTAATCTTGTTTGTGAACGAAAATCTCTAAAAATTATACTGTTGGAATCGCCCTTCAAAGCCGATCCAGCAGCATAAACTCTTTTTCGATTTCTGCAAATTTTCATTTTTTGAAGAACTCTCAATGAATTGCGAGTTTATGCTTTTAACACTGCTGCAGAAACGATTTTGACTTGAAACAGATACAGGAGGGATCGCGACCTTCAGGGCTATTAAGAACAGTCTTCGGATTCTCAAAATTCGACAGTTTTTAAAATCGAGAGTTTGTAAACTCGCGGTCATGAACTCGAGTTCGTAAACTCGCGGTCATGAACTCGAGTTCGTAAACTCGCGGTCATGAACTCGAGTTCGTAAACTCGCGGTCATGAACTCGAGTTCGTAAACTCGCGGTCATGAACTCGAGTTCGTAAACTCGCGGTCATGAACTCGAGTTCGTAAACTCGCGGTCATGAACTCGAGTTCGTAAACTCGCGGTCATGAACTCGAGTTCGTAAATTCGCGGTCATGAACTCCGGTTCGTAAATTCGCGGTCATGAACTCCGGTTCGTAAACTCGCGGTCATGAACTCCGGTTCGTAAACTCGCGGTCATGAACTCCGGTTCGTAAACTCGCGGTCATGAACTCCGGTTTGTAAACTCGCGATCATGAACTCCGGTTTGTAAACTCGCGGTCATGAACTCGAGTTCGTAAACTCGCGGTCATGAACTCGAGTTCGTAAACTCGCGATCATGAACTCGAGTTTGTAAACTCGCGATCATGAACTCGAGTTTGTAAACTCGCGGTCATGAACTCGAGTTTGTAAACTCGCGGTCATGAACTCGAGTTTGTAAACTCGCGGTCATGAACTCGAGTTTGTAAACTCGCGGTCATGAACTCGAGTTTGTAAACTCGCGGTCATGAACTCGAGTTTGTAAACTCGCGGTCATGAACTCGAGTTTGTAAGCTCGCGTTCACCTGCTCTCGAAATTCAACATCGAGAACCTCAACCTCGAAGATTTTCCTCAAAAACTCAAAATTAGAGATTTTCTGCGACACCGCACTGTTTTGGCCATAACTTTTGACTCGGTGATCCGATTTGAGCAAACTTTTTTTTGTTGGAAATCTAACGCAAAGATATACATTAATTCTCGGGCTATGCCACAGAACCCAATCTCACGCGCCCTCACTCGCAGCCTTTGAGGGTCAAAACGTTAGTTTTCCGACAAACATTGTAAATCACCGATGTCCAGGTCAAAACTTAGACAAATCTGTTCAAATTCTTTCAAAGTCAACCCTGAGGTCAAATATTTTCTAAACCTAACTGTAAAGGTCCGAAAATCGTAGATAATTCAATTAACCTCACGTCAACGGTCATCTTACAACAATCAACAATCAACTGCTGAAGCCTCCCATGACTCATCAACATTATGTAATCTTCAATATGCTGAAATTCTACACGGTGAGCTCATGAAACCGTCATGTGTGGTACTTGTTCAGATTGCTCCACACACATGGCGGGTATGACGAGCTGTGAGCAATCAAACCTTGCACATTCTGAGGGGGAGTTTCAGTTTTCTCCTCCTGGCGCCTCACACCGACAAAACAAGGAATCTCTCAACGGATGCAACATTCTAGGGGGAGTGTTCAATGTTATCCTTCCCGGTACCTAACAATGACAAAGCATACCGAGTGCTCCAGTTGAGGGGGAGTACAGAGAGAAAATGAAGAAAGTAATGAGAGAGCATGTCCCTATGGCTTAGTAAACCCAACTAAGCCTACCCAAGGGACAAAGTCGAACGTAAGTGAGTGAGTGAGCAAGTGAGTGAGTGAAAATTATGAGCATTAGGAAGCAGAAGACTCAAGTGAGAAGTAAAACAATAATCAATGATGAGTCTGCTACCTCAACTGCCTGCTATGCATTGAACATTTACTCCTAGCCACTCAAATACTCTGGACAATTCCCAAATAGGTTCAGGACTGATTTAATCAGATCCCGGGTAGAAGTCACTGCATCTTGTCCAACAGTGCATGTTGAACCCTATCCAAGACCACTCACTTGTCTCCCAACAGACAGGTGTTTAATCATATTTCACGGGGAACCGCATCTCTCATTACTATCTCCTTCCGAGGCAAGTAATACTGACTACAGTGGCCTCAGCCCCATGCCACTGAACTTTCATTGATCACGTTGTGTCTAGTTACTCACTCCCAAATGTTTTGAAATTTTCTAGGACACAGACGCACTTTTAGAGTCAGTTGCAGGTCTACATGACCCGCGAGAACTTCCATAGGGCTCATCTATTACAGATGTAGACCAATAATTGGAAGGAAGTCCTCCTGTTGCAACACCAGAATCACCAACATTTTCAGGCCATTGCTTTAGAGTTTATCTCTATAGTGATGATAACGGGCGTCTTCACGACCCGGGGGGGCTACGTTATCTTCTTTACATTCTGCTTGTTTTTCCTGTTTTTATTTCTGCAGAATAAAAGAATAAAGGCATGACGCCCCGAGTTATCGGATCGTCATGAGGGGGAGAGTTGTCCACATGCTGTTAACTGTCAAAAAAAATCATTATGGGACACTTCTCTCCTCCAACACTCTCTCTACTATCTCCGCAACTCAAATGGTCAGCTACGCTCACAAGTTAACCATCATTATGTTCCGCTGTGCCACCGACAAGTTCTCCTCTAAAGCATTCATTCCAAATAGTCAAAAAGACTACATTGTGGAGGAGACAGAGGTTAAATACTCGTGTCCTGAAGATGAATTCCATGGGCGCCTCCTATTCTCCAAAGAATATTCATTCTAGAGGCGTCACCGGACTTCATCCAAGCTGATCAAGAGCAACTTCTGGAAGGCAAGGACTACATGCAAGATACTGAAGGTCCCTCAACCCCCGGAATCAAAGATCAAATTGTCAAGAAGACATCAAAGGGGAGATTGCAAAGATTTCTTCAGATAGCCTTCCTCAGAAGTCAAGTTCAAAGACAAAGGAAGCTCAATAACAACAAAGACAAAGATATCTGCGCTGCAATGCTGATTCAACACGATTGATCACCAAGGGGGAGATTGTTGGGAATATTTTATGGTGTTCAATCTAGTTAGTTATCTTTGTATTTGTGTAGTTATCAATTAAACGTGTAATACGAGCCACAAATGTGTATCAGCCCGGGGGCTTCCTTGTAACCCGTAAGTTAACCAACTTCTCCTATAAAAGGAGGCTAACTTACGGGAACCCTAATAATCGAATAGAGGCTTTAGAGGCGCAGAGGCGAGATAGAGAGATAGGGTTTGCCGCTGCTCTCCTTCTCCAAGGAGAGCAGCGGCCAGTTTACATGGTATACCAGATTCGTTTGATTATCTCCATATCTTTCTATCTGCTTATTCTTCACTGCTTATGTTTGTTGATTGTTTAGTATTTTGGGATAAACAGAAGCAAATGCTTATGCTTCTCTTTCAATAAAAGGAATAAATAACAAAACAAATGATGAACAAAGAAGAGAGGACAATTGGAAAAGAACCAAAACTGAATATGATGTGTACTATGGTTATGCTGCCGCTGTGGGAAAGAAATGTACTCATTGTTACCAAAAGGGACACAATAAGGAAGAATGTTTCAAATTGATTGAATGTGCATATTGTGGAAGAAAGGGGCACAAAAAGGACCAATGTTACAAGTTATATCTTGAAAAGAATCCAAGAAATTCAGCAGCAGGTTCTGGAAAATATATAAGGAAGAATACCTCAGGAAACAATAACTTCAGGAAAGCTGATAATGTGAATGTTCTTGACTATTCTGAAGAAGATATTCCAATGGAGGAATTTCCTATATTAGGAAACAGAAATAATTCAGAAATTGCTATTGATCAATCTTTTATGAATGGAATTGTTAACACAGTTTTTCAACAAGTAATGAAAATGATCTCAAAACAAAATGGAGCAAGCTGCTCAAATGTTGAAGTCAGCTTTGCAGGTAGCCCTATTGTGCATCAAGAATGGATAATTGATACAAGAGCTTCTGATCACATGACTTCTAAAATTGAGTGGTTGTATGACATCAAACACCTAAAAAACTGTTATGGTAGGGTTACCTAATGGATCTATTACACTTGTTCATAAAGTTGGAAAGTTGAAGTTAACTTCAGATATCATCCTTGAAAATGTTCTGGTTGTTCCAAAACTTCAAGGATTTCATCGTCCTATTAAACTTCCTGTTCAGAACAATAGAAATATTTCAACATCTTTTCATGCTCACATGTTAGACAAGTTGACTACTTTTGACCCAAAATACATAGCTACTTTATGCAATGTAATCATTGAACATGAACCAAATAGTTACTAACAAGCTCTTAAGGATGACAGATGGGTTTCAGCAATGAACAAGGAGATTGAGGCACTGGAGTCTAATCAAACATGGGAAATGACTCAAGTACCCCAGGAAAAAGGGCAATAGGATCAAGATGGGTATACAAAATCAAGCATAAAGCAGATGGAAGTGTTGAAAGATTTAAAGCAAGACTTGTTGCTAAGGGGTATAATCAAGTGAAGGATAAAGATTATAAACATACTTTCTCCCCTGTAGCAAAACTTACTACACTAAGAACAATTTTTGCTTTAGCTGCTATCAAGGAATGGCCTCTACACCAGCTTGATATTAACAATGCTGTTGGCTATATTGATGAAGAAGTCTTTATGATACCACCAGAAGGGTATTACAAAGACAAAGGAGATCAAGTTTGCAGACTAAAGAGATCTTTATATGGGTTGAAACAAGCTTCAAGACAATGGAATATTGAATTGACCAACTATTTATTAAGTCAATGTTTCAAACAGTCCAAACAAGATTATTCACTTTTCACAAAACTGAATCCTACCATAGGATCTCATACTATTGCCCTAGTATATGTTGATGATGTGCTACTTACTGGGAATGATCAAACAGAAATTCAATTTGTGAAGAAAGGACTTGATAAGAAATTTACTATCAAAGATCTGGGATTAATGAGATACTTCATAGGGATAGAAGTAACAAGAAATGAGACAAGAATATTGCTCAATTAAAGGAAGTATATCATTGACATTCTCAGAGATCTAAACATGGAAAATTGCAAAGATACTCATTTCCCATTACCAAAGGGATTGAAATTATCTGTTGATCAAGGAGATTTGCTACCCAATCCAGATTATTACAGAAGATTAATTGGAAGACTGCTGTATCTCAACCTAACAAGAGCTGACACATCATATTCAGTCCAACATTTAAGCCAATTCTTGAGTCAACCAAGAATACCACATTTACAGGCAGCAATGCATGTGGTTAGATATTTGAAAACAACTATAAATGTTGGTCTATTTTATTATGCTAAATCATATCTTTACCTGAAGGCTTATAGTGATGCTGATTGAGGACAATGTGCTTTCAGTTGCAAATCATTGAGTGGATATTGTGTTTTCCTTGGTGATTCATTAGTATCCTGGAAAATTAAAAAACAAAAACCTTTTAGCAAGAGTACAACAGAAGCAGAGTATAGAAGCATGTCTTATATTGCAAGTGAAATGGTCCGGATAGAAAGATTACCCACAGATATGCAAATTCAAGTTCCACTACCCATCAATCTTTTTTGTGATAATAAAGCTGCAGAACACATTGCTCAGAATTCAGTTTTCCATGAGAGAACTAAACATTTAAATGTAGATTATCATTATGTTAGAGATAAACAGCATGAAGGATTTCTTTTAACACAACATGTGAAATCAAGTTTGCAGTTAGCTGACATTATGACAAAACCTCTTGGTGCTGAGAAACACAAATTTCTAAAAGCCTACGAGCGTTCTATTTTGGACCAACATTGGTGCTTTCATTGAGAGCTATTATTGTCTCTCAGATCACTTTAGTAGGAATCACAAAGAATGCCAAAAAGATTGTTCTCGAAATCTCAAAAAAAGATGAACAAAACATAAGAATCTGGAATTTCAATTGAACGAAAGTTGTGCTCACCATCCAAGACGACAATGCACCGAATGCTGCACCTGATTTCGCCACTAACACTGGAGAGTCATTGTTGAGATCACGCCAGCACTGCTGTGGATCCCTGGTCCAATTCCCATTCTCCTAGCGCCTAACAAAGCGTTCAGTCCAAAAAAAAATTAGCACATCTGAAGGTGATGTCGTAGAGGTCAACCAATCTAATGCTCTTGTATAAAAAACTTTGAGCGAACTCGACCACAAGATAAGTGTTAAAAATCTCTCCTGCGGTTATTTAGCAAAAAGATTTTTAAAAAAAAATCACAGATTGAAACATTTGAAAAGATATTTTAAGTGATATGATTGCGTTTACTCTTGTTAAGTGTGTGTAATTTTAACATTGAATAACGGACTAATGAAATCTTATCACTCAAGTACACCGGACGAGTCTGCCAGTCCGGCCGACCTCCCAGCCCGAAAGAGTAACAGTCAAACAATTAATGCACTATTAATTATGTATTTAATTTCGTATTAATGTTGTAATTAATCAGTCATTATGATCAGTAGCGGTTACGATTTGTATACGCCTATAAAAGGCGGGTTGTAATTCGGATTATGGGAGACAATTTCTATATGCTATTTCTGGCAACTAAATCTCATAGCTACATTCCATTCTCGTTCTTGCTTTCCTAATTCCTGCTTGAGTGTCGTACGTAGCTTTCCTAAAAGCCTACGAGCGTCCTATTTTGGACCAACACATTAGATGACATTAAAATGTGCACTAGGTGAAACTGAAATGTGGAGAATAAAAGGTACGACGTGATGTTATTTTTGTACCTTGTATTCCGCACATTTTCGTTTCATCTAATGCACATTTGAGTTTAAATTTTTATTCTACACATTTCAATATCATCTAATGCACATTTCAGTTTCACCAAATGCACAATTCAGTTCCACATAATACAATCCAACGGTCCACTAAGAACGGACTCTTAGGAGAGAAATGAGAACGAATCTGGACCGTTGGATTGTATTATGT